>JANUYF010000005.1:34227500-34695000 GCA_026167975.1 Phrynosoma blainvillii
AACATGCTTAGTGGGTGATGCAAAGCATGAACTATCAGGAACATGACTGTGCCGCGCAACAGGCCTTGTTCCATCTTCATCAGTGGGTGGGTCTACACTGGGCAGATTATTCCAGGCTGCTCCTGGAGTATTCTGGCCCCAAACTCCTCCCTGTTACCTGGGCACTCTGGTGTGAGTGACCCCAGATGACTGTCTATACATGAAGTGCTGGGAGGGTCACTAGTGAAATATCCCCTGCAAAATTCCATGAATGAGGCAGGATGGTTGTCTGATATAGATCTCATCTGAAACTAATTATGGAGGGCAGACTGTCATTCAGGTCTTCACTATTGCCAGAAACACAAGATAATCTGACAAAGTAAAAGGTAAAGGTATTCCCTGTTGATAAGGTTGTCAAGTCATGTCTGATCGTAGGGGGCGGTGCTCATCTCCGTTGCTAAGACAAAGAGCCAGGATTGTCAGACACTATTCTGTGATCATGTGGCCAGCATGACTGCACAGAACGCTGTTTACCTTCCCACCAAAGTGGTACCTATTTATCTACTTTCATTTGCATGCTTTCGAACTGCTAGGTTGGCAGAAGCTGGGACTAGTGACGGGAGCTCACCCCTTCATGTAGCACTCAGGCCTGAAACTGCCAATCTTGCAATCAACAGAGTCAGCATCTTAACCACTTGAGCCACCACATCTGACAAAGGTTATTCATAATTAGAGAACTATCTGTGCCACGCTTTCCTGGCAGCCTAAACTTGCTGCTGGAAATCAACTCCCTTCCCTCACAATCAAAGATTTCTTAATCCAGGACTGTTGTTGAGAACATGTGTTGCAGGCTAGATATGCTATGTTAAATAAAAGAGCCTTCTGTAGTCAAACACTGCCCTATCTCACATTCCCCCATGCTGCCTCTTAGCTGCATGGTAGTGCAAACAAGACCAGTGGAAGCTGATGGATTCCATGTCAGCTAAGTGAGAAAAATCTACTCCAAGTTTTAATGTATGCTTTAAGTCCACAGCATGCCAAATTCTACCCTCCCAATAGTTCATCCCCTTAGATAGTTTCTATCAAGTATAGATTAAAAAATGTAATGGATTCAGTGCTTCACTGACATCAGCAGTGACCAGCAGTGTTAGTAGTTTAGAACAGTATAAAGTCCAGCCTGTGACTTCAGGAATCTACCACTTCATCTTGCTATGTGTGTTGATCAATTCTTAAGTTACAGGTAGAGAGCCAGCATGGAGAAGTGGTTTGAGTGTTGGACTATGACTCTGGAGATGAGGGTTTGATTCCACATTCAGCCATGAAGTGCACTGGGTGACCTTGGGCAAGTCACATTCTCTCAGCGAAGAATATGACACAAGGGTAAGAAACAATAGAGAAGAGCATTGCTACTGCCATTATTGCATGATCGGGGAAAGATTTTCACATGACGTCATCCACCTACCATTCTTGTTATGTCATGGAATCGTTGTGCTAGTGGAATATCTTACTGACAATTAAACATCCGTCAATGGCTTGCCAATAGCGATTCATTAGCGCTATTGCAAACTTGTGAAAGGCAATCACATTTCAATAGCGCTATTGAGAATTCATAATTAAACCTTCCGGTGAGTAGATTATCACACTACACTCATTAAAATGGGGCTACTTCACTTTAACTGCTCTGATTGCCTCCTGTTGCATTTTGGGGTTTGTAATTCAGTGAGGCCTAAGAGCTTTCTGACTGAATATTTTAAATGCCTCTTTCTAAACTAAAAGTCCCATGAAACAGAAGGATAATATCCTAAATTGAATCCCCTAGTTTCCCAGTGTGCCTGTTCAGCAGAATCACTTCCTGTGTCCTGCTTGTGAATCACAGGAGAGTTCCTCAGTGGCAAGAGAAGACCCATTTCTCTCTCTGCCAACACAACCCCTTCTGCCAACATGTGGAATGTAAATTTGCTGCTCATGAATCATTAATGCCCCGTTATTGCAACCAGTGTGAAAGGAAGTGTTTTAATATTGCCATTGTATAATTCTTGCTTAAAAACATTAGAATAGTATTGTGATAGGTTTGCCTTAGGGTCGCCATAAGTCGGAAATGACTTGAAGGCACACAACAATAACCAAGCTACAAATAGCTTACTTCAAAGTATACTTTTAAGAGGTCTGTTGAAGTGCACAACATACACATGCACATATACCTAGCGATATCTCAATGAGTAACACTGAGCACAGTTTATACTTCATTTCCAAAATCAATTGTGCTGCAACTGAAATGTATCAGCTGAAAAATTGTTTCGGTATCAGTTAGCACTGGAAATGGCACATTGTTTTGTTACATCTGTCATCTAAATTCAAAGCAAAGACATCAGGCCATTTCCCATAGTTGATATAATTTAGACTAAAAGAAGACGACATTTAGTTTGAGCTTGCTAAACCTGCTCTGCTTATTAGATCACTGTTCTATGACAGTATGCTTAAATTTCCAAAATCCCATAGCTTCAAATAAATAAGTGTATTATTATTTTTCAATTAATGTCAAACATTTTCTTTCAAGAATCTATAGTCCCATAGGCCAGTATAACTATTCACAACACTGTCAGTATATTTGAAAAATCTGGGAAAAAATTACTCTGGAGGTATCCAGAGTAAATGTTGCTGTTGGGTGTAATATCTGATATTGTAGTTCTCATTTTTAAAAAGAGAGATAAAAGAAACATGATGTGTCTATTGTCCTGAATCATTCATAAGCCATTCTCAGGAGCAACATTTTATTCCCAACCAAAAGGTGGATTCTTTTTAAAAATTCCAATAGACAGTCACCCCTCTACATTCGCAGGGGTTAGGGGTGCAGGATCCTTGAGAAAGTGGAAAAACTATGAATACGATCTCTTATTTATTTATTTATTTATTTAAAAACACATATTTAACACACTTTATTGTACATAATTTGGAGAACTACACATGGTCTACATATAAGAATACAATAAAGTACCGGTGTCCAGCCATACTTCTTTTTCCCTCCTATATATCGGAAATTACCTCTATTATTTAATTAAATGAGAGTTGTTTAGATATGAATTATTTAACGTTTAACAAATCAGATTTTATCTTTCTGAAGGAAATATTATCTATTCTTATGTCCCTTCAAAGTCCTAAATTATATCCTTACTATAATATTTATATATTTCTCCCATTTCATTTCATATTGTTGTGACGTTCTCCCAGATATATATATAGATACTCTGTCCATCGTCGCAAGTTCATATAGTTTAACTTCTCATTCCTGTATCATTGGTATTTTCTCCTGTTTCCAGTATCTTGCATATACCACCCATGCTGCAGTTATCATATATAGAATCACACTTTTTTGGTCCTGATTTAATTTATTTTCCATCACAGCTATCATATTTAATAGGAACAATTCTGGTCTTAATGGAATGTTTATCTGTAGTATTTTACACATGTTCCTGTGAATATTTTCCCAATATTTTTTTAACCCTCCTGCACTGCCACCACATGTGGTACATAGTACCCATTTTATCTTTGCATTTCCAGCAGTTATTTTGTTTCTTCATTTTTGCTAATCTAGTGGGAGTCATGTAACACCTAAAAAAGATTTTATGGAAGTTTTCCTTTAAGACATTACATTTGGTAAATTTCATATTATTTTTCCATGTTTTCTCCCAATTTTGTAAGGAAATTGTGTTCCCAATGTTTTGCATCCATCTAATCATATTATGTTTTACTGTTTCTTCCCCAAATTCTATTTCTAGTACTATCTTACATGTTTTTCTTATCCAATGTTGTTCTCCTCCCTTTAAGATTTTGTCAAATATCTGCCTTTCCTTTTCTATCCCAGGAATTTCCCTATCTATTTTGAAGTCTTCTTTTATCTGCAGGTATTTAAACCAATTAATTTCCAAACCTTCTTGTTAGAGTTCTTCTTATCAATAGATTTTCATAAGTAAGCCAAATTCCTTTTAAAGAGCCTTCTTTCTTATGTAATGCCTCTTGTAGGGATGTCCAGATTGGTATTCTTGAATAAAAGTGTCTTTTATATTTCTTCCACACTATATAACGCACCTTCCTTATACAATGAGTGTTAAACTCTTTATCTGACTTGGGCTTTCCATAGCATAGAGAAGCGTGCCATCCTGTTTCTAATTTGATTCCTTCTATTTCTAAAAGTTTTAATTTTTTTTAGGGATATCCATTCCTTTATCCAGAGTAATACACATGCATTATAATACATTTCCAAATTTGGAAGTCCAAATCCGTCTTTCTCTCATGATCTCCTTGACCCTCTTCTGTTTATCCTAATCTCTCCTCTCAATCTCTCATTCTTCCAGATAAGCCAGCCAGGTAATAAAATGCTTTCCATCACTCACCTCACTCTTACTCACTCTTGTTATTCCCAACTCACCTCTTCTCTATCCTCCATCCTTCCAAAAGAGCCAGCCAGGTGTTAAACCCCTTTCCAGCCCACAGATCTCCTCACCACACTCCTATTTCCCCCAATCTATTTTCTCTCAATCTCCTATGCTTCCAGAAGAGCCAGCCAGATTTTTAACTGCTTTCCACCCTATCGATCTCTCCTGTTCGGAAGGTGGGGCGGGGGGGAATCAAGTTAGCTAAGCAGCAGCTACAAATCAGTGAACAGTCAAAACCATCAATGTCAATCCTCAAATGTGGGGGGCTGAGTGTATATCACTGCACCTTCCCTCAAGGACTCGTATGTTTTAATTATGATTCATATCAGGGGCCCATTACATCTCATAGGAGATTATCACAAGGGCAAAAGTGACAGGAGAGAAGTGGGATGCTCCCATCACTATTGTGCAATTGGAGGAAGATTATCGCACATTATGTGACATCACGTTTATTCCGTTCTTCTCCCATTAGTGAAATGGAATGGTCCTGTCACTTTTTAATAATGAAAACTCCCGTTAATACAAAGTGACGGGGCCATTCCATTTCACTGACAGGAGGACATGATGAGCACGATGTTGCAGAATGGCCCTCCAATCACATGATAATGACCATCCCCCTTCTCTCCTGTTACTTTTCTGCCACTTTTGCTCATGTGATAAATCTCCATAGTTTAGAACATTATTTAACCAATGTGACTAACCAGCTTCTTTCATCCTCCCTGCCATCTTTAAGAGGCTCAAACTGCTCATTAATGAGGCTTTCTGTTGTGAGAGCCCTTAGTTTTTTGCAGCAGTCTGGAAGTGCCTACTCTTTACAATGTAAAAGCTCATGGATCAGACCAACAGTCCAGTGACTCTTAAGTCATCTGCTGGATCAGATCTATTTCTCACAGTAGATAACTGGTTGTCTGTTTGAAGAGCATAGGAAGGATGCACAATAACCTCCTCTATTGGTGTTCAGCATATAGTACTCTGGTGCATGTTGAATTTGGCATACAAACCTGGGAGGGGGGGAGAATGATGCTAGCACTGCCAGGGAAAGAGGTGATATACAACGCACCCCCCTCCAGAACCTCAGGCTCCAGATCCATGATTTTGAGTGACGGTGGATCATCACTCTCCAATAAAACTCTGGGGCCTTCCTGAAACAGGTGTACTTAATCTAAGAACACGTGGAACTGGTATTGTATTGTACACATGTAGACTCCATTTTGACTACTGATGTGGCTTCTGGGTTGAAATTACTTAGGCATGTCATAGTGAAGGAAGCGAGTATGCATGCAGTCAACAATGCCAGTTTATTTTTGTTTTCTTAATGTTTGGGCCCTAATAAAATTATTTTGCATTTGCACAATGTTGAGTATCTTGTATACAAGTAGTAACGATGATGATTAAATCCAATTCCAGCTTGTAAGACAACAAAATAAATGAAAGTAAATGTACAAATGTATGGAAAATATGGAGGCGAGGAGGTACTGTAGCTCCCAAAGTCTATTTCTGATTTCAGCCTCTGAGGTCTTCAAACTATTTTCAGCCTGTTTAGTGGTTGGAGGATGTCAAAAGATAAACTTCCATTCCAGGAGTGACAAACATTTTTCAACATGTTTCCACCTCGCCATTGTGTACTGTTTGGGAACTTTGGGTATTTGGAGCTGAATAGGGCCCATCATCAAGACCTTTTCCACCCCTGGGATGGGTGCAATTTCAAGAGCCCAATTATGGATGATGAAAGATGAAATTTGAAGAAGCTCAAGGTTTTGTAATATCCTCTCAACAACCTCAGTATGATACTGTTATTGTCCACTGCACCACAGATTATATATCACAAGAGAGGGATGTGGAAAATATACAGCAAACAACTATCTGTTCTTAACCACCACCCCCTCCCAAGAACAGCAAGCTCTGGAAAGAGAATGAGAACAGCAGAAACTGTGTCAAAAAAGGAAGATGCAACAGTATTGTATTGAAAATGTGTAGGGTGAAACTTTTGTCATTTTTGACTTGGAAAAGCTATATGAATGTGCAAGGCCTGGAAATGGGAACCAAGAAATAGATTGTTCTATGGTAGACATTCAAATTCTCTACTGAATAGATGCCTGAAGATCAGCCTTTCTTAAGGTGACATCCTGCAGATGTTTTGCATGTCAACTCCTATAAGATAGCACAATTTAATGGTATGAGGTGAGGAACCTTTTATTCTCAAACACCTGGAAAGTAGCAGGTTGAGGGAGGGCTGGAAATGAAGGAATCTTCAGATGTTCACTTAATTTTTTCTGCCTCTCAACAGATCTTGTCACAACAGAATTTTTTTCAAAAGTAACTGTTTGGCATTCACAGGATAACAGTTTAGCTGTGACTCACTGAAAACTTGATTCATGTGGGAGGCTTTGATCTGAAATCACAGATGAAGTATCTGTTTTATTTTATTTTTTAAAGGCACCACTTACATTACATCCAGCACTTTGTTTACTCTTGGGTCAAGTCTTTCATGTTTTTTTTATTCTCAAAGAATCAAATAACAACTAACTGGTGTTCTCCTACGTATCAGAAAGGGAACACAGATCTGTTCATCTAGCTCAGGGGTAGGCAACCTAAGGCCCAGGGGCCAGATGCGCCCCCCCGAGGCCTTTTTAAAAAATATATTTATTTATTTATTTATTTATTTATTTATTTATTTTTGGTGCTTCGCCCCCCCCCCCCAGTTGTCTGAGGGACAGCAACCCGGCCCCCGGCTCAAAAAGGTTGCCTACCCCTGATCTAGCTTTTTGTCAAAACAGCACATGGGGATGACCAGAGAAAGTTCCATGGTATGGAGGCAGAGTTTACAAAAGTTAGGCTTTTGAACTACACTTTTTAAATCCTAAAGCAGAATGGGATTCTCCAAGTTTTGATCCAAAAATATCAGATTTCCCATGTTCTGGTGTGAGGGCATGATATTGTTGTTGAACCAAAGCACGTCTATAATTGCTTATAGCTATTGTTATTAAATATAGAAGGGATGTCCCAGTTGGGCATCTTTGCTACCTATATCAATATTAGATAATTGAAAAAAAATTGCAAAAAAGAGCAGCAATGGATCATCAAAAGGTCATTAAGCAAACATGCCAATACAATAAAGAAAAATGGAAGTATGGTCATCCTATTGAAGAGGCATTATACTCTGTATATGGTATTTCTTGGCTTCTAGTGACTGCACAGAAGATTAAGGATGTAAATTCTGATTTTGATGATGGTTGTACAGCAAATAAGAAAATGCATTCCCTCCCTTTCTGCAACATGGTAAGATTATTTTATTGGTACCAAAGAGGTATGGTATATTTTTGAGTCTGATTTCTCTTCATATCTGTGTATGTGCAAATTTTAAAACTAAACACATATTGCACTGTGCCACATGCTTAGAATATAGTTGCAGATAGAAAAATAGTTGGATGGGTATTTTGCATCTTTTTATTCAAATAATGTGTTCCTTTTTGTCTGCTTCCTATTGCACATGTGCATAGCTAAACAAAGAGAAAGTGTGTAAGTTTTGTGGAGGGAATTTTTGCACAAATTATGGAAAATATATGTCCCCCTCTTGTATTGGTTGGATTGCTCTTGTGCTGGATGTGAGATCTCTCATGGGGAGTGGAGAATTCTTACCAGGATATTTTGCTTTGATGACTTAGGGGCAACACAGACTGGCAGCTTGGGACAGCATGGAGGGATGGCGTTTGGATGATGCCCGCCCCAAGCCGGTGTCACGCCGCCACCCGCCCAGATGGCAGGCAGCTTTTTGGCACTCTGGCAGTGTGGTGTTTAGACGCCACATGGCACAGGAGCACAGAAAAACCACTGTGTTGGCAAAAAGGGCAGCTTTTTTCCAGCACATAAATGAGCGGCATTTTGCCACTTCTTTTTGCACTGAAAAAATGCCAGATTGGGGCAATGGCATGTGGTTGCTGTGGCCCTGAACTGGTGATCAAAAGGGCGGCATCACGCCACCACTTTACTCCCATCTGTTTCAGCCCAGTTTGTCTTGTTCAAAATCTTCAATAGAAAAAGGAGGTGCATCTCAATATGCTGGAGATATATTTTTTTATTAACTTAAAAACCCACTGTGGTTTGGCATATGTATACTTTTTTTTTAAATCTCAGGTTCCATAGTATGGGCTGAATTTGGATACTCTTACTCTTGCACAGGGGAGCTATATTTAAAAATTGCAAAAGGACAACACATAAATATATGACATAATATTGTATAAGATCATTGTTACATTCACAGATTGTCTATAGCCAACTTAAATCAAAGCATGCTTTCATTTTGCCAATAGTTGGTTTCAGAGTTCCTGGCTAAGATTTGCTTTTAAACCTCCCCCAAAAAAGTCTGAATAGTATCCCTTTCCAAGGCTTTTTAGCTAATACAAGAACATATTTCCAGTATCATGAGAGAAATCTTTTTCTCTTGTGGATTTAATTGGAGTTATGATTTTGGGCAAAGGCAACCCCCTCCCCTCATAACACATCTTGCCAAGAAAACCTTGTGATAGGTTCACCTTAGTGTTGCCATAAGTTGGACTTGAAGGTACACAACAATAATGATTTTGCTTTCTTTGGCCAAACTCTTGCCTGCTTTAAGGTTTCTTCTATACCCCTAATTAAAAAGGATTGTTATGATTCAAAACAGGATGAGGTACTAGAAGGCAGATCATGCAATTTTAATGGCAGAGGGAAATTAAGGTAGATCCAAATGGAGAGATTAATAGTGATGAATTGAGAGAAAGTGTTGCCTCAATGAAAACACAAGAACAAATGCAATACAATCCAGGTCAGTCTGCTCTTTTGTCTTATTAAATGTTCTGATCTTCAAAAGACTGGCCACAAATTCTATTCAGTGATTTACAGATTCTCTGAATCCATTAAGGCATCTTAGTTTCCTTCCATCAGAATGGTTCCCTAAATTGCATGACTCACTTGGTGACAGCATTAGGAAGACAAAGATGTTGTTGTCATGTTGGACTATTGTAACATGGATTTGACTTAATAGCTTTCAGTAGAAGAAGGATAGAGAGGAGGAGGAACCTTAGCTATTTGCTCATTGCCTATTTCCCTTCTCACCTGGGAGAGATCCCCCCCTCCATTTCCCTAGTAGCAGGGGAACAAAACAGCTATCTGGGGAAACATTACCTGTCCATAGTCAGCTAGGGGCCTACATATTCTAAAGATACCAGATCCTGTGATCTTGGAAGCTAAGTAGGGTCAGCCCCAGCTAATACTTGGATGGGAAACCTCCAACGAATACCAGGTGCAGAGAAAGGAACTGGCAAAACCACCTCTGAGTATTCCTTGGCTAAGAAAACCCTATGAAATTCATTGTTGTTTGTTGCTGTATGCCTTCAAATCATTTTTTAATTATAGCAACCCTAAAATGAACCTATTATGGGTTTTTCTGGGACTGAGTGTGTGACTCACCAAGGTCACCCAGTGGGTTTCCATGGCTGAGCAGAGAATCAGACCCTTATTTCCAGAATTGTAGTCCAATGCTCTAACTGCTGCTTCTGAAATTCTAACTCATGAAATTCATGGGGCTGCCATAAGTTGACAGGCAAAGTGAAGGAAAATACAAACACACACACACACTATAGTCTGGTACCCATCTTGCACTTCTGAGTGCATGTCTCATTATCATTTTTCATAACAGCACAGAACAGCTGGGAAGTTACACAGAAACCTAAATATTGTGTGTTTTGGCCTTTAAGACATATCCACTGTGGTACTAGATCAGGCACTGACTGTGGCACAGATCATGAGCTACTCATATCAAAAATAAGTGTAAGACTCAAGAAGAAAACAAAAGCAGTGATTATACCAAAGTATGATCTAAATAATATCCCAAGAGAATTTACTGACAACATAAGAAACACATTTGCATTACTAAGCATAATAGACCGAGAACCAGAAGATCTATGGTCTGAAGCCAGGGACATAATTAAAAAAAAATGCAGACAGACACTTTCAATAAACAAAAAGAAAGAGAAACAAGCATGGATGACAGAAAAAACACTACAAGCAATAAAGAAGAGAAGAAAAACAAAAGGGAGCTAGGAACAAACTAAAAATTATGAATGCAACAGTACAACGACTTGTGCAAAAAGATGAAGAAAATTATTACAACAACCAATGCAGAGATATAGAAAACAACAACAAAATGGGAAGAAAAAAAGATCTATTTCACAAGATCCAGGAAATCAAAGGAAATTCAAACCAAGGACTGGGACGATCTATGGCAATAAAAATAATTCAAGATCAGGAAGGAATAAAAAGATGTTGGATGCTAATACACAGAAGAATTAGACAAAAGAGATGACAAAATGAAAGACACATGGAATGAAGAGCCATATGAAGATGAACACCAAATTCTAAAAAGTGAAGTGGAAACTGCAGTAAGACAAATAGCAAAAAACAAATCACCAGGAACAGATGATATTCCAATTAAACTGCTGAAATTGACACTGAGAGAATCAACTCTAGTGCTAACCAACATATGTCAACAGATATGGAAAACAAAATGATAGCAAACAGATTGGAAGTGATCAATATACATCCCCATCTGCAAAATGTGAGACAGAAGAGACTGCAGCAACTATAGAACCATAACACTGATCTCCCACTCAAGCAAAAACATACTCAAAATTCTGCAACATAGGCTCCGACCATACATGGAGAGAGAAATCCCAGAAATCCAAGCAGGGTTCAGGAAAGAAAGAGGCACGAGGGGATCACTTTGTAAACATATGATGGCTAATAGAGCGTAGCAGGGAATTCCAAAAGAAAATCAACATGTGCTTTATAGACTATAGCAAAGCCTTAAACTGCATAGATCATGAAAGGCTATGGAATGACCTTAAAGAAATGGGAGTGCCAACACATCTGATAGTCCTGATGAGGAATCTGTACTCAGTACAAGAGGCTACTGTCAGAACAGAACATGGAGAAACAGAATGGTTCCCAAATGGCAAAGGGGTCAGACAAGGCTGTATCCTATCACCATATCTGTTCAACTTGTATGCAGAACATACAAGCAGGCTTGGGCACAGAAGAAGGAGGAATGAAAACAGGAGGAAGGAATATCTACAATCTAAGATATGCAGATGACAACATAGCACTAGCATAAAACCTCATAGACCTGGAACACCTACTAAGGAATATCAAAGAAGTGCAAAGGCAGGCTCATTGTTGAACATAAAGAAAACAATAATAATGACCACCGAGGATCTTCACAAGTTCAACTTGGACAATGAAGAAATAGAAATAGTAAAAAAATCCCATATCTGGGATCAAACATTGAGAGAAACGGGGACTGCAGTCAGGAAATCAGAAGATTAAAAATGGGGAGAATAGCTATGAAAGAATTAGAAAAGATCCTAAAATGCAAAGACATACAACTCAGCACAAAAGTTAGAATCATACTGTATTCCTTATTACTATGTATGGATGTGAGAGCTGGACAGTTACGAAAGATGACAGGAAGAAAATCAATTCATTTGAGACATGGTGCTGAAGAAGAGTGTTTAGGATCCAAAGGATAACCAAAAAAGACAAACAAATGGGTCCTAGAGCAGATCAAGCCAGAGATATCCGTAGAAGTCAAGATGACAAGACTTAGACTGTCGTACTTTGGACACATGATAAGAAGGCATGAATCGTTGGAAAAGACAATAATGTTAGGAAAGGTGGAGGGAAGTAGAAAGAAAGGAAGGCCACATGCTAGATGGATGGACTTTATTAAAGAGAGTATAAATATGAGTTTGCAGGAGTTGGGCAGAGCAGTAGAGGACAGGGGGCCCTGGAGAAGGCAGTTAACAACAATAATACACAAAATGCTAGACTTGGACCAAGGAGACCTGGGTCAAAACCTACTCAGACATGATGATGAATTAGATTTTGTGAGACAGAACCAGGACAACTTTAATAGTATAAGCTGCTTGAGTTAGTATGAACCATCATGGCTAAATACAAGTTTGATGAAATAAACTCTAAAAAAAAAATTACCCATAAATTTAAATTTCATAAATAAATGGGTAATTTTTTTTTAGAGTTTATTTCATCAAACTTGTATTGATGATAATTTATGATAACGATGATGAAGATAGCTCCAAAAACCTAGGTGAAATTGAAAGCTTTAGGCAGGCTTTGGGGGAATTTGATAAAGGGGATTACAGACTTCACTCCATTACCTCCCCAATTGGTACTGAGGAGTATTTTGATAACTGAGTAAGTTAAGAGGAGACAAGTGTTTCCGTTTTCTTCCTTCCCCTTTTCTTCTCTTCCATTATTATTATTTGGTTTTACATTATTAGAAACATTAGTTATGGCATATGCTAAACAGCTTAAAATAATTTCTTTAAATGTGCAGGGATTAAATACGCCACAAAAACGGAAATTTTTTTTTCATTATTTACAGAAATTAAAATTTGATATTTATTGTCTGCAGGAATGCAGAATTAAGAAGAAGGATGTGAAGTATTTACGAAATGTAAAATTAGGCTTAGAATTTACCGCTGCAAGTATGTTTAAAAAGAGAGGGGTTACCTTTTATATAAATCCTATCTACGATCCCAAATTGGTTCATAGTGATTCGGAAGGATTTTTCCTAATGGTTGAAATCACGATAGAGAACAAGTCCTTTTTGTTAGTAGGTATTTATGGTCCACTTAATAATAAAGGAAAATTTTATAAAAGGTTGAAGGACAGACTACTCGATTTACAACAGGAAAACGTAATTATGCTTGGTGACTATAATGGGATAATAGATCCGACACTCGATAGGACATCAACAAAGTCAATTAGAAAGAATCACGGGAAATTACCCAGGGAGTTTTTTAACATGGTTGATATGTTACATTTGAGTGACACATTTAGAGCAAAGAAAGGTAAAGAGAAAGATTACACCTTTTATTCAAACTGTCACAAAACTTACTCTAGAATTGATATGATATGGATGTCGGATCATTTATTAAACAAAGTGTCAAAAGTGAAAATATTACCAAAAATATGGTCAGATCATAATCCCATAATGACGGAATTAAAATTCGGCCAGCCAAATTTCCAGTGGAGATTAAATCTTAACGTTTTAAAAGACAGTGCAGTATATGAGGAGATCAAAAAGCATATAACATATTACTTTAAGGAAAACTGGAATAAGGAAGTAAGTATACAATCGGTCTGGGATGCTCATAAAGCTGTGATTAGAGGATTAATAATACAAAAAACAGTAGAAAAGAAAAGACAGAAGCAACAAAAAGAAGAAGCACTTATTAAAGAACTAGTAGAATTGGAGATTAAGTTGAAGTCGGCCCCAAATTCAGCAGAAATTAAAGATAAAATTAGGATTACACAAAAGCAAATACAAATTCTTAATATGGAACAAATTGAGAATAAAATAAAATTTACCAAACAAAAATATTACGAATTCGGAAATAAATCAGGAAGATTATTATCTTATTTGGTCAGAAAAGAAAAAGCCAAAAGATCGATTACAAGAATTAAAAAAGGTACTGAGATATTTTCAAAGCAGTCGCAGATTAAAAATTTTTTTACGGCTTTCTTTGAAAATTTATATAAAGATAATAATACACAAAACTTGGATATCAAAAATTATCTGAGGAATATAGATATGTTTAAAATTACAAAAGAACAACAAGAGGCTCTTAATAAACCAATTACAGCAAAAGAGCTTGAACAAGCAATTAGGTCATCAAAATCCTCTAAATCCCCAGGCCCAGACGGTTATCCCAATGAATATTATAAATTATTCGCAACAGAATTAATCCCCCCTCTTGTAAGTACCATGAATGCTATTGTAGAAGGGAAAATACCACAATCATGGAATTCCGCAAACATTTCACTAATATTAAAACAGGATAAAGATGGATTAGATCCAAGTAATTATAGACCAATATCATTATTAAACACTGACTATAAATTGATGGCTGCAATTTTAGCTGATCGTTTGAAAGTTATTTTAGGGAATTGGATCCATGACGATCAGAATGGCTTTCTTCCATCCAGGGGGACAAAACAAAATTTTAGAAACTTACTAAATATAATTGATTTTCACCAAAAAAATATACATAGAAAATTGGCACTGTTCTTCCTGGATGCGGAGAAGGCCTTTGATAACGTTAATTGGAATTTCATGATTGCGGTGCTTGAAAAAATCGAAGCAGGAGATACTTTTAATAACTGGATTAAAAAAATTTATTCGGATCAGAACGCTTCTATTATTATAAATGGGGATAAGACTCCGGTATTTAAGATTAGGAAAGGAGTAAGGCAAGGATGTCCCCTGGCTCCTTTATTGTTTATTTTGACACTAGAGGTGATGCTCGTCCAAATTAGGGGGGAGAAGAGAATTCAAGGGGTTGAATTTGGAAAACAGTCTTATAAACTCCGTGCATATGCAGATGATTTGGTTTTAACAATTGCCAACCCATCGCAAGGCACTCCGCTACTTATGGAGTTGTTACATGATTTTGGAAAAGTTTCCGGTTATAAAATAAATCGTAATAAATCAATAATGATGACTATGAATGTTCCTAAGACGGAAATTGACAAATTAAGGGAAATAACTGGGTTTAAACTTGAAAATAAAACTAAATACCTGGGGATCTGGATTAGTACTAAAAATGCAGATCTTTTTCAAAATAATTATCAAAAAATTTGGAACGGGATGAAAGAAAATATGAAAAAATGGGATCAGTTAACTGTGTCATGGATGGGAAGAGTAGCTCTGGTTAAAATGGCAATACTTCCAAAATTAATGTATTATTTCCAAAATATTCCGGTAATAGAAAATGAAAGAATCTTAAAAAATTGGGACAAGACTATATTAAATTTTATTTGGAAAAATAAAAGACATAGATTAAAAGCCATAGACCTACAGGACTCACCAAAAAGGGGAGGATTAAGTGTACCAAGTTGTTTATGGTATTATGATGCATGTGTTCTGGATTGGCTACGAGATTGGCTGGTGTTAAAAAATCAGAGAGTTCTTGATTTGGAGGGCGGAGATTTAATATATGGTTTTCATGCTTATTTATTTTATGAGAAATATAAAGTGGATGGAAAATTTAAAGATCATTATATTCGTAGGTCTTGCCTACGAATCTGGCTAAAATGCAAGGCGAAATGGTGTGTAAAAGTTCCATTATGGGCTTCTCCAGTAGACTCGGGGTTAATGAAAAATATTTATAGAGAAAATATTCGTTACAAATACAAGGATTTGATTGATTGTGATGGTCCAGATATTAAATTTAAGACAAGAGAGGAATTAAAGAATATAGGTATTGATTTAAATTGGTTCGCATATATGCAAATACGCGAACAATTTAAGACCGATATAAAAGTAGATAGGATAGCTCCCGCAGATAAAAATTTTGAAAGTGTGTTATTTGGCGAGGAGAAAAGGATAATTTCAAAGTTTTATATATTAATTAGAAATTGGGAAACAGAAGAAAATACTGTCAAAACATATATGATAAATTGGGCTAGAGACCTAAATCAAAACGTGAATTTGGACGAGTGGGAAAGAAGTTGTGAAAAAGTAAGAAAATTGGCAGTCAATATTGATCAAAGGGAAAACGCTTATAAAACTATGACTAGATGGTATTTAACTCCATATATATTGTCTAAAATTTATAAAGGTTGTAATCCACTATGTTGGAAATGCTGTAAAGAAATAGGATATTACTATCATGTTTGGTGGAGATGCAAGGAAACACAAAAATATTGGGGTATGATAAATAAGGAAATTGTTGAAATTCTGAAAATAGATCTAAGATTAGATTCAAAAATGTACTTGCTGAATATGTGGGGAGATAAGATTGGAAAAGAAATAGAACATCTTTTTTTCTTTCTGACTACCGCAGCAAGAATTTTGTTCGCAAAATATTGGAAGAAAAAAGAAATTCCAAAAATTGAGGAGTGGAGTTTTAAGGTTTGGGAAATTTATGAATTAGAGAAATTAACCTGGATGTTGAAGAACAAATCATTAAAAGAATTCTATAGGATTTGGAAACCGTGGTTAACACATGAGAAAGAAAAGACAAGGCTATTATCTGATTTTATGTAATAAAAATACGATTAACTGATGTATGTATGTTGTCAGCTTGAGAAGGGAAAGTGCAAGATTATGAATATATCCGATTGATGTAATATAATACAACATAGAGATTTAGTAATATGGTAATAAGTTTATGCATAGTATGCTAAGAATCTTAAGAAATTAGTATTTTGTTTAATGATAAGATGATAAACGAATTTTGGAATAAATACAATAAATAGTCGGTGTAAATAGGTGATGGTATAGATGTACTATATTTACACTTGTCTGTAGGTTACCGGGGGATAGTGATAAGATTATATAAAATGATTATCTTGCTTTCTGAGTAACTTTCTGAGTAACTTAAATAATTAAAGCACCGAAACGGGAAAATAGATTTAGATACATACTAATAATATTTGTTATAGATGTAGAATAAATTGAGAGGTCATGGGATAGAAAGATAAATGTTTCTCTTTTTTTTTCCTCCCAAAGCTGTGGAAGTATAACTGTTTGATGTATTGTATTGTACTGTAATGTTTGTTATTTATTATTTGTTATTCGTAAGTGTGTTAATTTTGTTAGGTGTTTGTATATGTATGTTTGTGTTTTGATTATATAATTTTTTAAGAAATTTTTCTAATAAAGATATTTAAAAAAAAAATTTACCCAATATCCTAGCCCAGTTAATATTTGTAGTAACAATATTTCTATCCAGACTCATATGAAACCCTATTAAAAACAATATTATTTAAGTTAGGCAGAACTAATTTGTTCTGTCGGACATGACGGGACTTAGCCATGCTTAAATGGGGCTGTTCACATTAAAACTTGTTTGAAGAAAATCTACGTTATCCCCATTCCTGATCAATTATAGATGTCTGGATATTGCTCCGGAGGCGTGAAGGACATATCACAGTTCTATGTATTGAAGATTTCTGCAGATAAATTGCAGGTCAGAGCAATGTCAGAAATGGTGACCTGAATTATTCAAGTATTTGAAGTAGTCCTTTACTTTTTTTCAAACACTGGAGCAAAAGGAAGGTGAGGCAGAGGTCTCCATTTTCCCCCCAAGGGTGTCTAGTATTCAGCCTTGGTCTGGACAAAAATTACTGTTTGAATACTCAAAGAGTATTTGTGAGGCCTGTCAAGAAGACTGGACAAACATGGCAAAAGCCTATTGCTGAAGACCTGAAAAGTGAATATTTACAAACATTCTCTTTATACAAAACTCCATTTACATTGATTTATAGTGAAACCGTTATTTAATTTTGACTCTATACATCATTTGTATTGGTGTTTGCATATCATTTCTATCATGAATTTCTCTATCAAGTGCTTTTCTTTTCGGGGGGGTGCAATATGTGGTATTTCAGTTGGAGGGAAAGATTGATGCAAAGTGGTACATATTAGTATTTACTGATGGGTTTTGACCTTTAGGAATTAACAAAGTCATACTTTTGGAACAGTGCTTGGAAAAATTACTTTTTTGAACCACACTTTCCAGAATTCTCCAGTCAGCTTGGCCAGCAGCAGTTAGAAAGCTGCCTTGTTATCTGTGCTGTTTGCCTTCAAGTCATTTTTGTCTTAAGACAACAATAAGGTCACAGGGTTTTCTTGACAAGTTTCTTCAGAGTGGGTTTGCCCTTGCTCCGAGGCTGAGAGACTGTGACTTGCCCAAGGTCACCCAGTGGGTTTTCATGTTATACCAGGTCAGATTATCAGACCATCTAGCCCAGTTTTTTTTAAACCAGAGTGGCTGTCCAGTGGTTATTCACATCCAGTGGTTATTCACATCACCTACTACTAAATCCTTCTAAATGGAAATTGCAGGATTGATCCCTGGAACCTACTGCATGTTGAACTTAATATTCTACCTCTTATTGCTATCATACAACCTAACTTTGTTTCATGTAGCAATCTGCGCTGTACAAGAGGATATTTATCTGCCACAGATTGTAGCATCATTTTAGTCCATTCAGTACAGGAAAGGCAAGTAGTCCAGAAGGAAATGATGGTGCGTTTACAGGGTTGACATGTTAGGACTATCCCAGGCCCTGAGATTTCAAAACTTAAGACACAGGATGACCACTTCTGACATTACAAGAACAGGATCTGGAGATGTTCAGCCCCAATGATATCATTAAGCATGATACACGAATCATCAACCTCTGTTGCACAACACATTACATATTTATCATCAGCTTCAGTTGCAAAAGTTGTAAAAAAAATGAAATCTAACAAACACACATACTTTGAACACAGTGCTCTCACCCTGAGATTCCTTTTCCTTATTCTTGAGAAAGGGAGAAGATAGTCCAGACTCTGAGACTCAGCTGGCAAACCTATCCATTTTCAAGAGCCACTTGTTTCGTAAAGAATGGGGCTACAAATGTCACATCACAAACTTTTTCCATATATTTATCATGTGTTCAGTGAATCTGGATCTTGAATACAAAACAGTCTATAATACATACAACAAAATGTGCTAACTGTGCAATCCTATAGACACCTATTCAGATACTAAATCCACTGGAGCTAAATCCAGTTAACTAGATACAGGAGTGGAGCCAAAGTTTGTAATCCAGTACACCCTAACCTGGGAGTATTCCCTATCAAATGCAGTCGGAATTTTGAGAAAACATGCAAAGGGTTGGGCTGAAATTTAGAATGTCTTTAACTTTTCTTTCTGAACAGCAAAATCCTAAATCTATTTGTCTGTAATGGGAACAGCCCTTTCTAAAATATATCAAGTTACTGAAAATACTGTTGCTTACAGTTTTCATTCAGGAAGGAATAGGAATACCTACTGGCTCTTCTTTTAAACAAGTGTGTGTTCTTCAGGGAGGAGGAATACAAAAGATCTTTGTTTTTAAAGAATAATACAACGTGATGTTTTTTTAACTGAACTCTTACTACTGCACAGTCAGCCCTCCATAGCCACGGATTCTTTATCCACAGATTCAACCATCCATGGCTTGAAATTATTCCAAAAAGATAAATTCCAAAAAGCAAACCTTGATTTTGCCATTTTATATAAGGATGCCATGTTACTATGCTATTGGATTTAATGGGACCTGAGGATTCATGGATTTTGGTAATCACAGGGGTCCTGGAATAAAACCCCAGTGGATGCCAAGGGCCCTCTGTATTTAGGTTACCAAGTAATGGGAAGAAAAATGATTCTCCATTTCCAAGTCATAAAAATCTAGAGGGAACATTTTTCCAACCCATCAGACTATTCATATGGTATTTATTTTAAAGCCAGAACTATATTTTGTATTGTTATACCATGCAGTAGATACAAAGTGATCAAGCTTTCTTTATATTGTGTGCCTTCAAATCATTTTTTTTACTTATGGCGACCCTAAGGGGAACCTATCATGGGGGTTTCTTGGCAGAATTTGTTCAGAGGGGATTTGCCTTTCCCCTCCTCTGGGGCTAAGAGAGTGTGACCTGCCCAAGGTTACCCAGTGGGTTTCCATGGCTGAGTGGGGATTCAAACCCTGGCTTCCCAGTATCCTAGTCCAGCATTCAAACCACAATATCACGATGGCTCCTTTCTCTCCATACTGTCCAGAAAACCAGTGAAGGCTTTATATTTCTCAAACAATATAAAGAGTGGGCCATGAAAAAAATACTTTTTTAAAAAAATGATGATTAATACGGTACCATTTTATGGCAGTGGAATTACATTTTAGAAAGAACAGAACTAAACATATGTAAAGACACTTACTCTTTTAAGTCCTAAAGAGTATTCATTACCAGCAATCAATAATGTGGAATGAAAATTTACAACACAATCGCTTTACAATACCATGTTTGCACATAACACTAAGCCAGGAATCCTGGCTTAAGAACAATGTTAGCAAGCAGCATCAAGAGGCATACAGACTATTCATTCTCCTGCACTTTTCCTTTCACCCAATGGTAAACACACTAGGAAGGATTTATGTAGTATTTGAATCAAGATTAGGGTCTATTGCCCCCCAAACAAGCCAGGATTTGTAAATAATCAACAAACCTTGGTTTAAAGTTATCTTATCATCATGGCTTGCTTGGGCAGAATAAATTAGACCCAGTGAAGCTAAACTCTTCTGGGTTTGGGGTTATCGCACTAGCCGACCTTTCCTGATCTGGGCATGGGCTGACACTGGGCTGGGATCGTGCACAGCTCCATGCCCAGATTGTTACCATCCCGTCCTTCTCCTGTCCTAAGGTAAAAATGCTTGTTTTCCATTATGGGAGATGTTCCAATTGGGGATGAGATGGTAACCATCTGGGTACAGGGCTGGGTGATATCACATGTTCCCAGCCTGGTCTCAGCCCATACCCAGATCGGCAAAAAGGCAATGCATTAATTTCCTTTGTTTCAATCCTCACACAAAGAGAAGACTGAAATAGAGCACACTGGCTATGTGCACAAGGAGTTTGTCCATTTGCATGATTTATTAAACAAGGACATTTGGTTAAACATTATGTCCTAATATTGCCAATGACACCATGGTCCTGTAAGAAGTTAATACAATAAGAGAGAGTGAAGTCTGAATTAGTGTTAATGTTTTTAGGGATAAACTTGTGTTCTTTGGAACACTGAAATTCAACCATAGACAAGAAGCAAAACCTTATTTTCAGGAAGGTTTTGCAGTAGTAAGACATTTCTCCACTTAGCAGTCTTTATTTAGTAAAGGAAAGGAATACTTACTGGGTCC
Source organism: Phrynosoma blainvillii (assembly GCA_026167975.1). Lineage (NCBI taxonomy): Eukaryota > Metazoa > Chordata > Lepidosauria > Squamata > Phrynosomatidae > Phrynosoma > Phrynosoma blainvillii. The sequence continues at coordinate 34,248,704 of JANUYF010000005.1, forward strand.
TTTTTTACCATGTCTCGGTCAGACACTACTGCAATGAGGTGGGCGAGTGTAAACACTGAGTTAAGAACGTATGAAAAAAACAAATTCTTGTGCAGTGTTATCCTTTGACAGCTGAGGCTCCTGAAAAATATGCACCACAAATTGTAAATTAGAGTTTTGACTCTGATGTCACTTTATAACAAGCACATGCTGGCAGCTCTTTCTGAAGAATGCAATCTGGCAAGAGGGAGCTGGAAAGTGCATGGCTGGCACTAAAGGCATGGGAGCAAACCACCACCACCACCAATTTCTTACACCTGTTTCAAGCTACATGCTTTCCAGATCATTTTAAAAGGATCTCTTAGAATGTATTCTGTGCAAGCACAATATATTTAACCTGCACAGAATAGAAAGCTATGCTGATAGAACGTAAGTGTTGCATTTTGCATAATTACATTTTACTATCCTGAACAGCAAATTTATTATTCTATACTGGGAAACTATTTGGAACATGTAAATGGAAATTACATAATGCTGTAGTCAGCTAAGCGAAGAAAAAAACACCCTGGCTTGGAATTTCCCTAGATGTTAGGGAGGTTTGGATTTATCATCTCCATGGTTTTGATTCTTTCTTGGATTTCACAGGTATAAAAGGCGTATTTCCTGTTTAATTGTGGCCAATATAATCAAGCAAGTGGCCTGCTTTTTAAGGTTTCCACAGTCCAAAAGCCAAAATTTTACTATAACTAATCACAAAGTGGTTACACCATTATCTCACTAGACTTACTGAGAGAGAATAATGAAGTATGTCTGAGCTGGCCTTCAGTAATTGAAATAATAAAATAGCCTACATCTATATCAAGATGCAGACATTGGGCTGGATACTAAACAAACTTTAATAATGTCAATGGTATCTGAGCTAATCATGCTTTTAGTATGACTAAATCTAGAATCACAAAGATGCACTGGGTTGTCTTTTGGGGGGTGGAGGTAAAGTATTTTGTTGCCTACTGTCCAATGTGAAGAGGGTTTTTTTCAGGGTGTGTGTGCTATTTACAGTCTTCTTTGGAATTGGCTATGAACTCCCCTGCAGATAACTCTGGGTGCATTAATATAGAATTAATGCAGTTTGACAGCACTCTAACTGTCATGGCTCCATCCCATAAAATCGTGGGATTTGTACCGTAGGTTTGTGAGGCACCAGCACTCTTCTCTGCCAAAGATACTGTAAAATGACAAATCCTAGGATTCCATAGGCTGGAGCTATAGCACTTAAAAGTGCTGTCAATTGCATTATTGCTTCGAATGTAGATGCATCCACAGTATACTGAATAACAACAACCATTGGAGGACCACACAGCTTAATTCTTTCCATGGCGAAAAGTGAGCCTTTATTCCCACCGTCTACATCCTGTTCTTCAACCACTTATCAGCTGGTAAAAACTTCTGAATTTGATATTTTTCTTTATAAAAATCTCTGAACCAGTGTTATAACTTGTCATGACATAAGTGTAAGATCCCAAAGTGGCTCCTTGCGCAAAGAAATTAGCAAACAAATATTTCAAATGCAAAAACTGATTCATTTAGTTTTGACTCTTCATTTTCCTCTTGAAAATCTCAGAGCTAAATGGTAATCCCTTGATTTAATTAGCTCTCTTGACTTCTCTATACTTACCAACAAAGGAAAATTACGTAAGGATCAAGAAAAGGAGGAGGCAGGAGACAGAGTGCTCTATTTTAGTGCTGTATCATTTTTAATCTATGTTTTAATCTATGTTTTTAACAATGTTTTAATAATAATAATAATAATAATAATAATAATCATCATCATCATCATCTATACCCCACCCCTCTGTTGGTTTTAATTCTTTAGGCACTTTAACTTTAGTTTAATCTTAACAGTGTGTATGTTTTTAGCCATATGTGGTTTTACTTGTATCACTTTTTATTCTGTAAATCACCTTTTGGGGAAAAGGTGGGATATAAATAAAGTGATTAATAGATTTGTTTGTTTGTTTAATTTCTATGCTGTCTTTCTCCCAAAAGGGACCCAAGGCAGCTCAGGGACTCAAGGAGGCTCAATTGCAAAGAGATCTTTGTAGAACATGTTGTATCATTAGCTTTTATAGATCTGGTCTACATGCTCAGATGCATGAATTGAGAAACTGATTGATTGTTAAATCTAAAGGTTTCCTTATTGGGTATTTTTTAGACAAAATGATGAATGAACATACTATAGGAGGTGTGGTACCACTTGCTGTGGATCTTCTGCAAGATTTACAGAGGCAGGAGATAAAAGACCAAAAGAAGATCCATGTGGAAAATCAGTCATCTTTTGCAATGGCACTTGCCTTCTGCTTCAAATTTCTGCTAACTGAGACAAAAACCCATGTCTTTTCTTTCTCTTGTTCAAATTATTAGTTTATACATCTGCAATGACTATAAACAAACTTGGCAGTTTTTAAGTTATTAGTCTCACAAACTGAGGAGGGTTTTATTTCACGAAGCAAGCTGAAGCAGTAAGCCTACAGCTAGCTTTCCACACAATAATAAACATGTTAAACATCTGGGCCAGTATCTTGTAGTCTTAACAGAGGGTGCTGGAGGTCTCATGCTTAATAGGGCATGCTATTTAAGAAGATAGCAAAATAATGTTACCCCTGAATAGGAAACCATCTATAGGAAGGCAGCCCCTGAAATTTGGGTTGAATATTGTCCCTGCTATCAATAAAATGCTTTCTCCAGATTAACCACCAACAAATGGGTGGGTGAATTTGGAGGAGCCATTTTCATTCAGGCCTAATTGCCAGTGAGAAAGATGTATTTAGCACTACTACTGAATTCCATATTGAGTATGCCCATAATATTTTAATATGCACAATTTTCTTGGAGCCAATGTGGTGTAGTCATTTGCGTGTTGGACCTGGACTCCAGGAGAGCAGGATTTGAATCCCTACTCACCCATGAAAAAGTACTTGCTGACTGTGGCCAAGTCACACACTCTCAGCTTCAGAGGAAGGCCATGGCAAGAGACTTTGAACAAATCTTGCCAAGAAAACCTCATGATAGGCTTGCCCTAGAGCAGGGGTAGACAACCTTTCCCCTTTAAGGGTCGAGGGACTTCAGCTCCCAGAAGCCTCAGCCATGTTGGGCAATAGTCCCATGTTGGCCAATAGTTCCTGGGATTCTGGGAGCTGAAGTCCCTCAGCCCTTAAAGGGGAAAGGTTGCCTACCCCTGCCCTAGAGTCACCATAAGTCAGAGACAACTTGAAGGCACACAACAACAACCAACAATGTTCTTGATTCTACTGAAAAGAAATTGGTGAAGTCATGGTTTGAAATGAATGGACTGGTCAGTTATTTTAGAATGAATGGGAGGAAACTTGAAGGAACTTATTTTAGTAAAACAATAGAAAGGGTAAAAGATATCTGACAGTGGAGCATGCTGCCTGAGGAGGTAGTGCCTCTTTCATTAACATATTAAAGTAGTCTTTGGACAGCTATCTATCACACATTCTTTCTTTCTTTCTGAAGTTCTTCCATAGTCTCTTTTAACTCTGAAGTTCTGAGATTCTTGACAGCAAGTCCTTAGGGTTTCAGATTCTTTCCTAGCCCTACCCAGAGGTCCCTCAGTTGTCTCCGTAAGAATTGATTCAGGATGGCTTGATAGTGTAAGATCATGCTAATTAATTGGAATAATTAACCTGCCTTGTTCTATTTTGAAAATTATTCATCACCATTTTCTTATTTTTCAATAGTTTGATTGCAAATAAAGTAGTGTGGTTAAAGAGCAACAAATTCCCACCCAACAATCTTGATTCTTACCGCATTAGTAACCTGCTGTATCTGGGTGACACAACTACTTGAGATTAATCAGTTGAATGTGGCTACTACATTATATAATCAATGCTATCATATCACATAATCATCTGTTTTAGATTACTGTGTACTCCTAAACACAAGCTCAATTTCATTTTCTACAGAGAGGAAGGTAATTAATCAATGACAAAAGGACGGATCAATGGTTTGAAATATTTTGGTTTGATTGCCTAGAGAATCTAGTCTTGTTTTAGAACTCTGTGTGGAACATTTTCAATGTTATTTCATTAATCCTAGATACATCTAAATTAGGCAGTAATATCTGTATGAAATAAGGTACAGTATTTTTTAAATTTCCTGAGCATAGCATGGCATAGCGGTTTGAGTGTTGGACTACAACTTTGTAAACCAGGGTTTGATTCCCATCTTGGTCATGAGACCTGGTGGGTGACTGTGGGCAAGTTACATGCTCTCAGCCTCTGGGGAAGGCCATGGCAAACCTTCTCTGTACAAATCTTGCCTTAAGGTTGCCATAAGGTGAAAACAACTTGAAGGCACAGAACACACACACACATTTTTTATGAGAGTTTTATGGTGCAGTAGTTTGAGTGCTGGACTATGACCTTGGAAACCATAGAGGTTTAGCATGAAATAGGTTCAAGGGGTCAATCCTGCAATTTCCATTTAGAAGATTTAGTAGCAGGTGATGTGAATAGCCATCACTATTCCCCCTATAAAGGGGAAAAAACTGGGCTTGAAGATTTGATAATCTGACCTAGTATAATCTGAAAAGCCATTTCATGACCTTAAGCAAATCACACTCTTTCAAAGTCTCAGATGAAGGCAATGGCAAATCTTCTCTGAGCAAAATTTGCCAAGAAGACCTCATGATAGAGTTGCCTTAGCATCACTGTAAGCTGGAAACAACTTGAAGGCACACAACAACAATTTTTTTTCTGGGAGCCTGCTGGTGTTTGAATTGTCAACACAACAACCATCTGCCTTTGTGAGATTTAAATGCTGAGAAAATTTCTTCTCAGTACAAACATAATAAAAGTAATCTATTTGATCTATTTTTTCCCAATCTTCCTTTACAAAGATCTATTCATTTGTCTGGTGTTTTGAATATTTCTGCATAATTCCAAGAAAGCATGATGCTGAATCTTTATGGCAAAATGGCATTTGGGTAGGGAATATCTGTAGTTCATTGTTAACTAATAAGCCCGGGATGCTAGATGAACTGGTGATTCTACCAGTGATGATCTCAAGTCACTGAAGCAAAGAAAATAGAAGTCTGAAGAAATCACTTACTTGAAATAGAAGAAGATCCCCAACGATATCAACAGGGAGGTTATAGACAACGCATGTCCTACTATAGTCATGTAGTAAAGTATGAATACCATCTGAAATTAAAAAAAAAAAGACAACTAAATGAAGAAACAACTAATGGTAATATTTTTATTTGTTTATAAATTCCTTTTAGAAATTGTAGTAGTGATGTTGCCAAAACTTTAGGTTAGTCAGCTTGAAAGTCCAAACTTGGTTCATGATTTCATTGCATATGCATATCCTTATCCAAAACACACTTAAGTTACTGTACTTTCCTCTGTATCACATTTTCTGAAATGCAAGTTAGATTTTGTTTTCATGTTGGTGTAGCTACAGGACCATATGTAGGCAAGTATCAGAAACAGCGGGCCTTTACAGACTGCCAGAAATAATGCATCTTGAGGTCATTTTAACTGTCCTGCCTCAGTGCTAAGGAATCATGGGAACTGTAGTTTATTGTGGCACCAGAGCTCTCTGACAGAGAAGGCTCAGTGTCTCAAAAATATATATATATATACTGCCCATGATTCACTAGCATTGAGCCAGGACACTTAAAGTAGTCATAAGCTACATTATTTCTGGCAGTCTGTAAAGGCCCAGCATTGTCCCTTCAAAAGGCTGCCATCACTTCTGTAGACTTGCATATCTGCAAGCAATTTTTAAGTTTCTTTTACTAAAATTTTATTAAAATGCTTCTGTGCTGTGGTACCTCATTCATGGTAGGCTCACCCAGTGAAGGTCCAATTGGTGCCAATGTTTGTTTCTTTTTCCTTTTTATGGCATTAAGACAAAATGTGACTTTTTATTACAACCTTTGGGGCCCAATTGACTTTTCAAATGTACATGTATATGGTTGAAATGATTTTAGCATTTCAAGTTGTTTTAACTTGTTTAAATATGTTTTGATCATTTAAAAATATTTTATTGTTTATGATGTGGGATTGTTGTTAACTGTTTTACTTGTATGCCAATCTGAGATTTCATGATATAGGGTGGGTCATAAACAAACAAATATTTAAATAAATATATATTTCCATCTTCTGCATATACAGTCATCCCTCTCCATTCATGGATTTTGAGTCTGCGGTCTTGGTCCTTCACGACCAGCAAGTGGGGTGCGATAAAATGGCGTGTGAGCCCATGGAGTGTGTGTAGTGCCGTACACAAAAGCGCACAGCCATTCAAGCCAATGGGACTTGAATATTTGTGATTTTTCATTTTCATGGGGGGGTGTGTGTCCGGAATGGATCTCCCATGAAAACAGAGGGACAACTGTAGGGGGTGATGTAGCAGTGTTATAATTTTTATTTAGGCACATTTTTGGATCATAATTTATGCCAGAAGTGGCTTTTATGAGATTGTGCTTTTATATTTTAAATCATGTTTTAAATGTGTTTCACCAGTTCCACTTGTATTTGTATTAAGAATTGTATGTTTAAACATTTGTATTCTCTCCCCCCCCCTCCCCAACTGTATCTTATTTTAATTAGATGTGGGCTGCCTTGGATCTTTTGCAAGGAGAAAGATAGGATATAAATAAATAAATAAATAAGGTCAAATGGGAGGAAATGCTTCTTGATTTACTTCTGGGGAGCTGCCAAGACTCCCAGGAGTACAGGATTAATTTTGGAGGTACAAAAGGTATAGAAAGTTGTGTAGTTTTGGTCAAATATAAAAAGACTCGGCATAATGTGCAATATCTTAGTCATACCTACTTAAAATTTATGGATTAATTTAGGGCCTTATGGATTAACTTAGTGGCCCGCTCCAAGAAGCCGAGGATTGGGGCCGAGGCTGCCCCACACCTCGACCCCAATCCACCCTTTCGGCGACTGGGAAAGGAGCACCAAAATAGTGCTCCTTTCCCAAGCTGCGGAAAGGGTGCTGCAAGAGCCGCCATGCGGCTCTTTTGCACCTCTTCTGGTGCAGCGTGTAAAAATGCTGCGCCAGAAGGACGTCATTGGAGCACTCGCCGTGTGCAACGGCGGGCACTCCGATGACGTCCTCGGGAAGGGGTTGGGGCATCCGGCTGCCCCTCCCCTTCCCTGGCTCTAAGGCGGCGCTTTGTGTCATCTGCAGAGCCCCTTAGTTAATCATGACTAACTCTCACTGCTATCTACTAGACTATTCTAAGTATACCAAGTCAAGATTCAACTCACTATGGTTGTATTTAATGCCAACTCATTCAAAATTCATAAGTGTCAAGAAGACAAATCCTGAAGATGTCCTACAAGAGGAAGAAGGTAAGTTGAATATATTTTGGAAATGTCTTTTGATTTAGACTTTATGGGAAGGTGCTTTAGATTTAATCAAGATATTATTGGGTTGAATACAACTGTTCTCTCATGGTCAAACTGTACATTACCTTTAATAGGTAGCATGCAACAAAGGATACCATGGACGGCCAAGAAGACAAGCAAATGGGTTCTAGAACAGATCAAGCCCGAACTATCTTCAGAAGCCAGGATGACTAAACTGAAGCTGTCATACTTGAGCCACATCATGAAGCAAAATGAATTATTAGAAAAGGGAATGATGCTAGGGAAGGTGGAAGGCAATAGAAAGAGAGGAAGACCACATGCCAGATGGTTAGACTTGATCAGTGAGGACACAGACCTGGGCCTGCAGGGCCTGAACAGAAAGGATAGGGGGTCTTGGGAGAGGTCTCATCCACAGGATCTTCATGAATTGATTCAAGGGCAGTTAACAACAACAACAATGCAAAAGTTAAGTTTCTTTTCTTTTTATTAAAAAATAAGATCAGCTTATTCCATCCAAATCAGGAACCTGGCATGGGGGGGATAGGTCTGCTTTAATCCTTTACTTCCACAGTTGTTGCCATCTGGCTCACTCTCCCTGCCATTTTCATAAGAAAAGTCCAATTGAAATGAAGGGAATCTCACCCAATACAAACTGAAATTAAAGGGCTCCACTGGACTGAACCTGGGGGCAAGGGGAGGCAATACCTACCCCACATGCTAGGATCCAAATCTGATTTGACTCTGCCAAGCTGATGAGGTAATAATGAAGCAGGTAACCTATTAAAGGTGACCAGTAATTTCGATCCCAGACATAACAGTAAGATGACAAAACAGCAAGTTGACATCTGTCCACATGTAAAGCAAAGCAAAGCAAAGCAGGTTCATTTATATACCGCTTCATATCATGCTATGGGATGTCTAAGCGGTTTACAACTGTAAGCTCATTGCCCCCCAACAGTTGGGTACTCATTTTAGCGACCTCAGAAGGATGCAGGTTTGAGTCTAGCCTGAGCCATGGCTAGTATTGAACTTGCAACCTTGTGGTCTATGAGTGAGTGGCTCCAGTACAGGCATTTAACCACTGCGCCACCAGGGCTCATATAATTTCATTTTTAAAAGATCTATGTATTGTTTACTGCTGACAAATAAGTATTTTCTTTTGCTTTCTGCAATAAAATTCCAAAGTCTATAATTTCTCATAAGATTCAGGGTACTGGAACTCTGTATCCACTTCCATGTTTTCTCAAAAATATAATTTGCTAGATGTCAAACCAAGTTATATTCAGGGGTAAAACACAAATTCTCCCAGGCAAGGGACCCTCAGAGTTACCCAGTCAGCATGGACACAGTATAGTTTAACAAAGTAATTTTTCCAAGCTCTGGATTGAAAGCAAGGAGCCTTACCCTGACTTAATAGAAACTCACCATTATTGGGCAATATCTCTTTTCTTTCAGAGTAGGACTTTTGGAAAGTGCTTTTTATTATGACTTCCTGTATTTACAACAGTGAACTGCTAATCTTGGGTGGCTTTTTATCTTATTAATCGTGCTGTTATTTATTGGAAACCCAGCTTTCCTCATCTTGTTTTGGCGTCACAATGTCGGTAAACCTGTATCTGGGACATACTGTTTCAGATTGCAGATAAGGAATTACAAGATACAACACTTCTCCATGCAAAATAATTCTTGCATACAGAAAACCTCTAGCATCTCTGTTCCATGAGATTTATTTTCTACAATTTAGGGAATTTGCAGGGTTTTCCCCCCGAAGAATATTCTACAATGTGATCCCCCTCCTTGCCACACACAACTGGTAATCTGATAGAGCAGGGGTGGGCATACAGCCCACAGGGAATTTTATGGTCTCAGGGCCGCTATTTGCCCCAAATGCCCCTTGATGAATGTGGGACATTTACTTCATGTTTATGTGCTCCCTGGGCCATTTAAAATCCAGGACATAACTTTCTTTCAAACAGGAAGAAACATTTTACAAGGATGTGTTGTAAAAAAGACTTCTCCTGTGCATAAAATGGCCAAGAAATCCCCTCCCAAACATAGCAAATATGTCTGTCTCCTTCCCTTTGAGGGTATTTGGGGGCAATTTTTATTTTTGGGGAGGGTTGATGGGGGGGAGGGATGCAGTCCTTCAAGGTTTTTGGGGGGCCAGCTAATAAGACATGGGGGGCACCCATGGCCTAAAAAGACAGGGACATAAGATGCATTTGGATCTTATGTTGACAGCCTCTTATGACGGATCACAACTGGATTTAAACAAGCAGTTAGTGATGGCATCTTTGTTAGCCTGTAATAAAGTAAGGGCTAGTCAACATGTAAATGTACTATGCAAACTCCTGTGGATTTTTGCATATTTGGAGCAACACATGTCTTCACTTTCAAGCACAAATTTGAATCTGTTTGCCTTCCCTCTACCAAAGTCAGCAGCCATCGAAGTGGCAGGCACCTACCCACCCATTCAATAATGTACATCCTCATGAGTACTCATGGATTTTATTGTGCTAAAACCCACAAATCCCTTTCCAGCAGAGATTATGCAGTTTTTCGCCCCTCCCCTGTAAAAAAATTGAATTCCTTCAAATCATATGTGGCTGGATCACAGTCTATTCGATTGGAATAAAGATAATTTTAACTGTGTAGACAAGCCATAAGCCTAGCTCAGCCCTCTTCAATTCATGCCTTGAACACTCCTCAGCATTCTTGCAGTCATTCTTTATATAAAAATGTAGGAACATTTTCAATCATTTTTGCTGAACAAAATAATTGAAAAGCACAAATAAAAAACAAAATAACTAAAAAGCTAAAAAGAAATGAAGGGAAGTAAACAGGAATACATTTTCCAGAGAATCCTGATAGATGTGTGTATTTTTTATTTCACTCAGATGAATGGTAATTGCATTCAGATGCCTGGAATCTGTCCAAAGCAACACCCATGCTCTGCTGCTCAGTATTTATTTTTCTGTATGTTCAACATAAATAATGGTCATATTTCTTCCCATAAATGACATATTTGGCTCCCCCTCCTTAATCTACCATCTGGAAAAATGAAAATCTGTATAGATATTCCCTTAATGCTTTTTTTTTTTACTATTATTACTTCTTGCAGCAGAGGGTCGTGGATTTCCTAGGTATATTAAAGGCCATCTTATATAATCCTAATTAGATGTTTCCACATTATGATGTAATGAATAGGCCACTGCTCAGTCTAAATGCCACACAGGCAAAAACGGATGCCATTGAACCCACAACAGTCTGCAAGTTCAAAGCACAAAAAAAGGTTAGGAATAATACTGAAAAATAAAACCATAGATATAAAAATAAAGGCTAGGGATCCTTAAGCAATGAGAAGGAACAAAATGAGAGCTAAGGACTCTCCTGCAGGCTTAATTGTGGCTGAATCAGACACTATATTTCATATATCTCTGACAATTTCTTTTTTTTTTTAAATTTGATGAATACTTTATTACTAATGACAGAAATACAAGTTTTCTGTATTACAATACAAATACAAAGGAAAATCTACACGTTGCTGAAGAAACAGAAACATGTTTGAATTGTCAACATAAACACAAAGAAATAAGATCAATGAGACTTTATAGTGCACTGTAGAGTAACACAACTTGCAGCTGTGTATCTGCCAATTTAGGCTGCATCTTCACTACAGAAATAGTGTTTTATACCACTTTAACTGCCATTGTTCAATGGTGTTGAATTCTGATAGTCTACTGGGAAAAAAAGTATCAAAAAGCTGTGAAGGCAATCATGACTATGTGACATTTTGGTTGGTCTCAGTGACAATTTCTGTTTATACAGGTACCAGTGAATTCACATTACTGTGTCACAGGCATCTAATTACAATGAAATCCAAAATCCACAGAAGAGCAATACCTTTATTAGCCAACCAATATCATGCAAGCTTTCAAAGCTTTATATTATTAGGCCTGAAGCCTAATGAAGAAGCCAGAGAAATACCAAGATGACATGAATGTTGGCACCATTTGGGCCTCCAGGGAGAGAGCATTCCACAGCTGGGGTGCCATAGATGAGAAGGCCCATTCCTATGTCCCAACACAGTGCATTGACCTCACTGGTGGAACATGGAGGAGCAGATCTTAATTATCAGACAGGTGCATATAGGAAGAGGCACTCCCTCAAGCAAAGGTTTATCCTTTAAGACTTTACATGTGATCACAAATACCTTGAATTCAAACTGGAAATGTCTTAAATATGCACATTTTAAAACTTGTTTGCATGTATTTTTCCAATTGAGTAAAGCATGTCTGTGCTGTATTTCTGCATGTGCTTGCAATGTGTAGTTTTCTATACTGTTGTTATTGTGTGCCTTCAAGTCATTTTTGATTTATGGCAACCCTAAGGCTATCACGGGGTCTGTTTTTTTGTTTAAAAGATTTGTTCAGAGAGTATTTGCCACGGCCTTCCTCTGGTGCTTAGACAGTATGACTTACCCAAGATCACCCAGTGGGTTTCCATGGCTGACCATGATTTGAATCCTGGTCTCCAGGATCCTAGAAACCACTACACCATGCTGGTGCTCACATTTTTTTTTTATAACCACTTTTAAAATGTGTGTATTTTATCAGACATACTCACAGCCGTTTGGCCAGAACTGAAATACAAAGCACATTCATTACAGGTAGTGTATGCACAATTACCAGTATGGATTTTTTTTCCACATGTTAAACATCACCCTTCCAGATATAGAACCTGTGAGCTGGATTGTGATGCTTCTGAAGCAACACTTGGAGGATTTATTCTGCACAAAAGTTCTATGTGGACTGGGTTTTGTGTGTTCAGAAAACAGAATTTTCTAGACATAGAATAATCTTTCTGTGCAAAAATATTTTCTGTTATTTTGTGTGCATAAAGTCCTGCTTTTTGTGCAAAAAAATATTGTGTGGATTTTGTATTGAATAAGTCCTGAATTGTGAAGATTCTTATCAGTCCATGATTCTCATCAGGATTTCCTGATACTCGAGAAGCAACCATTGCCCAACCATTTTTCAAACTTTTTCAAATATTTTCCCCATCCTTAAAAGGCATAGAATAAAAATTAGGTAGAAACAGAAGTTGTATTGAACTTTAAATAGCTTACCTTACGCTTTTCATTTGTGAAAGAGTTGCATCGTGTATAGTTGGACCATGTTCGATTGCTTTCAGGATGGCGGAACCAGGTTCCTGTCTTATCACAATACTTTGTTGCTGTTTCTGTGAATCAAAAATGCGAGAGACACAATTAACTGAGGAAGCCTAAGTCTATACTAAACCCCATTATACACATCTAATTAATTTAGGTGACATTTAAATCTCATTTCCCACTTCAGTGAGACAGATTATGACACGCTAAACTTCATTTTGCTACAGGAAAATAACAAGCCATTACATATTCAAATATCTTCTTGTAACATGTTATATTTGAATAAGCTGTGTCTTCAATTATATATCCCCTGAATCTTTGGGGTACTGTGAACATCATCAAGAGAATAAGATGGGATGGTAGTAGCCAAACCTGCTATAACTGACTACAAATAAATAGTTTTTATTTTTACATTTTATCTTAAACTGGGCTGAATAGTCACTCCTCCTTTGTTGTCATTATGTATCTTCAAGCCATTTCTGATTCATGGCAACCCTAAGGCTACTCTATCATGGGATTTTCTTGGCAAAATTTATTCGGGGGGTGGTGGTGGTGGTCATCTATCCCATCCTCTGAGGCTGAGAGTATGACTTGCCTAAGGTCACCCAGTGGATTTCCATGCCCAAGTCAGGATTTGAACTCTGTTCTTAAGAGTTGTAGCCCAATGCTCAAACCACTACACCACACTGGGTCCTCCTTACTTACACAAAAACAATGAGGACATATTTGGAGAGTTTCAGGGGAAGAATGGTTGAATTTCATAAATTTTTAGGACCAGCCAATGAAGGAACAATTTTTCCTTCAAGAACAGGAGTGGGTAACTTCCAAATGTCCAGGGTTGCAACCCCTTCCCCAGTTCTCGGCACCTCCTTAGCATACCAATTTTTAAACCTTTTTAAAATACATGCAACGTTTTAGGCCATTTAAAAGAAATCCACCTACATCTAAAGTAGTTGTGGGGGATGTGTTGGAATTCCCTTCAAACTCACTAGCGTCCCCAAAGAATCTTTTAAAAGTTTTTAATAACATGTTGGGACAAGTTTGGGGACCCATATCTTGTCATCCCCATTCAACAGTAATATCTTCTCGCTTATTCAATTTGTGGTGCAGAGCCTTAACAGAGTGCCCCTGGTAACTTCATCATTACACATCATGTCTGAAGTGATAGCAAGAAAAAACATGATAAAAAGAAGGGGGAAATGTAAAATGACCTTTACTTTCCTCCTAAGATTAATATAATTTCTGGCACAAGGGCTTTTTACCACATCTCCTGAAATGCTTTAGCCCAATATGTGTGGGTTTTTTTCTTAAAAAAATAATAATCACGGTCAAATATTTATTGGAGTGAAGATTTCCTGCTGAAGGTCAAAATTGCATATACAGTTTTCTAGTATCTCTTGAAACACTTTAGTGCAGTATTATTATTATTATTATTATTATTATTATTATTAGGCAAGTGGTTATCTGAGGCTAAACGGCATATACACAATGCAAGTGTTCACTGAAAGCCATCTGTTGTCATACATGCCCAATCACAAATCACAGTTTACCTAGTTCATGCACATATAACAGTCAGTCTATTTGCTGAACATGATTTATTAGTGGCACATGCTGCTTTTGGTTAAAATGATTTATGTGAGACAAATACATTACATTACAGTACATAGAACCAAACCAAAAGGGGGAGGGGGGGAAGAGCCATAGGACTTTAAAGATGAAGCCAGATGAACTATTACTATGGCATAAGCTAGATATTAAATTTATCACTTTTTTCAACCACAGGACTCTTGCTTTAACAGAGAAACATCTAGCACTCTGGTAAGAGAACCAAAGTAGTGGTAAATAAAAGAGAACTAAGCCAAGAGCCCAATCTTCCCCCCGTTTATGCCAAATCTTTTAAATATGAAAAAGAAAATAACAAGGTTATTGTATTTTAATTGTAAATCACATTGATAGCTTCAGCTAAGGCAAGATATAAATAATAATAATAATTATTATGTTATTTTTTTGAGGAATCCAAATGCTCCTTAGGATTCAGGATCTGGAAGCATGCACAACCCCTTCCTCACCTGCAATGTTTACAAGTGTAGCACTGACAAGCCATGCCATTTATTTGTTCATTGAAAATGTCTCACATTTTTATTTTAACACAACTACAAGGTGGTTTGCACGTTCAGTTAAAAATACATTACAATAAGAAGTACATATAAACGTTTCTAAAAGAATAAAAGCAGATGATGATAACTATTTTTAAAGACTCAGATATCAGGATGGATTCTAAAAGATAATAGCAGGGGTAGGCAACCTTTCCCCTTTAAGGGCCGAGGGACTTCAGCTCCCAGAATCCCAGGAGCTATTGGCCAACATGGGACTATTGGCCAACATGACTGAGGCTTCTGGGAGCTGAAGTCCCTCGGCCCTTAAAGGGGAAAGGTTGCCTACCCCTGTTCTTAGGAAACGAATTTTAAGGTCAGGGTACCACTACAGAGGAGGCCCTCTCTCTGGTAGCCATTCACCTATCTGCCAAAGCCACCTGAAGACTGTCTGTGAACTATTAGTTATTTAGTATTTATATTTTTCTGTTGTCCATATGTGTCGTTCTCCTGAAGAGCCAGTATAGTGATTTTAGTGTTGGATGAGGACTCTGGGGGACTAGAGGTCAAGTCCCCACTCAGCCATAGAAAAATTACACTTGCTCAGCCTTAGAGGAAAGCAAAGTCAACCCTCCTCTGAATAAACTGTACCAAGGGTATCATAAGTCAGACTCAATATGAAGGCACATAAGAATAGCAGCAACAAGAGATTACAGTTCTATCCTTCATGAGCTTAAGTTTGCAGATGTGTTACCCCTCTTCCTCACACCAACCCATGAGGCAAGGCAGAGAGAGAGAGAGAATGACTGGCTCAAAGTCATCCAGTTAATTTTTGAGTTAAGTGGCACTAGAACATGGATCTCTGAAATCCCAGTCCAACACCTTGCCATACAATGGCAACTACCATGATCAATGGACGTTATCACACTGGGAGTTGCGGAGAGAAAGTGGAAATAAACAGGATGAGCAGAAGACTTTTATTTACGGGATTTGTCCCGTTCCGCCTCGTCTGATAACTAAATTCGAATTTAAAAGGGGGTTAATTCGAACAAAAACCTGATCTTTTCAAATCCTCAAAAATCCCGAAAATGAAAAGATCAGGTTTTTGTTTGAATTAACCCCCTTTTAAATTCAAATTTAGTTATCAGACAAGGCGGAACGGGACAAATCCCGTAAATTAAAGACTTCCGCTCGTGCCCGTTTATTTCCACTTTCTCCCCACGACTCCCCGTGTGATAACGTCCAATATGTTCATGTGGGAGCAGACAGTCCATTAGATATTCATCTTCCCCATCATTTAGGATTTTTATTGAGGCTACATTTCATAACTATAACAACTTTCAATGACTACTAGTCAGTTTGCAGCAGAATTTCAAGTGATGATGTTAGTCTACAAAGTCCTACACAGGTTAGTAGCAAATTATCTAAAGCCCTCTATTCTCTAATATGAGTCTCCCTGAACTGTACAATTTTTGAGACGATCCCTTCTTTTTGTCCTGACAACATCTGAATTACATTTGGTGAGAACCAGGACAGAAGGTCTTCTTGTGAGTTGCCTTCAGGTTTTGAAATTTCTTGCCGAGGTCTGATTAAATTTCCCGGGGAGGACCAGGGCCACCCGTCTGCATCCCCCTTGCATTCCAGATGGATAGACTTATTCAAGGAAGCCATGGCCCTGAGTCTGCAAGAGCTGAGCAGGGCTGTTGAGGATAGGGTGACTTGGAGTTTTCTCATTCATGGGGTTACCATAAGTAGAAGTTGACTTGACTGCAGTTAACAACAAATTTCTGTATTGCCTCCCCACCCACAAGGGCTCCCAAGGTGATGAACAAATAAAACTTCAACAACACAGAGAGTAAAAGTTTTTTTTAAAGATCACATTAAAATGATCTTTAAAATCAGTCTTAAAATTCAATAAAAACAAAGTGTTTTCAAGCATTAAATGCAAGGCAGAAGAGCACTGTTTTGGTTGCTTGCTGGAAGCTTAAAAGACATGGAGCCAGCCTAACTTTCTTCAATGGGTTTCACAGTCAGGGGGCTATTACAGAGAAAGCCCTGTTGCATGTATCCACCAACCTACTTTTATGATGTTGGGACACGCAACAGAGCCTCCTTTGATGATCTCAAATTTCTGGCAGGCTCATAGAGGAGGTCTGTCAGATGTCCTGGCCCCAAGCTGTTTAAGGTCTTGTATACCAGCACCTTGAATTGAGCTCAGAAGTATATTGAAAGCCAGTGTAGTTCTTGCAAGAGTGGTCTTGTATGGTCTCTGAAATGCACACTTGATACCAATCTGGTTACTGCATTTTGCACTACCTACAGCTTCCAAACACTTATCAAGGCTAGCCCTAGATACAGTGCATTACAGGAGTCTAATAAAGAAGTAACCATTGACCAACAACACTTCTCTCTTGTCTGGATTATGCCTCAGTCTATTTACTTACATCCACTCCTTCACTGCACCCAGATGATGATTCAAGACTTCTACAGTCTCCTTGGCATCTGTTTTGAAGCAGAGATAAGATTCCCAAATTCTGGATTACCTCTCCCAGCAGCTTCGTGTAGATGTAAAAAAGCATAGGGGACAATGCTGACCCCATTTAGATAGGGCCTTGGGCCTGGACGCTGATACCTACAGAGATGGAAACTACTTTTTACTGGTTGTTTTAGTGAAATTTTGCCTGTCTTGTTTTTACTTGTTTTCCTTTGGATTTCATTGCTGTTTATTACATCTTATTTTATTTGTAGCATTAGCATTTGTAGTGCTTGGTGGAAAAGTGAGATATAAACTTAACAAAGAGCGTGTGAGCATGTGTGTGTGAATACATAGCGGGAATGTGTTCACTTTCTGTGACCAGGAACATACTTTATATAGAAACCTTTGGAATAAACACATTCTACACAGTTCAAATGAAATGTCTTCTGGAATAACTACATTTCAGTACAATAGCTCTTGGGATCCAAAGTTCAAATGTGAATACGTGCCCAGGCAATATACAGGAAAATAACATACTCTTGTTACCACCCATAAATTTAACTTGCAGATCATCTTAGATACTTTCTGACAATCTTTACTAATACATTTGTTGCCAGATATTATCTAAAGCTGGAAAGCATTTGAAGTCTTAAACAGAGGATAAAAGTGATGATACGACAGAACAAAATGTACCAATTTTTTGCCTAATGTCCTCTTATTGATATCCAAGAGATCATTACACTAACAGCAGCCATCCTTCTTCTGATGGCTGGGGAAAGATGTTGCTTCAG
This sequence comes from Phrynosoma blainvillii, assembly GCA_026167975.1. Taxonomy (NCBI): domain Eukaryota; kingdom Metazoa; phylum Chordata; class Lepidosauria; order Squamata; family Phrynosomatidae; genus Phrynosoma; species Phrynosoma blainvillii. Next base: position 34,266,622 of record JANUYF010000005.1, read on the forward strand.
CAGGCTAGAAAATCACTGTGTTTCTGGGGGGAGTTGTGGGGGAAAGAAAAAAAATGTTCTAGTAATTATGAAGTCTAAACTGTATGTGTCTTTTTCCCCAGTTGCTGTTCAGTGAGTCTGACTCACTGTCAATGAGCAAGGATAATCAATCAGTGGACATTTTCCTTGACAGCTCTATATACTAAAGGGCCATAATAAGGAGCTATAAAACAGCTTTTGGAACTTTTAACCACCTCAGTATTGAAGATTTGTCCCAATGCACTGTGCAGAATGAAAGCAGGAGGAGTTTAAAACTGTCTATTTCAATTGATGCTGTCATTTATTTGATGGGAAAAGGTGTCATGTCTAAACCAGGATGGCTATAAGCCAGGAGTAGTCCATGCAAGGTCAGAGGTAATATGTACCTTGCTGAACCTTTCTTCCCATTCAAGCAGTGTGTCATTGTTCCTGCCTGCCTGCCTGCCTGCCTTCCTTCCCTATGTAGTGGAAATAATCATTTTCCTATTCCATTTAAAATTTTGCCCCTTTTGACCCTAGACATTTCAGTGAAAACATGGATCATAGCAATCTACTGAACTGTATGACTAACCTTACACCCTCAATTCATTTTTGTTATATTATAGGAGCCAAGTTCTGATGCTAATGTCACACAGAATACAGATAATGATTTGAAAGACAGAACTGAGTCAAGGATTAACCTATTTATTTCATTGTCTTGTTTTTACAGGCTGAGACACTGGATTCCACATTAATGTTTGGGCTGGAGGAGAGCCAGTGTGGTATAGTGGCTTAAGCTCTGGATTATGACTCTGGAGACGAGGGTTCAAATCCCTCCTTGGCCACAGAAACCCACTGAATGGCCTTAGGTAAGTCATACTCTCATCCTCAGAACAAGAAAACCCCATGATAGGGTTGCTGTACATCAGGAACAACTTGAAGGCACACAACCACAACAAGAGCTACACTGAGTTCACCCATTACATTGTTCAATATCCCACCCACACCTCTATTCAATGACTTTCACTTTTTCTGCAGCTGTTTACAACTTCGAAAAATTATCTTTTTTGAACTGGTCCAATAGTCCCCAGCCAGCATTATTAGAACTTTTCCAAGCTCTGTGATCACAGCCATTTTTGCAGAATACAGTTGATAATGGATAGCATTTTTCCTTTCTTTCTGCACTGTTCCCTGAGTACACTTAGGAAGATAGAGAAGCGCTCCCACATTGCCCAGGTTACTGATGGCTTCCCAATGTTCTTCTTGAACTATGTTCTGTAAAAATGGGCAGGAACCCATAAGCCACAGAATACTGAATTTTGTGCTTGCAAGGAAACATCTGCATTCTACAACACCCATCCACCCTACCCCATTTCACCATCAAAGTTTCTACAGTGCAATACTTTGCCTAAGCCCTAAAAAGTAAAGTTATAAAAATGTATAGGATCATGTATAGGATATATAAGATATGACTACACTTGCAGTGATAGAAATCATACAGAGCATGGAGAATCAAGCTCCATACCAAAATACTTTGATGTAGTTTGCAATTTGTTATTCTCTATGCCTTATAGAATATGAAAGTCGGAACTGCATTGTAGATAACTGCCAGATCACCCCTAGGGGGCAGAGGATGTTAAGGGGGAGCTCCTTTCCTCCAAAGCCTCATCATATGACATCACACGGGTCCCTTATTTTGGGTTCCATAGTTTCTTTCTATGATGAGAAACTGTGCGCTGAAAAAGGGAACAGTCCCTCTCACTATTAGAGAAATGGAGCCAGGATACGGCATTCATTTCTGCTCCAACCAGTGCTAAAAAGGAGAGGGAGAAGATAAACCCTGCCTGGATTTGAAAGCAGGACCATCCATGATACCTAGGATGATCTGTTGTGGTATATTCCACATCTTCTGCTGCTCTAGATCCACCCAATACCTAACAAATTGCTTCAGCACAGTGAAACTACTTTTGCAACCCTGAGCAAGTGGTAATCATATCTATTAGCAGCACTGGTTTGTAGTCCACACAAAATTTCCTGCTTCAGTCATATTTGATTCCATCTCCAGTGATGATCAGTCACTTGTGAAGTCCCTTTTGAGCTGCACACTAGCTTGCCCAACAACTGTGATGTGTGCCTCTGACAACTGATACATGGTCTTCAAGAAAGCCTCTCCCATTGAAACAAAAGTGAATGAGCAGGACAGAGATATATGACCACAGAGCCAAGTGGATAAAATACAGTGGGGTATAGAAAAGAGTGAGGTATGGTAAGAATGAAAATAAATGTTGATGGATAAAATATAATCTACCAGTATTTTATATGTAAGAGCAAAAGGGTGGGGAAGGTACATGTTCCCAAAATTCTAAAAATATATATAAAGTAACAGCAAACAAAAAGAAGCAGCAAAATCCTGATAATGTCTTTGAAGAGAAAGTAAAACAACACAGATTTGGGTTTGAGATTAGCCAATAACATTCTTCTGTGGGGCAAGAGATGGAGTAGGTATTTAGTGATCAAATTCATAGTTGCCCTTCCTAGTCCTAGTCTCCATCCTGATTAATGACTAAGCCAAGGTATGGAGAATCTTGAACTATTTCAGCGTCTTCATTGCCTCCTTTAATGTTATGTAAATCAACTGTAGTCATTATTTTTGTTTTCTTAAGGTTCAACTGTAGTCCTTCTTTTGGACTTTCTTCAATAGTCATTCCAAATCTTTTCTATTTTCTGCTAGTAGTATGGTGTCATCTAATATCTTAAACTGTGAATGTTCCTTTGTTCAATTTTCCAGTCCAGTTTTTGGAGAAACACTGACAGTGTAAATGTTAATCTAGATTATGTTTTCAATAGAAAGGGACCCAATGATAAAACTTTCACTTATTATTTCTAATTAGTATATGTAGTTCTGGCCTGCCTGAGGTGGCTTACAGTCCTTAGCTTTTAACTCCACATGTTAAGTTTTTCCTCATGCACCCAAAACAATCTATTACATTTCTAATGGCAGAGACAGAGGTGATCACATTCCAACAATGGTCCTCTACTGCAAGTGCTACATAATTGTAATTGGCTCAGCTAGAAGCCTTCTTATTGCCCACTTTAAAGCAGCCATTTCCTCAAACTCCTCTAACATCTCAGCAAGAGCAACCTTTCCTCCTGTATACAGTTATATGTACATTGTGTGGCACGCAGGAAATGTGACAATAGGACTGGGCTGTATTCCCTAGGCGCTGAAAATTACCACTGCAAGTTCCAAATAGGATGCAGGGGGAGCAAAACTTTGTAGAATGATAACTTCTTTTTCTTTTTGGCCAGTTTCTGACAAGAGTTTTAAACCTTCTCAGGATTTCCCCCACACTCCAGATCTCCAGTACCTTGGTGGAGAAAACCATAACTGGAAGCCATGTCATTAACACAGAACAACACCTATTCAAACACAGAACAATACACAGTTTACATGGGAATAGCAGACAATATCCTTGATTGCATATCCTGAAGCTTGCCATTAACACAGAACAATACCTATTCAACACAGAACAACACACAGTTCACCTGGGAACCACTCCTCCCTACCCAGGGTCTCACAGTATATATACACCCATGCTTTTCCATTTCAGTTTTCTCTGAAGATGCTAGCCACAGATGCTGGCGAAACATCAGAAAGAAACTCTTCTAGAACATGGCCACACAGCCCGAAAAACCCCACAAAAAAACCGTAACTATTCCCACTGTATATACTAACATTTAAAGTAAACACATTTACACTGGGTTAATGTGATTGAAGTACTTTAGTGGTAAGTACCTACAATGCAGCAAAATAAATGTGTGATGATCACCCAGGATGAGATGCACATTCCTTCATGAAAATGCCACCTGTAAGAAATTTATGGGTGCAATGGCCTATGGCAAGAATGGAAGGCTTCAGAGAAATGTTGGTTGCTTCCCCACTCTAGTTTGATTATATGTTGCAAATGATAATATACTTTTGAGGCCTTTAATGGTTGAGCAGAAAAGGGAATTTCAACAGGAATCTCAGTTTCTGTGTGGCAAGTTAAGCAGTCAAGATCCCCCCATTCTATACGAAAGTATTTGCAACCTGTGGTTCTAGGACTACATGCAGCCATTGGCCTTACTACTTTTATCAGGGGTTGTCATAAAGGATAAAAGAGAAATTAGCAGGCATACCAGATATCTGTGTAAATGGATGGATGAGCTATGTTCAAATATTAAAAAAAAAAGGAGGGGGGGGGGGAGAAAAGTGATAGTGATAATGTTCACATAGGCTGCATCTGTACTGCAGAAATAATCCAGTTTGGCACTATTTAACTTCCATGGCTCAATGCTATGGAATCCTGGGGTTTATAGTTTGTTGTGTCACCAGAGCTCTCTGACAGAGAAGGCTAAATATCTCACAAAACTACAAATTTCACAATACCATAGCACTGAGTCTTGTCAGTTAAAATGGTGTCAAACTGCATTATTTCTGAAGTGCGGATGCAGCCATAAAGTCAATTCTTCTATACATACAAAGACACATAAATACAATTTCCCTCACAATCACTACCACACATGTTCTCTCTCAAGAATCTCATGGAAAAAATGAAACTATGTAGGGTGCTGATGATTACTCTAGAGAGAAAGACTGAGAAAATTATTATGGCTTCGCTTTGGCCCTGCTTACTACCAGCTCTAGCACCTGGAAGCCAAGAAAAAATGTGAGAATGTAGCTTTCAACAAGAAAATAAACGACTGTTCACTCAATTCAGACCTATTTGTTATTGTTGTGGGCCTTCAAATTGTTTCCAACATATGGTGATCCTGAAGCAAACCTATGACAGGACTGTCTTGAAAAGATTTGTTCAGAGTGTTTGCCATTGCTGTCTTCTGAGGTTGAAAGAACATGACTTGTCTACCTGAGTGGCGATTCTGAAGATCCAAAAACACTGATTTCCTTTGCCCCTAGTTTATTATTATTATTGTTGCTATTGTTGTTGCTACTGCTGTACCTCATCCTTTGGGCAGTATCAAGAAAACTATTTTTTGAACTACAGAACTCACAATCCTTCCATATGTTGGGTTCTGATAAGTCTAAACCAAAGCACAACTTGTCCAGCCTCCAGTCAGGCTATTCCAGTGCAGAATTAAACACTTTCCATTTGTGGACAAATGCTAGTGAATCACTCTCTGGATAGACATTTCCAGAGGCTCTACTGACAGAACAATCCAGAAACAATGTAGAAATCACCGGCACAACATTTCTGTCTACGAACTGAACTATGGGGCAAAGCAGGCAGTGCAAAAGGTCTGTGCCAGCACCACACCACAGTTGTTTGCCCCAGGACTGTGGCAACTAAACACACACACAGCCTCAATCCAGGCCGCTGCCATGGTCCTTTATCACTCCTTTTTGGGCCAGTTCTCACCTGGGACAGCTTCCAGTCACATTCGGGTTGTGCATCATCTGAATAACATGCCCCCAATTCAATAGCAATAGCAGCTTCATTTATATACCACTTCATACCACTCTAAGCACTCTCTAAGCAGTTTACAATTGTAAGCTAATTGCCCCCAATAAGCTGGGTACTCATTTTAGCAACCTCAGAAGGATGCAAGGTTGAGTCGACTCTGAGCTTCTGGCTGGTATTGAACCCACAACCTTGTGGTTTGTGAGTGAATAGCTACAGTACAGGCATTTAACCACTGCCCACGAGGCGCAGCCTGACAGCGGCATTTTGGGGCTGTCTGTTTAAGACCTATGATAGATTGGATTGACCACTCTATTTACATTTTTCAAACATACATGAACAACTGCACTTGTCAGATTCACAGGATTTCATCACATCTCCTTTCTGGTTCTCACGCTACATTCCAATACTTCTACCACCATTCATATGGTTAGTCAACTCGCCTTGGCTTTTGGCAACATCCTCCCTTGTCTCCCAAATGACCATCAACCATTGGTAAAACTGAACTTGTCACCTCATCTCCACATTCACAACTTTTGCATTTCTATTGTTATTCTCACACATAGCCTGCTTATATAGGTCTATCCCTGGACCCTCCACTCCACGCATCCGAGGTAGTAGACTCAAGTCTATGAACATTCATGCTACCTACTTCTTTCTTTCAGTTAATTTCAAGATCCCTTTGCATAACAGTTTTTATAACCCTTTTGAAGGATGAACTCTTTAAGTCTTCAGGGCAACCAGCATGTCTATGAATGAAGCAATAGTGGGCAGTAGGCCCTCAGAGGCTTAATAAAGTGTTTGTGAGCCTTTTTAAAAATAAAAATATTCCAAGAACTTTATAAAGTTGTCTTGGATCATAAATTAGAGGAGAGAGCTCCTGGGAACAGCAAAATTCACTTTACAGAAAGGAACCAGCTTTAGCATCTGCTGTTCAGTTCACTACAACTAAAAATAGGATGATTATAAAAACAGGCAACATTAAGAACAAACAACACCATTTTCATTACATGGGCTTCAGGATGCACATTTATAAGCTGTATATGCCATAAAGAGAAACATACTGTTCAGATGCCAGGCTATTAGAGAGGCAACATCAAAATGTTACAAATAAATGTTATTTAACATGTTTTTTTTTAAAGAAAATGTTTTTATTTGTTTGCATATCCAAATCCTATATGTGTTTGGTAAAGATAAAAGAAACACTTTACCAGTTGGATCAAAGTCTGGAAAATAATCAGGACAATTTTGGTCAGCAAATTCTCCAGCAGGTGTGTCATCCCAACATAGCCATCCATCCCAGGTCCGGTTACAGAATAACCCTAGAATTACAGAAAGAATAAAGTTTTATTGTTCCGAAAAGAAACCAATTGACCTTCTTTTCTTGAACAGATTACAGTCAGCCCTCCCTGTTTGTGGCTTTGACTTTTGCAGCTTTGATTATTTCCTGATTTGATTAATATGTTCCCTCTAAGAATCTCCTGCCAGAAACTGACCATAGAGTTGTGCTGGAGGACTTAAGAGATTGCTAGAGAAAACACTTCTCCAGGCATTTGTAGGTCCTCTAGCATGATTCTATGGTCAACATCTGGCAGATGTTGACCATAGAGTTGTGTTGGTACAGTTTCCTAGAAAGATGTTCTCTCAGGTTAAAAACACAGTGTTTTTTAATTTGTGTTTTTTCCACTTTCATGGGGATCCTGTGCTCCTAACCCCAGCATATGTGGAGGGCCCACTGTAGTCCTCTGCTTCCCTCCTGTACAATTTGGTAAAATATATGTATGGCTTACAGAAACTGTTAGCAGTGTTGCTGTTTTTAAACCAGAGAATATTATGTTGTTCATTATAACTCCCTTTAGAATACCTGACTCTTTATCCAAGAAGATTAGGGTTACATGCACAGAGTCTATCAGGTACAGTGCTAAGGGAAATAATCAAATAATCAGTGCTACAGTCAGATACCTACCAAGTAGACTTCGACCTATAGCAATCCTATGAATGAGAGACACCCAAGAGATATTGCAAAGTCTGGGTGATGACTTACTCAAATGAATCAATGCACCTGAAATGTGATCTTCCTATTTTCCTACTGTCTTCTACCTTACAGAGCTTTATCATCCTTTCCAATGAGTCATATGTTCTCATGATTTGTTCAAAACAGTATCAATAAATGGTAGCAATGGCAGTGAAGGCAATAAGTTCACTGAGGGAGACAGCTCACTGAAAGTGTCATGAAAAGCCCTCTCAAACCCTTGATCGGACACTAGGGGTTATCCCACTATTTACTCACAGCAACCCTGTGAGGCAAGCCAAGCCAAAAGAGTAGGAGTGGGCTAGGCTTAGTGCATGACTTGAATTCAAGTCACATGGGAAGAAATTCTAGTTGTGTTTTAAGCCTTATTCAAACCAATGGGGCACGTCAGTCCCTCAGAAATGTTTTGTTGGAAACTTCACATAGAAAGATGGCTACAAAAAGGGGGTGGGATGAGAACATTGCTTCCTAGTAAGAATTCTGTCCCCTCAAATGAATTTTTTTCTTGATTTCTTAAATGTCTAATATTGCAGTAACTTAAAACCTCAGTTAAGCATTTAGAGATCCAAAGAAAATAAGCAGGCAGTCACCAAGGAAATGCAAACAGCACATACGAAAGTTTCAAGTATGAACAGTTTTCAATATCATACTTTCTGCAGTGCTAGAAGTTTGGGGATTGAAGGAAAACTTCATGGTGGGTGGTGGGAGAAATCTTATTTGAAGAGGCAATGTCCTCATTTTGCTCACCCACCACCCTGGAGCTGGAGTCACACAGAACTAGACCTACAAAATAGGCACTTTATTGACTGTGTCACGTGAGGAGTTGTAAATAATACCACTGAGTTTAAGCCACCTACCATGTATAGGTGTGTTTTATTTATTTAAAAAAAGAAAACAGAGAAATATATTTTTAAGAATAATAAATTGTTTCAATTACAATTTTTGCAAAAAAAGAAGAAGATAGGATTCAAAAGTTCTGCTTCATGGGAACATGTGTTTTCTGGTTCTGGATATTGGGCTATTGTAGAATCCCTATTCCTATTATGGAATAGGACCTCCTTTTTATAAATCAGAAGTAAAACAGAATTCTCACTAGGGTCAGAAAGTACACTAGACACTCAATGCATGTGCTCCCCCCTTTAAAAAGTTTTTTTTCCTAATGTGCCAAGAACTGGTATCATATTTATACCCACTATATACAACTGTTTCTTTCTTTCCTGGAAACTTGCCATGGACTGATAGACAATGACTTGAAGACTTGCACCAGTTCACTGTTTTAAGTCATTGGCCACTCTTTCTACTGCCATGTGTGAAAAAAACATACATATGTTTTGATGACTGAGTTTGAAGTGGGCGATCAGAGTTTATAACCTATGCAGCATTACGTAAAGAAGGGCAGCAGCAGAATTAACAGCTATTTAGTTTTTAAGAGTCAATAAAGGCTACAGAGAATTAATACTGGCAAACGGTAAGTAAGAAGACTGAAATGTTCCAATTTTAGAGATGCAAACATTTCCAAAATGACATTTTAAAAATTACTATTATACCCAGTGATTATGATTTTATTTATTTTGTAACTGTCACTTAAATCTTACTTTTTCTAAGTGCATTTATCTCATTATGTCATGTATCCATGCATCTACATATTTTCCTCTTAGAAAATCCAAACATGCTAAACCCTTTGTTTAGTTTATTAATAAATCATAACAGCATATCTGTGGGGGATCCAACACCACCACTATATTTCTTTCTGACATATATTGGATTTTCATTCAACTTTGAGTTGAATTTTGTATGAAAGGGAAGAGTTATCACATGGCATCAATGGAAAAGACTGAGAGGGGAAACCAAGAACCACTAAAACACATTTCTAAAAGAGAGCAGGGATGACTATGTAATCTTGGTTTCTAATCTTGGTAACAGTTTTGTGTTAAATGGAAAGCATTTTTGTTTCTCAAAAGATTGTACAATTTTTTTTCACTCAATGGAAATGATCAATTTCTCTTCCACATCAACCTCATGTTATAAAAAATAATAGATCAATTTTATGTCTCTGTTAAGATGTTTGGGACATATATTTTCAGACTGTTTATTGGTTATCCCGAGTTATTTCTTGCCTCATTAAAATAATCACTCCATTTCCCCTCAGTTTTGTTTTGTCTTGTGAAATCTTTTCTGTTTAATTCTCCACTGTACACTCTTGACTGTGGCATTTTCAATTCAACAAGAGTGTGCTAAACTAAATGGCCACATTCTGTTACACAAAATCAATTCTTCATTACAATCCTTGCTGGGGGAAACAGCATGTGCTCCTAGCAATAAAAAAAGTTGTCAAGGTGAGAGGTGGAATCCCTCCCTGTTGCAACTGGGATGCCATTTCAGGTTTTGGATACAAAAGCAGAAATACTCCACTACTGGGAATAAGAAGGAAAGCTTTATAGCAAGATCCAAAAGCTTTTTCTTAGACAATGTGCAACATTTAGTTGCTAGAAAGAACAGGTATACTTTAAGAAATTTGTTATAGGATTCTTGATACATGATCTCAAATGTCTGTATGCGCCTTCAAATTGCTTGTCAACTTATGGTTACCCCAAGGATTTCATAGGGTTTTCTAAGGCAAGGAATAATCAGAGTTGGTTTTGCCAAGTCCTTCCTCTAAAATATACCCCACAGAATACAATATTCATTGGTGGTTTCCCATCCAAGTACTAACCAGTGTTGACCCTGTTTAGCTTCTGGTGCCTTTAGGGGCTAGCATGGTCTGAAATATAAGGGGGCCTTATTAAAGGGCACATCTGTTGGTAAAACTAATATCCTTATCTGGAACATATTACATGGAGGTCAACCCAACAATCCAAGGTCATTCAACAATCCAAGATCGTTCAGACTTACTTCTCATAGAGTGGCTTTGTAGTAAGGGCCATAGTGGGAGAGGGGTGGTAAGACTGAAAGATTCAAAAGTCTGCTTTTGCTTACATGCAAGATTAAAGGCAGGTTACTTTAAAAAAAAAACTTCTACTCACACCTTTTCTAAGCGGACACTCTCCAGATTATGTTGGGCTACAACTCTTATTGGCAATGGATGATGGGGCAGTGTAGTCCAACACATCTGAAGTGTGTGTGGGTTGTGGAAATGCTGCTATATACAGTCAGAGCTGTGGAGTCCCTGAAGCATGTTCCCTACTCTTCTTTAAAGGTGCCCAATTTTGGATTACATGGTTTATGGAGGTTTATGGGAAGCAGGCCTCAACTATATCCAACCTGACTCCCTTTCTGCTCCACATGCCATAGACTATCTGGTGAAGTGGGGTGTGACTGATTCAGGATCTCAATGTGCCAGTTGGGTACTGTGCTCAAGCTGTATTTAATTTCCATTGATTCTCACCAACAGGTTCATGGCAATTGACTGTGTGCTTCCAAATCAGGGCCCTTGAGTACAGTTGAGGTGTAGCTTTTCTGCAGCCAGGCAGAAGGAAGACTAGTTCCCACACAGTGCTTGATATAGAAGCCCTTGTTTTTGCCCCTTTATTCAGTGCTAGGCCAAAGGGTTTCATTACCTGAAGTAGAGTCCAAATGGAACCACCTTCGCACTAGACTTTAAAAACATTTGCAACAACATTCCAAAGCCTGGCCTTGGCCCACTTCCTGCTGCTGCCTGAGTTAAGTTATTTCTCTCTGATACATGGCAAGGCTTAACCTGCTTTTATTGGTTCATGTTCAGGACATCTGGCATATTTGTGATTGATTGTGTTTAAATTAGATTCATCCTTCCTAGCCAATTATTGGTTTACTTTAATTCTTCCACCTTTTTTTTCTTTTACAGGCAAACAGTACACTTCTCAACATGAAGAAAAAAAAGAACTCAAACTTAGTTTGAGGAAAAGTCAAACTAACTAATAAACTAAATAATAATAATAAATAATTTTACACAGGGACTCAAGGTGGCATAAATGCATACACATACATGGAAAACAGGAGATGACTATTTAAGGAGCAACTATGGTGATATTGATCACAAATTCCCTAACTGTACTGATTAAAAGGTAACGGGATGCAGTGGCTCAAGTGGTTAAGACATTGAATCTGTTGATTGCAAGATTGGCAGGTTGGCAGTTCGAGGTCTGGGTGCCGCATGATGGCGTGAGCGCCTGTCACTAGTCTCAGCTTCTGCCAACCTAGCAGGTCGAATGCATGCAAATGCAAGTGGATAAATAGGTACCACTTCGGTGGGAAGGTAAACAGCGTTCTGTGCAATCATACTGGCCCCATGATCACAGAGTAGTCTCTGACAATGCTGGCTCTTCAGCTTAGTAACAGAGATGAGCACCACCCCCTATGGTCAGACACGACTTGACAACCTTGACAACAGAGAATACCTTTATCTTTACTTTACTGATTAAAAAGCAGTAAAAGAGTGAAACATACAAGGAGGAAGCTTTTAATTAATGGCATGGCTGCCCCTTCACTTTTATTTCCATTCAACAAGGCTGGGGCCACAATTGCACTGTTCTCTTTTTGTTCTATGCTACAAATCATTACACAAGTCAGATCTGAAAAACAAAACAAGACCCATATCTTGCCCTTACTGGCTTATTAAACAGGCCAGAGGGGGACTGCCTGTGTGGGCAGGGGAAGTAATAATGCCTCTCTACAATAAGGCAGAGTCCCAACTTGCCTGAAGGAGGATGTTTTAAGACCTCTTTGGGGATCCCTGGATCCTACTGTACTGGATAACTATAGACCTGTCTTCAGCATCCCATTCTTGGGCAAGGTACTGGAGCAGATGGTAGCATTGCAACTCCAGGTATTCCTGGAGGAGACATTCATCTAGCTCCATTTCAGTCTGGTTTCAGGCCTGGTAACATGACAAATAAAGCTTTGGTTGTCTTAATAGATGACCTACCAAGGAAACTGGACAAGGGGAATGTGTCTCTGTTGGTTCTGCTGGACCTCTGTGGCTTTTAATACTATGAGACATGATTCCTTCTGAATCACATCTCTGGCATAGGGCTTGGATGTACTGTTCTACAGTGGCTTCATACTTTCTTGGAGAGGGGCTCTCAAAGGTTGGTGCTGGGAGAGTCCTACTAGACTCCTTGGCCACTGAGCTTTGGAGTCCCTCAGGGTTCAGTCCTCTCTCCTATTAGGCTCAAATGCCCTAATTTGAAGCTTAATCCAGACAAGACAGAGATCAAGACCGAGAATAGTCAGCCAGTGTTAGATGGGGTTACACTCTCCCTGAAAACACAGGTTTGCAGTTTGAGGGTACTCCTTGGTGGGTACTACTTGATTCAGGCCTGAGTCTGGAAGCCCAGGTTTCAGTAGTGATCGGGAGTACATTTAATTAAAGGTCGTCCACCAACTGCATCCATTCCTGGAGAAGCCAGATCTGGCAAGAGTAACACACGTCTTGGTTACATCCTGTTTGGATTACTGTAATGTGCTTTACATGGGGCTGCCTTTGAAAGTACTCAGAAAGTATTCAGAAAGGTCCAAAGAGCTGCAGCCAGATTCCTGACTGGGGCTGACTACAGGATGCATACAATGTCCTTGTTGCAACAGTTGAGGTGTAGCTTTTCTGCAGCCAGGCAGCTCCACTGGCTGTTGGTCTGTTTCTGGGCACAATTCAAAGTGCTATAAAGCCCTATATGGCTTGGGTCCAGGCTATTTGAAGAACCACATCTTCCTTTATGAGCCTAATAAGAGCTTTAAGATCTTCCGGAGAAGGCCTTTTCTCTCTGCCACCACCTTCTCAGACTCATTTGGTAGGAACAAAGGAAAGGGTCTTCTCAATGGCTGCTCCCAGTCTTTGGAACTCTCTCCCTAGGAAAACCAGAATGGCTTACTAGTTGCTCTCCATCTGTCAGCAATTGAAAGCATTTTTGTGCCACTAGACCTTTGGAAACTGAACAGGGTAGACTTTTAATAATGTGTTGTGCTTTTTAAATGTTTCATGGTTCATTTAATCTTTTAATTCAATTTCATGTTTTCAGTCTTAACCTGGCAAACTGTTTACTTGCTTTTTATATTTGCAAACATTTTTGTCTAGTTTTTAATCTGTATTGTTTTAGATATGTTGTTAGCCACCTTGAATCCCATTGTTGGGAAGAAGGCGGGACATACATGATGATAATATAAAGATGATGACGATGACAACAACAACAACGTAAACAAAGGATAACACCAAAACTACCCAAATTCATTGATTTGGCAAACCCATTTCCTCAATTCCTTGTAGCAAATAAAATAAATAAATAAATAAATAAATATATGATTGAGCTATAAATGGAAGTTCCAGAAGACAAGACCAGCATGGAAAAAAGTACTTCCAGAGAAATCTACAAATTTTTAAAAAAGAAATTTTGGTCTATTCAATGCATCTCAGTCAGCTGTAAAACTAAAAGATTACACTGAAGGCCAGCTATTGCAAAACTTTACTTTTTCACTCTTTAGAAAGTCATTTGTAATTTCCAGACTTGCATTTATCACAAAACAACAGATGTGCCCATTTGTTCTTATAATTCTGATTATTGGCACAGGGTATTTTTCCTTCATTCTTATAGCATTTCAGAAATGCATTAAGGTAATTTAAAATTGTTTTTCTTATTTGCTCTTCTTTTTACCTTTTTTCTTGTAAGGAGGTGTTCTGTTCATCCTCTCATAGCATTTGAACTGTGAATCTACTATCTTCTGACGTACTGCTGAATGTTGAGTTGCTGCAGGCTCTAAGGTGGGGTCAGTATAACTTACAGTGGAAGAGAAACTTGGAGCCATTCTCTGCACAAAGAGGAAAATCTGTTAATGCACATGCGTAAAACCAGGAGGATATAATCAGACACAGGAGGCAATCATCATTCTTATTTCTAAGCCAATTTTATCTGCACTTAGACTTAAGGTTGCCATGGAGACTTTGTTTTGTTTGCAAAAATGTATAGTGCTTTACCATCCATGACACATTTCTTTAGAAGAAGCAAAATACAGGTTTGAATAAGCCATTGCAAAGGAATGCAACCTTTTGATTATGGACAGAAGCTTCTATTGTGTCTCCAGCATCTATTCATTTCGCTGGGATAGGTGCTACATATGATTATATATAGATGTGTTTTAAGAAGTGGAAGTTGAGGACCATGGAAGATTTTATACTCCTACACAAACCCATACTGGGAGCACACTGGGGAATAACATTATATAACAATAACATGGCCCCAACTGTCCTGGTTTGGCAGGGCCAGCCCTGGGTAATCTGAGGCTACCCACTTTCTCGATTGCGACGCAGAGGGGCGGGGTAGAAATAAAACTTATTATTATTATTATTATTATTATTATTATTATTACTCAGCTTCTTTTCTCCTCCTCTGACTTTGTCCTCAGTTTACTTAAATTACTGTGAACCAAGTTCAAAGTGCAAAAATAGTTTGCACCCAGTTAACTCAGCAGGAACAAGAGGAAAGGAAGCGATGGAATCTTGCCTTTCCCCTAAATTCAGCACATAAATTCCAGAGCTTCCCTGTTTAAAATAATAGTTTTATGTATTCTTCCTTATTAATAACATTTGCCCTTTATTGCCTGGCCACCAGGAAGGGTGAGTTTCCACCTCCTTTTCTATTCTCTCTCTTGCTGAGTAATTGAGTACAAATTGAGTACTTTTGGACTTTGAGCTCAGTTTGCAGCAACTGAAGTAAAGCAACAACAAAGGGGAAAGGAAGGAGGATGGAAATGGGAAATTTTAAAAGCAGCTGAAAACATGGGGCTACAGAGGATTAGTAGGGGCTGCCCCAGCCTAATCAGGACTGTTGGAAGGTATGGTGTAATGTAGAGATGCTCACATATCTGACAAGCCAGCAGCAGATCTAAGGAGTTTATCACATGGAGAGTCCCATGCAGAAACCCTGCTTTAAGTAGGAAAAAAAATGCAAAAGCGGAAGCAATTTATTAATGGGATTCCCCAGTGTGAAAAGTGAAAGCGATGTTAAAATGGGGTTAATCCGAAAGGAAACTGCTTCTTTTTACTTTCGGAAAAATCCGAAAGTAAAAAGAAGCAGTCAATGAGGGGTTTTCCGTTTGGATTAACCCCAGTTTAACCTTTTAACAGCGACGTCGTCTGAAAAAACATCCGCTTTTGCGGTTTTTTTCTACTTTAAACCCCCGTTTCCACACGGGATTTCCCCGTGTGATAAATTCCTAACACAAACAGCTCCTACAGCTGTTTGCAGAATGAGGCTACATCATAATATCATCTCATTCTCAGCTGCATTAAAGACAAATGGAGAGGCCAGCATTGTCAACAGCTGATCAGGATCCAGGGGCTAGTCTACCCATAAGTGTATTATGTGAATTGCTGTGAATTCTTGCACATTTGCATCAATGCTTAATTATCTTCACTTTCCTGTGCAAATTTGCATCTATTCACTCTCCCTCTGCTGAAAATGTGCAGCCGTGTGAATCCATGTGAATCCGACAGATGGCCACTTGTTTGATAATGTGCATTCTCATGGATACTCAGGTAGAAACTATGAATCTTCTCCCATAAAAAGCTCAAATTCCTTTGAATAGTGTGAGGTCAAATCAAAGTATATTTAATCTGAATGAGGAGTACTTTAATTGTGTAGCCAAGCCCCAGGATAGGGAGGCAGGATGTTCTTTTAATGGTGTTCTGAGTTCCTCAATCATAATTAATAACACTGCCAACCTCTTTCATCTTCATTGACTTGCCCTTAAGATAAACTCCTAACAGATTGCTTCCTATATCCCACACAGCTTCAACTGAATTTCTGCTGCCTTTGAAATCTAGTGGACTGAGTTGAAATCCAACTGCTCACAGGTCTCAAAATCTGATATAGTTTCAGGGTTGTTGGGTGTTTTTTTTTAAATAAATAGAGGGCCTTCTCTCAAATTAGCTTGCAGAATTTTGAGAAGGGCCATTAGAAAAGTTGGATTTTGGTCTTGTAGCTTGTTACAGTCAATCCTGTGGATTCCATAAGGGTTTGCAGTCATGTTGTATTGCTGCTTGAGCTTTCTTAATGTAGTTCTTAATGGTGGACCATACTATGTTTACTAGGACACTACCAGCTGGTACCAAAGAAGATCAATTTATTGCTTATGACCAAAGGCCATTGCATATCACACATAATAGAGATACAGAAATGCATATATAAGATAATATATAGAATAAAAATGTTTACAAATGACTGTCAACCACAGCCGTATTAACAACAATCATCTAGAAAATCTTTGAACAACTTCAAGGATTAGTGCTAATGCAAAGCAATAGAGCAAGATGAAATTGTGTGCAGCCCAGCTAAAGAATTTTTACAAAGCCAACTGGGCTGCAGTTTCTGTCTCTCATTTTTTGTTAACATATGTGTGCATGAACGCCACCACAAATGAGATTAGATCTGAGGAGACCTGAGAACCCGCACTGGGGAAGTGAAGTACTATGGCATACCCAATCTAGGATACATTTGCCTATTTGATTGTTTTAACAGAGGGGCGGGGTTGTTATTATTATTATTAATAATAATAGTATTATTATAGCACCAGCTCTACCCTTAGGTAGTCTGAGGTGGTTGCCTCAGACAGCAGATTTTGGACATCATGAAAAGGCAGGAAACAGGTAGTTGTTGCTGTAATTTATTACAGTTGCATTGTTACTGCTAGGTACAGAGAGCAGTAACTCTGCTTCATGTCCCAAAAAACAAAAAACTGATCAAAACAAAACAACCACAACAACAACCACATATTCTTGATGGTTTGGGTTGTAATCCCAAATAAGTAACTTTTTTCAAGTTGTGTGAATAGCTTCCAGCTGAACTTGCCTGAGTTTCCTTCTCTGAACCTAGCGAACAGGACCAGACATGGTCTGACTGAGGGGGTTGTAGACTGCCAGAAATAGTGCAAATTGAGTCCACTTTTAGGGTTAGGGTTAGGGAATCATGGGAACTGTATTTTATTGTGGCACCAGAGCTCTCTGACAGAAAAGGCTCAATGTTTCAGGGGAAAAACAATTCCCATGATTCCCTAGCACTAACCCTAACCCTAAAAGTGGACTCAATTTGCACTATTTCTGGCAGTCTGCAACTCCCCTGAGTCAAGGCTGCAAAAGTAAACTCAAGAAAGTAGTTTATAATCCATTGAAAACATGGGAATCAACAAGTGCTCCTTTTTGCAGTTTCCCACTTTACATAGCTTCTATCCTCAATTTAAATGCATTGGAATTTAAACAAAAATACTGAGGTATTTTGTATTCTCAGGCTGCAGTTCTATGAAATCAATGGGACCTGATTCAAGACTTAATGGCAAAGTCAAAACAATATTTGAAAGATGAGGATATTTTAATGTTTTATGTTTTGGGCATTTATTTGTACTATTCCACTTTACCTTGTCAACATGAGGTGGTGAATCTGTTGCCAGTATTAAAGTAATTTCCTTTGCTATATTAATTTTGGCCAAAACCATGACCTCAATTCTCACATGAGGTTCCCAGGAAATACAGTTATCTGTCCCTTTCATATGCCATTCACCTTGCCACAACAGTTTTATAGAAGAATTTAATGATTTAAACATAAGCTGAGCAAGGAGAAGGAAACATGAACTGTTTTAAAAGAGTTAAATGTCGGCATGGTCATCAGCTGTCCTAGAGAGGGATGCCAAAAGTTGTTCTACAATACATCTGGAAGACTAATCTACCACATTCAGTTTAACTTAATACTATTAGACTTCCCAGATAATTTCTTAGGGAGTGAAAAATCAACGAGAATCACATTAATTTTGTATTTCCAGTCTTGCATCAAATCTATCCAGCATTCATACAATTTATCAAAAGCCCATGAAAGCTATGGAAATAGAAAGTGTTCCAGTTTTCATCAATAAAGAATTTTGAACAGCTTTTATTATTTCATTCAGAAAATTTCTACCTATTCTGTTGGGCAGAAGCTTTCCAGTGAAGTTGTTATACATTAAAGCAGCAAAATTATACACAATAGTACCCAACTCTCCCAGTATAAGTGCAGCATAACCACACTTAAGAACCTAGCATCTAAAAGACCAATGCAACCAAGAAGGTCTTCTCCAAGACACCAAGCTTGAAGCTAGGCAGTCTTCCCTTAGAAGAGATTTCCAAAATTGCCAAAGACCTTCCCAGCCAACAAGTGAGTGCTCTAGGAAAGGTCCCTAAGGTAAGGTAAGATATATAGCATCCTCAGTAACATTAGAGGTCCACCACAGAGCCTGATCATCTGGGATGTCCTTTTCTTGATAGGGCTTCCTATTTCCAATGGCCCTGAAGACTGTAGGAGAGAAAAGGAGGAATGTGACTATCCCTTCAGACTGAATTAATCTTAGGGCACCTCTGCCACTAGCCAGAGTATAAAGAATTTACAGAAAAATTTCTATATTACAGATAAGCAAAGAAGTTGTATTAATGCATGATAAATATCACAAAATGCTACCTCTCTGCTCAGTTTCCACTGGCAAAGACCTTTTTTATTTAGGCAGACCTTTGGCTCTTAATTTGTTGTGGCAGAAGAATTTTTAAATGGAGTGTGCTGTGCTTTTAAAAAACATTTTAAATGTATTCTAAACTGTTTAAACTTTGCATTTTTAATAGAACTGAGTTGATTTAAAAAAAACAAACACATGTATGTTTGTTGTTGTTTTTGTTGCCTTCAAGTAATTTCTGACCTAAGGATTGGGTTTTTCTTGGCAAAAAAAGCTTTATTTTATGTTTTATGTACTAATAGCTTCCCCCACACCCAAGCCGTACTGTGTTTTCATTTGTTCCAAGCTACCTTGCGTCCTAGGCTGGGGGACAGCCAGGACATAAGTATAATAAGATAAATGGTTAAATAATTAAATAAACACTACTTTGCAACAAACATAACCAATTTTTTAGAACATAATTTTAAAAGTTCAGGATCAGGATTAATACCATCTAGTTAGGATGTAAGTGACAATTCTGGACACTAAACCGGGAACCAGGCAGCATTGCTTGGGGAAAGCGTTCAACTATCAAGGTTTCATAACCTGACCTGTGGAGATGGGAGTCAGAGCTGGAGTCAGTAGAAATATTCCAACTCTGATTCCGGCTTCAGAATAAAACTTATAATATTAAATGCCTATTAGTTGCATATTTACTTTCATAGGAATTTGGGGAAGTTTTCTTCTTTAGAACGTTTAATCAGATAAATCTATTTGATGTTCAATCAATCTAAGTAACCTGATGATTCATGCAGTGGTGATGAAATGCCTTGTGCTACCATTTTTACTACAACAAGTTTGTTATTACTAATTAATATGCATTTACCATTTATGAAGATATCAGAGTCAGAGTCAGACAGCAGAAAAATAGAGAATTTGGAGTTGGAATTGATTTCGCCTTGGGTGCATCTACACGTTAGAAGTAATGCAGTTTGACCACATTAAGTGCTGCAGCTCCATTCTATGGAATTCTGTTTTACAAGGTCTTTAGGCTTCTTTTCCAAAGAGTACTGGTGCCACATAAAACTACATATCCCAGGATTCTGTAGGATGGAGCCATAGCAGTTGAAGTGGAGTCAAATTGCATTATTTCTACAGTGTAGATGCTCTCATACTGATTCCACATCCTTGCCACAAAAGAACAGTCTCCCTTACAGGTCCCTAATTTATGTATGTTATGCCCTGTTGGAGTTTTAAAAACTTTTTTCTTTGAATAACCCATGTCCATTTTTAGCAGTTTGTTTTTAGATACCCACTCAGTTTTTCATGTGGGTAGAGATAATATTTAAGAAACACAAGTCCAACATTACGTAGAGCATCCACAATTCTTGGCATAGTTGTTTCAGTGATGGCTATGCATATAACATCAAACATAATCTTTACTTTCATGGTATATAATTGCATCCTGAAATACAACCTTCCAGGATTGTATTTTAAATGGAAAGATCAATTATGTTACCATGTAGAAGGTATACCACACGATGTACACCTTATATTTAAGATATAACTTAAGTGTCAACAAATAGTTCTTAAAGAATAATAAATAAATTACAACATCACAGGATGAAAGGGGTCAGTAACAATCCTTTCGAAGACAACTGATTAATTGATGTCCCATGTGACAGTTTAGCAGCCGTACATATGATGTCACTCCTAAAAAAACAAGTAAATGACGTCATACATACGACCACCAAGCCATCACGCATTAGACTGTTATAAAAGGTGCTTTAAAACACACATACACACAATTGAATAAAAGGGCAGATTTCTGAATGTTGGCAACCTCTGTACACACAAAAGATGTTAATGAATTCTGAACAGAAGAAAATTTTGTCTTAATGAATATTAAGGCTCATTATTGGACACTCTGAAATAATGCACAACTACCAAGCAACCAATTCAAAGAGGAATATGAGAATCTCCATGGATAAGACTCTAGACGATGAGAACAAAATACACAAATGATGCTGAAATGCTTCATATAAATGAGCAAGCATCTGAAAAGGTATCTCCATCAATAATGGAAGCAGAATATTGAATATCACTTTTTAAATGACCTTTAAAGCAAATGCCATATATTAAATATGTTTTTTTCCTGTGATCCTCAAAAAATATAATAAAGCAGAAAAACTTTAAGGTCAAATAGAATGTAAATCTTCTATATACAAAGTTTAGCTTGGTACATTTTGCACCCACTCTATCTCCTGTCTACCCACTAAAGTTTAGCAGCGCTTAGTAAATGAATTCTGTCCATCAGGTCATACATTCCCCTGCCAGCAGCCACCAAAGTTGTAGTGCAGGGGTTGGGATTTTCATTGTATGGTGCCTAGGATTCATACTGTAAATACCCTAAGACATTCTGCCTGGGAATTATTGAAATCTCACCACCACAACCCCATGTCTGAATGAACTATGTACCTCAACTCTGATATAAATGGCACACATGACTCCTTCATTTGTGTTTCCCACATATTCCAATACTTATGTTTTTCAAAACAGTACAATTTCATCAAATGTGAAAATTGAAATATACTGAGAAATGTTTGCATATTTTAAGTTATGGCACTCATGGTAGAGAAGGTTACAATAATGATAATCAATATTGTCATACCAATAGGATGAATCAGATATCTACTAAACAGGTATCTTCAATAAGTTGGAATCCTAAACATATTTAACTAGGGCTGCATCTGCTCTACAGAAACAATGCAGTTCAACACTGCTTAACTTACCATGACTGAATGCAATGGAATCCTGGGACTTGTAGAGCTCTCTGAGAGAGAACACTAAATATTTCATAAAATTACAAATCCCATTATTCCATAACACTGAACCATGGCAATTAAAGCAGTGTCAAGCTGCATTATTTTTTGCAATGCAGATACAACCTTTACAGTTGCTGGTTTTTATGATAAACGTGGAAGCATTTTTGTTACAGTGTTTGCTTTGTTTTTACTTACAATTAGTACAATAATCAGTAAGAAGCAACCATTGCTTTTTTTATCCATTGCAGATCCTTTCTGGAACAATACGTCTCTTCTGGTCCTACTGGGAATTGAAAAGAAAACACATACCATTATGTCTTAGTAATCCATTGCTAATCAGATATAAATTTTTAAATGTTTGTTTCTAAAACAACTGTATTTGTGTGTAAGAAATAATGACTGCACAGATGGTCGTAAAGCTATCGAAATATGGCACCTGCTGAAGTTCATTGGTTCACAATACTTAAAAGCTTATTCGCTAAGCATAAATGTTTTTACATTAGTGCAAAGCTGAAATCTTAAAACTTTAATTTTTAGGCGTTCCATGTTTCATCTGGAAAAAAGCAAGGACTGCCTAGCTACCTTCTTTCCAAAGCTGAAGAGCTTTTGATTTTCAGTAAGGTGGCTCAGATAAGTGCACTATTCTGCAGAGACTCAAAAACCCATTTTGGGGGGTCTTTTTCAGCATTCCTTCTGATATCCAGGGAAAATGGGTGATTTCCAGGTCTCCAGTGGGTAATCTGCTCCAGGTTTTATTCTATTCTTAAAAGAGCTACCCAAGGTGACAAAGCCTTATCTTCCACATACAGTCAGCATCTTGGATATTTCCTGTAAAGTTGAGACTAAAATGTGGAGTGGATTCACTGCTCCACTGACACAAAAACTAGCAGCCATCACTGCTACTGTCCAAATTTTGAAAAGCTCAAGGGGTACTTGGAAAAAATGGGGGCACTTTTCAATAACTGCAAAGCAAATAAACAAAGGAAAAACAAAAGTGAACAAAAATTATGACTAAAGAAATATTTTCATCTTAGCTGGAATGCAAGCACAAAATGCTTTATTTCATTTTCTTTCCATTACATCCTATGTCTTTATCCCAAAGTGATGGCAACAGTGTGACAGAGGACTGCCAACTCAGAATCAGCCTCATCAAGCTTAAAGTATGGTGCAGACTGAAACATCACCCCAGAATGAGGAAATGCATCTGGAAACAGAAATATAACACATCTCACCATATGGAAGACTGTAACCCCATGATTTGCATGTTTGCTCAACATGCTACCCAGATAGTGACCTTTAATAGGTAACTTCACACTCTCCTCTCTCATTTCTGAAGGTTCTCCATCTTATGTTGCATATGGATTTGACAGCCCTGAAAATTTAGGATACTTTTAAAGACAAGTGTCCTCAGATACTGCTTCAAATAGAGGTCTGTCCGCCATGAAATGGGACATGGACCTAGTGTAAAGTAGGAGCCTACTTTCTAAAGTCTTAGAATCCCATTACTAGCAGTCAAGCATGTAGAGGGGAAAGTATCAAATTCATTTTTAAAACATTGAACTGATACCCTTAATAGGGTATTGAACTGATAGCTACATTGAACTGCTACCCCTAATAAAAAGAGCCAAGGACACAAGATCTTGGTATCCCTAATTGGAATACCAAGATTTCATGTGACTTTAGAATGAGGAATCAGGAGTATGAGAAAGCAGATGCCTGCTTCGCTAAGTCCTATGACTTTAATGATCTAAATTTTTGTTTAGATTATTTTTAGAAACCTTGTACCTCAGTTTCCTCACTGAAACACAGGGGGGTTACAATAAATAACTGCTGTTGTTGTGTGCCTTCATATTGTTTCTGACTTACGGAGATCCTATGTAATCCTATCACAAGGTTTTTTTTGAGGTGCATGTGTATGAGAGAGATTTATTCAGGTTTTGCTTTTGCCTGTCTTTAAGGTGAGAGAATATGACTTTCCTGAGGTCATCGAGTGGGTTTCCATGGCTGAGCAGGGATTCAAACCCTGGTCTCCAGTCATAGCCACCCCCTCAAACCACACCATACTGGCTCTCTTTTCATGCTTGCTTTAGACAAGTAGTAGGGTGGGTTGGTAATCACATCATGCCCTTTCTCAACACAAGAGGAACAAATTATCCAGAAACCGAGAGACCAACATTTCCTCCTCTTAATACTACATTGTTATCAGAAAATACAAAAGGCCACTGGGATCTCAAGCTATGACTATTATTGTTGGCTGCAGGAAACATACAGGAAAAATATAGCAGATGTGTGTAAGCCTACTCCAGATGCTCTCTAAAACAGGCAATGGCCAGAGAGAGAAATCTAAAAAGACTGTGTTCTTTAAAATATTGAATTCTACTGCCCAGCCTGAGGTGTCAGGTACAGTCAGGACAGTTGCTTACAAGCAGACTGGATTAAGATGATCTTTTCTCTTTTTCCAGGCACTGTTGCTATCTATGCATGAGTTGGCATTCCCTTCTGGACACGTCCTCTTTAGTGGTTCATGGGGTTTTTCCCAGATCCACTTTTAAGAAGAAAAACATATCAAAGAGTCTTTCTTTTCCTAAACCCTAATCTCTCATTTCCTAAACTGATCAACTACATTGCTTCAAGTAACTGAACATTTCAGAGCTGCAGTCAAGGAAGTATTGCTTCCAAAATCAAAGGTTATAATATTTGATGGATGGCAGTAGGAAGAAGGATCAGGGTATAATCCTTACCAAGTCAGAAAACAAGGCTTGGGGTGATGAAAATACAGTATAAAAATGAATTGTTTAAGTGATTTGCCTACTATTTATATATTATTCATCAAAAGTATGCATATATCACTTTTTCTGCCTGCCAGGATCTCCCAGATAATTTACAATAAAATCTAGTAAAAACACAATTACAGAAACACAGAAGAATATATAAAAATGACAAAACACCACCAAAACAACTACTGCCAATTGAAAAGTCAATAGAAAAGGGACTGTCTTGCTTCCTTTGCAAGAAAATTCTACAGATGTTGCTACAGAAAAAAAAGCCCTGTCTTGTATGCCCACTAGCTTAGCCTCTCTTGCTGGACGCTGACAAAGATCTCAAAGCATGAGCAGATTAATGCTGGGGAAGGGGGTATTTCACACATTTTAGCCAAAAGCAATTAGGGTTTTAGATACTAAAAACAGCACCTCAAATTGGGCTCTGATGCATATTAGAAGCCAGTACAGTTGATTCAAGATTGGTGACATTTATGGTTTTTAAAATACCTGCCACATAGTCTGTTGTATTTTGTACTAACTGTAATTTCTGAAAATTTTTAAAAGGGAAAGAACCATGCAGAACATATCAAGAAGAATGAATAATTGTGGTCAGATCTATCCACCAGAAAGGGAAACAGCTAGTGCACCAACCAAAAGTGAGAAATTATTATTATTATTAACTCCTTGCAAAACAGATTGCAAGCCCAGTTCCTGTTTGACCAACAGACAGCCTGTGATGTCGAAGATTGTGCCACAATTTCTTCTCAATTTACTACACATCCAGTCCCTTACTATGTCCATGTGGGTCAGGATTTTAAAATTTTCTTCACATCAGTTGAGGAAAAACTACAGCTTTTTAAAAGCAGTCGTCGAGAGTCCAGGGCCTCTTCATTATGCTGATACCCTTCTCCAGCTGATACCCTTCTCCACAGTGATCAGATCACCTTTATTCTTCTTTTGAATACCAACTAAATACACACATATCACCTCCTTTGGGAAGCAAAAAACAGACCAAGAGTGTAGAGGTGTGGCCAGATATTAAAACAAGTTCATGGTTGCCTTGAAATCCTGAGTTGCCCCAGTGGATATATTTATGTTGCTAAATGAAGACAATCAAAGCATAACAATAAGAAACAAATCCATCTAAAAGGGGAAACCATTATTCTATTCTCCTTTCATTTTTTGTTATATTTAGTTATGCTGCCACTTGTTCAATGCCACAATCCACACTTTTGCAGGGATAAAAGGCTATTGGATTACATTATTGACGCCTCTGCACCTGAGGAGGACTGCTGTGCCAGAACTTATTTCACAGATCGTCAGATGCCAAGATCACTCAGCCTTTTGTTGCCCTCTCCACACCTGTTAAGTAGCCTTTTACAGTTCAGGACAGTTAGTTCTAACTGCTCAACCATTTAACCATCATGAGATTAGGTCAACTTGCCCTCTTTGGAAATGATATGCTGCTTGGATTCTAATAAAAGGCCCACTAACATGGGACTGGCTTTTCACTTTATTCCTGAAATAACCAATGAAGGTTTTAAAAAATGCATGCTCCTCTATTTATCTTCTACAGTTATCTCCTTCTCTCTCTTTTTCATCTTTTTCTTTCTGCCATTATCTCTCTTTCCCACATTTTTTTGCTCAGTCACCAAATGGCTGCAGTGTTGCTTGAGCATCACACATTGTGGTCTGGTTGATGTTTATGGTCCACAACCATCTTCTAGACGAAGACTAATTACCGAAGATGATTGCATGGCAAATAACATGGCACCTTCTCTTTCTTCTCCTTTCACCTGAAGTTGTAGCATTATGATTGTTCTGTATTTTATTCATGTATTGAGAGCAGATCACGGTACATTGCCCAAATCAAAATGACACGGATTACTTCCCCAGGTAGAAACCAAGTTGAAAGACAGAAGCTCTTCACTTGAGGCTTTTCTGCTTGGCCAGTTCCTATGCTATCATTACAATATCCCAGCTAGGTATAAGACATCTCCTTTCTAGCAGATGACTTTTCAGCAAAAGCCTTCCTTTGCTTTCACCAAAAACCTATATAGTTAGATTACATGGGCCACATGTGGCAGCCTTTGGCCTCCAAACTGCCTGTGTCCCTCAGTTTGAGGTCATGTGGTTTTTGGATTAGGTATTAAAGCAGTCATTTCAGAAATCTGGCGAGAATGATCTCCTCCTTTCCTAGCAGCCTACTTGGTGAGGAAGAAGACCCCAAAAGGGGACAACAGAAGAACAAGACAGAAAGAGATAGAAAGGAGGCTGTTCTCTTCACTTTTGTCTCTGATTCAACTCACCATTGCCTTTGCACCTGCCCACCAGCAGCATGTGAGCCCCACTAGATCATTTCACAAAGAAATGAGGCTTTCTCCAGGGGGAAAAAAAAATCAATCAGAAAAACTGATATGTGTCCAAGCCAATGGCAAACCTAAAACTGCATCTGAAAATTTTGGTTGACCTCAGGTAACACTTAGAAAATACAAGGATCCCAGTAGGTCTACAGCATAGGGAGTCATTGTTCATTTGTCGAGTTAGGCTCTCACTATATTTGTTAGTTGATGCTGTGGTGTGCCTTCAAGTTGTTTCTGACTTATGGCGACTCTAAGGTGAAGCTCTTACGGGGTTTCTCTACCAGATTAATTCAGAGAAACTTTGCCATTGCCTTCCTCTGAGGATGAGAGAATGTGACTTGCCCAAGGTCATTTTGTGGGTTTTCATGGCTAGTGGGGCCAATCCAAACCCTGGCTTTCAGAGTCCTTGTTCTTAAACCACTACACCAACTGGGTCACTATATTTGTACTGCTTGGTCATTTAAAGTGAAATCATTATATGAGCTTGAATCAATGTAATTAAAATTAGTGCTCAGAAAGTGCTATATCAGCCTTCCTCAGCTTAGTGCCATCTAGATGTTTTGACCACAAAACCCACAATCCCAAGTTATTTCCGTGCTAGCTGGGGTTCACAGGAGCTGTAGTCCAAAACATCAGATGGCACCAGAAGAAGGAAGGCTATATGAATATAGGATCTATCTCACCTTAGTCACTTTGACTAAGTAATGAGAGAGGAGTATTTCTGTTGACTGAGAATACAAGCTTATAGCAGGAGGTTTTTGTTGTTGTTAACTGCCCTCAAGTTGATCTCGATTCACGGCAACCCTATGGATGAGACATCTCCAAGATCTCGACTGCTCTGCTTAATTCCTGCAACCCCTTAATACTCATGATCTCCTTAATAGAGTCCATCCATCTAGCATGTGGTCTTCCTACTTCCCTCCACCTTTCCCAGCATTATTGTCTTTTCCAATGAGTCCTCCCTTCTCATGATGTGTCCAAAGTATGACAGCCTCAGTTTGGTCATCTTGGCTTCCAGGGAGGTTTCCTGGATCTGATCTAGGACCCATTTGTTTGTCCTTTTGGCTGTCCATGGGATCCTCAGCACTTTTCTCCAGCACCACATCTCAAATGATTTGATTTTCTTCCCATCATCTTTCTTAACTGTCTCTCATGGTAATGAGAATACGATGGCAATAGGGAATACGATGGCTTGTATGATTCTAACTTTTGTGGCCAGTTGTATATCTTTGTATTTTTGGATCTTTTCTAGTTCTTTCATAGCCACCCTCCCCATTCTTAATCTTCTTCTGATTTCCTGACTGCAGTCCTCATTTCTATCAATGTTTGATCCCAGGTATGAGAATTCTTTTACTATTTCTATTTCTTCATTGTCCACTTTGGTCTACTCTATTCCCTAAGAAGTAGGCTTACAGGTACAGACAGATTCATGTTTAAACCAAATAATTAATTTTCCCCAGAGAACAAGTAAGCTCTCTAGACAAGGTACTATATTTCTTTGAGAATTGTCTGTGCCACAATTGCTAGGACAATGAAATTGTCCAGTAATGATTGTTTTTATGTCTTTAAGCAGTACATTCCACATATTTAATTTCTATTGCAAGTCACGTTTAGTTATTAAGCCTTTAAGTGATGTTGCTAAATTAAATAACCATCATATTTCATAACACTGTTTTACAACCAGTTCTGGGGCAATGCAAAATTAAATGCTTCTAGGCCTCAGTGATTTGTAGGACAGGTTTATACCTGCATAACACTCCCAGAGAACTCAATAGGACCTTAAAAAGTACTTAACTTTGAATTAATGTATTCCTAGTTACTACTTGCTGAAATTCTTCTGTATTTTTGTAACAGAATAATAATAATAAAAAAGAATGGATTTTTAATTCGCAGAAAAATTATTCTTAAAGAAAAAAAAATGTCAGTACTCTAGAAGGTGCTTAAAATTGCCCTATTGATTCCTCTAATTGTAACTGCTGAAAAGTATATTCTTCTTGTACTGCTATAATATAAAGTAGAAATTCACACTACACTCCATGGAGCTGAGCCACTGGTGACAAGTGTACGTCAATGCAGACTGAGGGAAACCTATTAATCGTGCATAGAAAGTGGAATAATGCAGTATGAAGTGGTATGAGTAGGGTTGCCATTTGTCCCTGAAAACCTGGAAAATCCCAGATTGAATGGCCTAAAAAATGTCCCAGCCAGTTGGGCTGACTGAAGCAGTAAATCCTAGACTTCTCTGTCACAGGCTGATGGGTAGGTTAAAATGTGGCAGTGGCAATGAACCAGGAAACCATGCAAGAAAACTGGCACTGGCAGGAACCTAATCCTACCCTGCAGGCTCCGGTTGCTACTGCACATGCATAATATAGCGACTTTATTCTTCCATTCCCTCCCACTTCTCCTGGTAGGCTTAAAAGGAGGGAAAGGAAACAAGGCAAGGAGAGATGGCTGTGTTGTGTGGTGATTTTTTTTAATTTAATTTTATTTTTTGGCTAGGCAGCATGGTGGAACTTCTCTTCCAAATAGCCTTGAGAGAGTAAAGAGAGTCCGTTTACTCTCTGAGGTTGCTTGGAAGCCTCCCTCTCTTCATTACAGCTGCGGGGGGGGGGGGGGGGGAGAGAAGAAAGAGCTCTTAGCTTGGTACTGGTACTGAGCTTGAAACATAATGTAGAAAAAGTACAATGATTAATGTGCTGAATTTGCATATTCAGTATGCAAATTAACAATATGCACAATTGTAACAATTTGCATAATATGCAAATTAGATGCCCGCATATCAGGGTCTGGAATATGGCAACCCTAGGTATGAGAGGTAAATTTCTAGAACTTTGCAAGCAGCATGGTTAAACAACACTTCTGAGCCACTGGTGACAAGTGTACGTCAATGCAGACTGAGGGAAATAATATTTGCTGAGCCCAACCTCACACCCCCATATTTGATGCTAGATATGATGCCCAGGTAAAGTGCTTGGCAAATCACTTTGTCTATCACTGAGAAACAACTTGCCTCCTTAGTGTCCCAATGTCACCTGTAAGCACAGTGTGGGAAGATAAATGCTGTGGCCATTCTGCCCATTCTGTTTTACTCCCACCCCATCACCTTCCATCATGGGATGAAAAAGACTTCCTTTTTGGTCTTTACCCTTTTAAAAGCCAGACACATACCATCTGTAGCAAAGAAGAGCTCAGCACAGCACCTACAACAAAGGCTGTATTATTTTGTCTGTTTTTTACCATAAATTCTTCAAGCCACATACTCCTTTCCTCCCCTCAAGTTATTTTGGACCCCAAAATGTACACCCCTCAAATAGAATCCCAAATGGACAAAAGTATCCATTGGAGGATTTGAGGTGGGGGGGGGGGCAACTGTCAATTTTTAGACTGAAGTATTTCCTGGCATGGGTAGGGGTTTGGTTGGTGTGTCACATGGAGCCTACACATTTTCCCAACTTTGCTATAGAGGCGCAAGGTAGCCAAAGATCTCCAGGTCACTTCAGATAAACAGCTCCAAATAAACACTCCAGATAAACAGCTTGTCACCACTTGGGATGTTTGAGTGTTAACAGGAATGATCATGCAATTTGATTTAAAGTGAGCGCTTTATCTCAGCCAGGCTTTGTGCTGGAACATGACACTCTTAGGATGTTTCTACAGTGGCTCTTCTCATATTGAGAGCATATATAAGTGCTCTGCCCCTGTGGTCCAGAGGATAACAGGAGAGGAAGGCCAGGAGCAGATGGAGGGGGAAAGGCAGCTTAAAGGTAAAGGTTTTACCAGGTTGTCCAGTTGTGTTCAACTGTAGGGGGCGGTGCTCATCTTCATTACTTAAGCTAAGGGAACCAGAATTGTCAAAGACAACTCCATGGCCATGTGGCCACCATGACTGCATGGAACGCTGTTACCTTCCCACCAAAGCAATATCTATTTATCTATATGCATTTTTACATGCTTTCAAACTGCTAAGTTGGCAGAAGCTGGGACTAGTGACAGGAGCTCACTCTGTCACATGGCGCCTGGGTCTTGACCTGCTGACCTGCTGATCTTGCAATCATCAGAGTCAGTGTCTTAAGCTACCAGATCCCCGGGGTTTCCTGATTCATGAGAACCCTCTGACCTCAACATCAGCTCCCACAACTGCCTGACACCTGAATCACGGTCCGCACCTCATTCTTGCTGCAAGGAAGGATCCATCATAATGGAGTATTTGCAGCTATAGGCCATTATTGAATGCACAGGCACTCTGACAGCAGCTGCCAATAACCCCCCCCCCCCATCCTGCCCAGCCACCAGTCCACTGGACATCCCATGTGAACAGTTGCTCAATTGCACAATAAATCAACTTCTTGTATGGTACATGGGGGTGCTCATGGGAGTGTATATACCCCCTTTCTCCCCCATCCCCCCCATAGCCCCCTGTTGGATCGGCCAGTTTGTTAATGTTTTTATTAAATCTTTTGTATTGTCGGTAATATGACATGTTTGTTGCCATTTCGTTCCATCCCTGTGCAACAAACTGATTGAGCAGCTATCTATTCATGTGCTTGTGTGATCAATTTGTGGGTGGGTGATAAAACAATTATGGCCAGCAGTGGTCCTGGTGGTCTGCCCAGCTCAAGCTGTCTGCTCCTGATGGCTTCCACACCAGTACACAGTCTGTACACTGGTGTGATAGTTCGCATTTTCTGTCTTGGAGCAGAGCAAACCATGATTTATTTTGCTCTGGTGTTAAGCCCCGGAACATGACTTGGGTATGTTTTCCTCCCATTATGGCCACATGCATCGTCTGAACAGGTAGGTTTCAAAATGAAACAGAACCATTTCTTTTAGCCCATGAGGATAACCCTGAACTCTCAGATCTGGCAGGTTACACAAAGCAACCAGTATGAGTGTGCCTGGTCTGGGGGGAAGGAGACATCTGAATCTGACAGCTTCTCAGGATATTTGATGGTGTGGGAATTTCTTCATAGGTCTTGATTCTCTTTCCCTTCCTCTAAGCAAGCCCCACAAATGTTCTTCCCTAGTGTCTCAATGTTTAAACTCCTCAACCCAGATCATAAAAATAATTATTTCAAAAGAATGTACATCTAATTAAGTGAAATTAGTAAATATCTGGAATTGGACTGTCAAGGAACTTTTGGCAGACTTGGCCACACAGGGTATCAGGAATAACAACTCAAAGGGGAATTAAAAACAAACTCACCTTTTCAAATCTAGTAACAGTAGCCGCTCACTGCAGTTTTAAAAAGTTATATTAATCTCAAATATTTCCTAACAATCATTTACAACAAATGAACAAAGATAGATTTCAGTCTGTAATGTTTCACAACTTCTTTTTAATTAAAAGATTAATTTTCATTCTACAGCATCACATATTTCTCTGCCTGTTCAATTCAAAAATTAATGGGGTGAATTCTGTCAGGAGTTGTACAAATGTTTAATATAGCGTTTAGCAATGTGATGGTTTTTGTCCTAATTGAAATTGAGAATTGCTGCTGTCATATTACATCAAAGCTTTCCAAAAAAGCATCTTTTAATTCCTAGTGGCTGAGCCAGCATGGGAGGCAACATCTAGATCTGAGATGGATTGCTCCAATTAGATTTTCTGCTTTCATCTCTAATAAGAGATGGAGAAAAAAACTTGAGGTTTTAACTAGTTATTGAAAGATTTCCTTAAGCCAACTCAATTTTCCAGAGGCAGGATTAGAAAGCTAATTTTAAATTTATGTAGAGAAATAGTAATATTAAAGACCTGACTATTTATGGCTTAATTTCCATCTGTATTAGTTAGGGCAGAATGCAGACAGGTCTTTTCAGCTCATTTTAAAATGTGCACTAAGATCAAGCCACACACACAAAAAAAAGACCAAACTGTGCTTATGCAGATGTAAACATGCATACATTGAGAAACTACAGAATACAGAATTAATTATACTTAGAGGATAATGTGGTTGGTTTGGGAAGAAACAGGGTACTGATACATATTGCCCAATACCTCCCACTGCAAGCAGGAGCAGCTCAGCAAATTACTGACCTGACATTTATGGCTTTTCCAGACCTGACACTGTGGCTAGTATCCTCCCTGACCAACCAGGGACATAATCCATGATTTGCTCGCAGTTTGTATCTCTGGATTGTCATGAGACAATCTGGGTTCATTTATCATAGTAAACAAATGGGCAATGTTTACGAGCAAACCCTAATCCCTAACAAGCTAGAATACTAAATAATTTGTTTGTCATTGCATCTGAATGTGCCCACAGCTTTCCTTTACAATTCTGATCCACTATAGTCCGAAAGTGAATATGAAATAAGAGATGGGTGATATATTCTTCTCCATATATCCCAAAACCCCTACAGATCACACAAGAACAGAAAAAGACAGCAACTGTTCACTGGATAATTTAGTATTTTCCTATCTTTATACATTCTGTTAAATGCATGTTGATAATCGCCGAGTCCATGAATCATGAAAGGCACAGGAGACCTTAAAAGCGAGTTATACCTATATTTTTTAAAATGTACAGCTGGTTTAAATAGTTTCTGAAGTGCACGCAGGAGAGGCAGCTGAGCTTGTGCTTGAGTGCATTAGACAGCCAAAACATCCAACATTTGCTATTTGTACACATATAGTATGCATGATACATGTTCAAGTAGGTATTAGCCCTAAAATGAAATTAATATTCTAATGGCAGTACTCCTAATGTGAATATTGTATTGAACTTTTAAAATTGTCATTGGTAACACAAAAAGATTTGTTTTTCAACTGTAGTTACCCAGTGAGTTCCTAGGAGGAGGAGGCAATTGTTCAGCTGTTGTTGGACTGCAGCTCCCATCATCACTCACTCCTGTTTATGCTAAGGTTGATGGGAACTGAAGTCCAACCACACTTGGAGAATGATGAGTTGCTCATTCCAAATTTACAGCCTAGCATACCTTTCATGGGAAAGCACATAGATTGCTTCTACACCTATCCCATTTCATTTGGCTTTTCATTAGAAAAAGATATTACTTTCTTGTTCTGCACTGAACTGACAATTCAATTTTATTTCAATACTTATGTTAGGGTAGTGTCCTGGAACACAAATGAGGTCAGTTGTAAAGTACTGCCTTCCCAGCATTTACCTTACTTGACGAATGATAAAGTCAGTAATGATAATGATAAGGTCAGTCCTCAATAAAAGTAAGCACAAGTCTTCCAAGCTTCACAACCCTAGTTGGATAGAGTCTTTCCTATTTAATTAAGGTTTATCTCCCCTGGACAGAAATCCCCCTCCCCACATTTATTCTCAAAAGAGTACTGTGAATACCAGTCCCTGACAAATCAGTTCACTCCAAATTTAACTCTGGTTTCTCATCAGATCACATAATTTTTCACGTTTTATAAAAATAAACCAATTTAATTTATACTTCCTGTACTACAGATAGTGGTGCTGTTATCTTTTGGACCAGGCACTCCTCTAAACTGACATGGTTCTTAGCTCAAAAAAGATGTGCATATTTCAGGGGGAAATGGTACAGATGTAGATTTGGAGGGAATGTATAAAATCCATATTTTATGGAAAGTAGGCTTGTAGCATCTTTGAGACTAACTGAAAGAAAGAAGCTGGTAACATGAGCTTTCGTAGACTTGAGCCTACTTCCTTCGATGCATGGAGTGGAAAGCACCACCATGGAAAGCACCATATTTTATAGAGAAATACAGAGAATGTAAATGCATATTTGAAATGGAAATAGAATAATAGATGCAATAATTTAAAAGCAAATTTTATGAGTTTTTTTAATTCATAGAAAATGGGATAGAATCAACTTATGACTGAAAATATGCAAAATAGACATGATTACTGAAGAAAGTCAAGGAAGAAAGTACAAAGTCAGGTTTATAGTTTAATAGTAAGGAAACAAAAATAGTGACCATAGATGATTTACAGAACTTTAAAGGAAACAATGAAAACATGGGTCCAAAACACATTGCAGAAATAACCCAATTTGAAACTGGTTTAACTGCCCTGGTTTAATGCTAGGGAATTCTGGGAACTGTAGTTTTATGAGACATTTAACCTTCTCTATCAGAGAGCACTGGTGCCACAATAAACTACAGGATTCCTTAGCACAGAGCCAGGGTGGTTAAAGTGGTCTCGAACTGGATTATTTCTGCAGTGTGCTTTGGACTACTGAAATACAGACATACTGAAATACAGACAGCTCTCAATATCCATGGATTTTTTTGTTTTACAAATTGTATTCAACAAATGAAATTTTGGCTTTTAATGGGATGGTGATTCAAGATAATGCACATATTCTTTGGTTCTTAAGTGGTTTAAACTATAACAACAACAACAACAACAACAACAACTTTATTTTTGTATCTCACCTTTCTGTCATGACAATCAAGGCGGCGTACATGAAGTAAAATAGATTTAACTAAAACATAGACTGAAATAATAATAATAATAATAATAATAATAATAATAATTGAACCCCCCCCCTTTAAAAAAAATTAAATACAGTACTATTTAAAAGAGGAAGAGAAGAAGAAAAAAAAAGAAAAGAAAAAAATTGACCTGTTAAAACAACAACATGATATTTAAATAGCAATATTTCTGGTGACAACAGTGGTTGCATAAAGTGGAGAGAGCACAGAGTAGGTTGAATTGCTCTATTCGGGGAAGGCCTGGTGGAAGAGATCTGTCTTGACAACTTTTTTAAACCTGTCTAATGGCCTTTGCAGACTGCCAGAAATAGTGTAAATTGAGTCCACTTTAACTGCCCTGGCTCAGTGCTAGGGGATCATGGGAATTGTATTTTTTCCTGAGACTTCGAGCCTTCTCTGTCAGAGAGCTCTGGTGCCACAATAAACTACAGTTTCCATGATTCCCTAAGCCTAAGCCTAACCCTTAGTAGACTCAATTTGCACTATTTCTAGCAGTCTGCAAAGGCCCTCAGTTAATTATTTGATGGATCTGTTATGGCAAGGCGTTTCATAGTCTGGGAACTACAGTTTGCTTTCCATATCCACAGATTCTTTATTTGTGGATTCAATCATACATGGCTTGTAAATACTCAAAAACTATATACATTCCAAAAGCAAAACTTGATTTTGCCATTTTATATAAGGGACACCATTTTATTATGCCATTTTATTTAATGGGACTTGAGCATCCATGGATTTTGGAATTCATGGGAGGTCCTGGAATCAAACTCCAGCAGATACCAAGGGCCCATTGATTTTCCATACCTTGGCCCAGCCATAAATCAGAATGGAGACTGAAGTCAAGAAATTAGGAAAACGATAGGATTTGGAATGGCAGCTATGAAATAATCAGACAAGATCCTGAAGTGTAAAGATATATAATTGAATATGAAAATTTGAGTCGTCCATGCCATTGTATTTTCAATTTCTATATATAGCTGTAAAAGCTGGACAGTGAAGAAAGCTGATAGGAAGAAAATCAACTCATTTGAGATACAGTGCTGGAGAACAGCTCTGCAGATATTGTCAACTGCCAAAAGACAAATGAATGGGTCCTAGAGCAAATCATGCCTGAACTCTTCCTGGAAGTCAAGATGACTAAACTGAGTGTCTGCCATGCTTTGGCCGTATCATGAGAAGGCACGATTCACTAGAAAAAATAATAATGTTTGGTAAGGGGAGGGCAGTAGGACAAGAGGAAGACCATATTCCAAGTGAATAGACTCAACCAAGGAAGCACTTGGAGGTCTTTCATCCCCAGAGTTGAGGTTGACTTGACAGAGGTTAACAAAGCCACAATCTGGAAATAAATCTACCCATCCCTACTTATGAGGCACAGTAGCTGGATATCTGAGCCCCAGCATGGTGTAGTTTGTTGTTTGAATGTTTGGTTATGACTCAATTTAATCTGTGCTGAGGCCCATATTAGAAGAACAGTAGAACATAAAATAAAATAAAATAAAATAAAATAAAATAGGATGACTTGTTCAACTCCTTTGGGGGGAAAAAAGGTGCACGGTAAGTAAAGAAGGGCTTTCCTCCAAAGCAGCTGTAGAAGACAGAAACTGAAATCTCTTGCCATAGCACTCAAAACTTCTGTTTTGATAGTCACTTTAAATAAAGATGTGTGTGTAGATATATATTTTCAAGACAGAGATTGACAGTGAACCACACTCAACTACATTTAAGACTTTTCATAAATTATTTTGGTTTTCATGAACTAGAAGAGGGAAACAGAGTCCTGTACCCAAATAAAAATCCAACTAAAAACCAGATCCAACCCCAAACAGGTAGATCTGGTTCTGAATAAACACAGGACTGGGAAACTGCAAAATGTTAGTGACTTTATATAATTATCTTTTTAAAAAAAAAATATTATATTATAAATTTTATTGGTTAAAAAACAAAAAAAAACATACATCACATACATCAAATAAAACAGTCATACAATATAACGTGTTTCTTGTCTTCTTTACATCAGTGTCTTATTCGTATCCTCTTTAGAAAGGGAGTATTCTTTCCCGCAATTGCAAAGTATCATACATTGATAAGCTCTCTATATAATTACCAAGATTTATACCTCGAGATACAATAGTCATTTCTATTAGTCATATTGTTCATCTCCCTTTATTTCCCTTCCCCCCTCTTTTTATATCTTCCTACTCTTCCATCTTTATCCTTCTACCTCATTCTCTCCCCCTCTTCCCCTTCAACTACCTTCCATCATTTCCACTTCTATCACGCCCTCCTCTCTCTATCACTTCCACATACTCTCCATCACCTACTTAACCTTCTATTCCTCCATTCTTCTTCCTTTCCCTTTCTTATTCCATCACACCTTTCATACGTACTCCCTACTTGCAGCAGATAGATTATTAGAGTTTACTTTGTTCTTCTTTTTGTGTTTTCCATTATTAAACTTCTCTAATTATTTACCTAATTGCTTTATCGTTTATAAAGTTTATACTTATATCATTTTATTCATTTTCTTTTCTTATCTCTTCTTTCATGTTTGTACTATTTGTGATAAAAGTAAAGATAAATAAATAAATAATTTCATTCGTTAATCAATTCCTCGTAACGATTCCCCATGACTCCCTATACCATATCAGTATTACTGATAACCTACTACTGACAGATTGCCCCAATGTTTGTTAAGATACTTTAAGATTGGTGCCCATTCTGAATTATTTTCTTCCACCATGTTACCTCTTATATATTGTGTTAACCGATCCATTTCTATTATGTCGTAAAATTTCAACAACCATTCTTTCATACTAGGAATAGTCTTCGCTTTCCATTTTTGGACTAAGGTAATCCTGGCAGTGGTAATTAAATAGAATAAACTTTTTCCTAATCTACTGTCTAAATCATTATCCCACATATTAAGTAAGAATATTTCTGGGCGAGCTTTGATTTTAATATTATTTATTTCATTAATTATTTCTATTACTTTATTCCAGTATTTCCTTACTATTTCACATGTCCATAAACAATGATATAAAGATCGTGACTTTATATAATTATCTTAAAAGTCTCATGAGGACATAAAAAAATCACAGCTGTGAATGAAATTAATTACAGACATAGCATCTGACTATGAAGCCAGCATGAAATACATTGGACTGTCACTATAATTTATTAAATAACTTCTCCTTTAAACTGGCAACAATCAAATGGAACATACTTTGCTTCAACAGCTACAGGAAACTCCTCCAATTCTCTGCTCCCAATAAACTAAAATCAAACAAAAGAAAAAGTGGTCTTTATTTAAATCTGTACGTGAAAAAATCTGAGATAGAAAACCAAAAGAATGGATCAATTTATTCTCTTTTGCCTATTTGTTGTTATTAACTGCCCTCGAGTTGATCTGACCCATGGTGAATTTATTTGCGTTATCAATTAGACATTTATACATCTACAAAACTAGTTCAGGACACTATTATTGCCTTCACATAGCCTCCAACTGCCCCAATTTGACAGGGACAGTCCCAATTAATTCTCTTTCTCAATTTTCAGCAGCTTTTATAATGTCCCTCCTACTTTCACTGCCCTCCCACTTTCCTCCTTTGTCCTCAGCTTACTTGAATTGCTGCAAACTGAGTTCAAAGTGGAAAAGTAGTTGACATTCAACTCAGCAGGCAGCAGAGGAGAGGGATGGGTGGAATTTTTCCCTTCCCAAGAGACAGGTGGAAAAGCAAGCTGTTTCAGTCTTCTAGCTTGTGTGTTCTTCCTCATTAATAACTTCTACCATCTTGATCACCCTCTGACGTTGCTTGGCCACACACACACCAGTTATCTTCTATGAAATATTAGAAGGTATGTGATTGTTGGGGGGTAGGAATGTCAGAGAGTAAGAATGTCAAGAGGTATAAAATCAATGTTCCTTTTCAATTATTTTTCTCAGCGTCTAGCATGCCTTATGTTAATGTGATACCATCCAACATTTCACAGATGGAAATGGGACATGTGTGGCTAAGCAACATCAGTGTGGTCAGGATGGCAAAAGTTATTAAGGAGGAAGAACACACAAGCTAGAAGAGGCTGCTGCGGTTTGGTTTTGCCAGAGTCTACAGGGAAGGGCAAGATTCTGATTGCTGAGTTAGTTGAGTGCAATCTACTTTGGCACTTTGAACTCAATTTGCAGCAACTAAAGCAATCTGAGGGTGAAGGGGGAACTGGGAACAATTTAAATGCAGCTGAAAAAGTGGGACAGCAGAGGGTTAATGGGACTGTTCCTCCCAGATCTGGACAGCTGAAAGGTGTGCCAATGGTACTTAAACAATGGCCTCATATGTAGATCTTAATATATTAACACAGGTCCATGTGGTATCCTTTGTAACATGCCCACAAACTTGCTCCTGTCTTCAATGAAAAGAAGGATGGATATGAGAATTTAGTAATATTGCACATTGCCCTAGACCTGAAGAATGAGTTAGCTATTTACTAGCAATCTTTTTCAGCAGGATTTCTGTTCCTATGCTATGAACATGTGCATTGTCTCTTTTTATTTCATAGCTAGGCCCAGTCACATGCCTAACAGACTGCTAGCTTACAAGGCTGAAGAAACTGGGGAATATTAAGAAACTTTCTCATCAAAACACAGTGTGAAGCTTTGTGAACTCCAGAGGGCTTGAAATCAACCAAGAGTTCATGCTTGATGATTATGTCACTTCAAATATAGAAACAGATTATGCCTATGTGAATTCTCGTTTTATCACTTCCTTGAAATTTGATCCCAGGAATCAAAACTCTGGCATTGTTATCTGGCTGCTTCCCAGGGTTTGGTATTAGAGATAACAAGATTATGGTTCCTGAGAAGTGAAGATGTAACAACCTTATGAACTACAGATTCTGATGGCATGCTAACAATATAGCAGATGGTTTCTAACTGCATAATACAGTGTGAGATAAGCACCTGCTTTCTAAATCAATTGCAAATTTAACATACCTTTCATTTCATTATCTGGAGGGAGGAAGAGCCCATAAGCTTTTGCACTACATTTCAAGACCTGATAGCAGAAGTGCTTGGTGCAAAAGGAAATTCTAAGCAAAGGAATAAAGCAGATTACATTGTGATAGACTGTAATTGAGAAAATTTATCCAGCATGCCAAAGTTGATTATATTCATATATATTCATATGCATTTGCACTTACTGGGTCTTGATTTTGGTGTTTTTCAGGACTGGTAGCCAGACTTTGTTTACTTTTTGGATTTCCTCTTTCCTGTTGAAGTTATCTAGGATTTCAATGGCTTCCCTGTGCATCCTGACCTGATAGTTGTTGGCATAGTCCAAAATTTCAGTGTTATCAAATATCATTTTATGTGTGGGATGGTTTATAACGTGTTCTACTATGGCTGATTTTTCTGGCTGACCCAGCAGTAGCAGAACATCATGGGCATAAAATGAAATTTGAAAACACTGAAATTCTGGACCATGCCAACAACTATCAAGTCAGGATGCACAGGGAAGTCACTGAAATCCACGAAGACCTAGACAACTTCAACAGGAAAGAAGAAACTCTTAAAGTAAACAAAGGGGCTGTACAGACTGCCCCTAAGGGTGGTGGGACACCCCCCCCTTTCCTTGCCAGATTGGGGCTGTGGCAACTGCACGGCATGGCCCTGATCTGGCCTTTCCACAATGCAAAAAGAAGATGCAAAAAGTGGCTCTTTTTTTCTGCCACAGAAAGGGCGCCCTAGCGGCAGTGGCTTTTCTGCGCTCTTTTGGCACAGTGTGTGTAGATGCTGTGCCAAGGGAGCACTGTGACGCCTCCCACCATGCAGTGGGATGTGCAACATGAAGCCGGCGTGGGGGCAGAGTCTGCTTCATGGCAGAAGTCATTAGTGCCGTTATGGGAAAATCTGTTGACTTGTGTGATGGCTGAGGGGAGATTTAATAGCCTTTCCTTGATTTAATGAATTTGGCCATGGTTAAACCAGTGTGCTTTTACGCCACCATTGATTTCAGGTTAGGGTTAGGGTTAAGTATGTCAAACTATTTTAGGATTACACTGGGGAGTCAGCACCACTGAACTGAAAGGGGGGGTTACTTTTCAGTAAAAATGCATAGAATTGCACCAGAATCCCTAAGTAACTGAAAAGGTCAGGGATGTCATACCCCATTAAAAATCACATCAAAACTCTTAACTGCCAAACACATTAAAGCTTCAAATACATTTTCCTTTACACAGGTATGGATATACATGGAGACAGTGGCCATTTATTTATCACCAAATAAGGAGGATCCAGATTTGGTTACAATTTCTATATGCTGATTAATATGCATAAAACCAAATTAAGAGATGAATGTTGTTGTTGTTGTTGTTGTTGTTGTGAGTCATCAAGTTGTTTCCAATTTATGGCAGCCCTAAGGTGAACCTATCACAGGGCTTTCCTGGCAAGATGTTCAGAAGGGGATTCGCTTTTGCCTTTAGCGGTTTCCATGGCCAAGTGGGCTTTGAACCCTAGTCTACTGAGTTGTAGTCCAATGCTTAAACCACTGCACAATGCTGGCTCTCCTAAAATAAGATTACTATAATTTAAAAGGAAATACTGTACCACAGAATGGGGCAACTATGTCCAAGTGCTAATTGTCAACTGCCAACTTGAAGCCCCAATGCTTCTTATGGTTCTTTAAGGTAAAATTGGACTAGACTAGACTTTTATAAAGTTACTTTTCTATACTACAACTTCCAGAATCCCCCAACCAGCAGGACCACTGGGGGGAAGTTAAAAAGCAATTTCTCCACGCTCTGCTTATACATCTTGCTGACATTTAATTTACATCAGAGCTTGCCACTTGACTTTCTGGTTGGAGAATTCTGGGCATTGTAGTTTCCAAATGTTGAACTGGACCAAACCCATCAAAGAGATAACACTTTAACTGCTGGTAGTCTTTCAATGAAAGGATTGTCCTTTATAAAGAAGGACACACTGACACTCTACATCAGGGGTAGGCAACCTTTCCCCTTTAAGGTCCGAGGGACTTCAGCTCCCAGAATCCCAGGAGCTATTGGCCAACATGGGACTATTGGCCAACATGGCTGAGGCTTCTGGGAGCTGAAGTCCCTCGGCCCTTAAAGGGGAAAGGTTGCCTACCCCTGCTCTACATGCAGAGGGCCAACAGAAACCACATCTGCTGTCTCCTCATGGGACTAAATCGACAAAGGAAACCATCTGAAATGGATTTAGTTCTTTTCCTGCATCTCTGGATGCTAATACCTGATTTTTTTCTGATATTCCATTAGGATTATGGAGATACTGTAGGGATCAATGATGACCCTACTCTGACATTCAGGTGGGATTGTAAATCAGGGTTCTGATATCACACTAGGCTTGTACAGATGTACAGAAGTTACAATGATTCCAGTTGCCATTTGTGACCTTACTCTGACATCCTAGACCTAGAGGGCCTATGAAGGCATAGGAAACCATGAATCATTCTCAGAAATGCTGAAACCTATTCAGGGTTTTTACATTTCAGAAAGTAGTATTTTTCTTCCCTTGTGGGCAATCAGCAACCTATAAAAGCAGACTCCTCAGCTTTTTTGCTACTGGCCATCTTGGCAGCTGAATCCCAGCTGAATATGGGAAGTGTTGATCTTTGAAGATCCAACCACAAGCAGTATCTGTTAAACTGCTTGTTAATTGCCATTATGCTATGGGC
Source organism: Phrynosoma blainvillii (assembly GCA_026167975.1). Lineage (NCBI taxonomy): Eukaryota > Metazoa > Chordata > Lepidosauria > Squamata > Phrynosomatidae > Phrynosoma > Phrynosoma blainvillii. The sequence continues at coordinate 34,309,621 of JANUYF010000005.1, forward strand.
ATTTTCATGATTCTTCTTGCCCAGATTAGTTGCATGCTTTTAAGAATCTTTAATTCAAACAGACAGATGACAGCTGCTGATTCTGGGACAGAGGTCTCAGTAACACATTACCAGTTGTAAGCATATGAAACATATGCTTAAAACCAGAAAATAACATGGTGATGCAATTACTTGGATAGTTTTTTTTAAAAACTGAACATAAACCATTTTCTAGAAGTGAACACAATGCATTTAAGATGAGTCTCAAGGATAGTAAGTTGTTTTTTTTTAGAAATTTAAGCAACACGAAGATTGCTGCTGCTCAACAAGGACAAAAGGACAATGTGGAAAAGCTTGTAATTTATTTGTACTTGGGATCTGAGCAAAGAGAAAACATATTTCATCTAGATTAGGCCCAAGGGCTTATTTAAATGGAAAATTTTACCTCTGGAGGTTTCTGTGATACAGGTACAATTATGTGTGTGTGTGGGGGAACGGACACAGAAGTTGCCCACTCCAGTTTATATGTTTAAAGAGTTTTTTGAAGTGCAGATTCATTTGCATTGAAACACTCCATATAAACTTGTAACCCTTGAGATCCTGTTGGATTGCAACTCCCATAATTAAAGCTGCAGTCCAAGAACATTTTAAATTGCTGGAAGGTGACAAGTTTCACAGTCATGCTTTGAATGCTTACTTTTTAGGCTGCTGCACTGGAAGGAATATAGCATTTGAAACACTGTCACTGTTTTAATTATTGGTAACTCAGGGCCAAAAGACACTGCAAAAACAATCCAGTTTGAGATCACTTTAACTGCTCTGGTTCAATGCTAGGGAATATTAGGAACTGTAGTTTGTTATAGCACCAGAGCTCTCTCTCTTATAGAGAAAGCTAAACGTCTCACAAAACTACAGTTCCCAGGATTTCCTAGCATTGAGCCAGGGTAGTTAAAGCTGGATTTAACTCTCAAACGGGATTATTCCTGCAGTATGTTTTGGACCTAAGATGCACAACTAACACTAAATAATTTTTTTAATATCAGTGCTCTTCCCTAAAGCACACATCTTCCACAAAACAGTAGTCCACATGTATTATGATTACTTTCAGGATATAAACCTAATTTTAACTTGGTGCAATCTAGACTGTAGCTTTATTGCTAATTATATAGCCCAGGGGTAGGCAACCTTTTTGAGCCGGGGGCCGGGTTGCTGTCCCTCAGACAATTGGGGGGCCGAAGCACCAAAAATAAATAAATAAATAAATAAATTAAAAAAAAATTAAAAAAAAAACATGCATGCACACTCTCTCAACCCCAGAAAAGCCATGGCAAAACCCTGTGGAGATTTTGCCAAGAAAACCTTAAGAACAAGTAATAACAACAATAATCAATATCCTCATGGCGGTGGTGGCGGCAGGACCGGCCTGGGGCCGGTCCAAAGGCCTCGGGGGGGCGCATGTGGCCCCCAGGCCTTAGGTTGCCTACCCCTGCTCTAGGTCCTACAGCACAACTCTGGCAGAAGTTGACCATAGGGTTGTGCTGGAGAACCTATAAGTTCCTAAAGAAAACACTTCTCTAGGCATTTGTAGGTCCTCCAGCCTGATTCTGTGATCAACTTCTGGCAGACAGAGTTGCACTGGTGGACCTGGGGATTCCTAGAGAGGTGTTCTCGACTTAGGCAAAAAGAATAGTGTTTTTTAATTTACAGTTTTTCTACATTCATGGGGGCCCTTCACCTCTAATCCCAGCGAATGTGCTGGGACCATAGTATGAACAGCAAAACAGAGAAAGGGGGAGAGCAGATAAGCCTACCTGACCACCTACCCTGCAGCATGTTTTTTTAAAAGCATATATATAGGCATTTGACCACCAAAATGGAAATCATAAAAAAAAGAAGAGGAAATATTCCTCAATATATATTTGAAAGTGCTTTCAAGTGATCTCTAGAAAGTACATTTTTAAAGAAAAACAACAACTCATGCATGGTTTGCCTGAGTTGTTTGTTTCATTTGAGACATTGATCTTGTTACATCTGGATAAAAAATATGCTGAAAAATACGGTTCTTTTTTGTAGGGTAGGAATCTACGCCTGTTCCCTCCTCTAGTACCAAATTATCTGTTGAAGAAGGAATGGTCAGGAACACATTCATATCATTAACTGAAGTATACCTGTATTGAAGATTATGTTAAAAGACTGGGGTACACTCAAGCTACAATGCTATCATCATGTTCAGGTTTCATAGTGTAAGATGTCACAGTAGTATTTGATATACATAGTGGCAAAGTGGGGCTATGGGTTTTTACACCTTAAGGTGATGGATGCTATCGGATAGCTTTTGCCTTTTGCAAATATTTGACAACATCTCCCATCACAACAGAATAAGGGAAGAGTCCCCCCCATTTCAAAAACGATAAGTATGGTATCCAGTCAAGTTCTGATTCGACAAAAAAGTCTACATCCCCAGCAAACAAAAGCTATTTCAGAAAATCAATTTATTTTTCTCACAGAGACTTTACTTTTTGATTGCTGTGTTAAAAATGAAATAGTTTTCCTGCAGTGTGTAGTTTTTGCAATGTGGATTTTTATTTACTTTGATATATAAAGAATGGAACACAAGGGAAGGGAAGGAGGGAAACCCAGTGAGACATAAGGGGATGGGTAGGAAAGCAAACAAACAACAATGGGAGGAATAATACAGGGAGACAAACAGCTACTGGGCAGCGGCAGTCACTGACAGGAGAGAATTATAGTGACACCATAGCTAACATTGGTTGGCACTGCACACAGGGAAGTGTAGGTGGCTCTCCTTGTGTAATCCCATCACCTAGTAAACCCTATGATGAGACACCCCAAGTGAGACACAGGCAGGATCAGAGCATTAACAGAAAGGGAGAGAGAAATAAATGGATATCACATTTGCAAGATTAGCTAAGGGCATAAGAAAGATGCCAAGACAAATAGCAGACACCCTTATAAGAAGGCAAATTGCATCCAAAGCAGCATCACACATAAAACAGGGACATGGAATGTAAAAAGCATGAGGCAAGAGAAGCTAGACATGAGGCAAGAGCAGCTAGGCTCTTTTGCACCCTTTTAGTGCAGCGTGTGTGCACACTGAGCCAAGTGGTCGCCCCGATGCCGCACGCCATGCAGACGGGCGCGCAGCATGGGGGCAGAGTTGGGGTGAAGTCGGGGCAGCTGACCTCCACCCCCAGGCCGGTCCTTTAGGCCGGTCTGCATAGCCCCATAGTAAAAATGGAAATACAACGCATGAACATAGCAGTACTGGGGGTGAGTGAGTTAAAATGGACAGGAATGGGCCACTTTGAATCAGACAATTACACAGTGTTCTACTCAGGGAATGAAAAGATAAGAAGATATGGGGTGGCTTTCATACTAAGAAATGATATGGCAAAAACAGTCAGATGATACAATGCAAAATCAAACTGAATCATTTCAGTAAGGGACCATGGGAAACCTATGAATATCACCATAATCCAAGTATATGCACCAACCACAGAAGCAGAACAGGAAGAAATTGATAGATTCTATGAAGGAGTTCAGGAAGAAATTGACAGCACACCAACACAAGATGTCAAGCTGATCATTGGAGATTGGAACACAAATGTTGGAAGCAAATAAGAATAAAAAACAGTAGGCTGATTTGGATTAAGCAAAAGAAACGAAGCAGGTGAACATCTGATCGATTTTTGTGAGGCCAACAACCTATTCATTGCAAACACATTTTTCATACAACCAGAAAGAAGTCTATACACATGGAAATCACCAGATGGCCAACACAAAAATCAGATAGATTATATAATTGGGAGCAAAAGATGGCGGAACTCTATACTGGTGGCCAAGATTAGACCAGGCGCAGACTGTGGCACAGATCATGAATTACTCATATCAAAAATAAGAGTAAGACTCAAGAAGAAAACAAAACTAGTGATTATACCAAAATATGATCTAAATAATATCTCAAAATAATTTTATTAACTTTTTTATAAATATATACACAAAAGCGAAACAAAAAACTAAAAAGCAACAAAAAACAACTATAACAGAAAAAAAGAACAAAAAATTACAAATAGAACATACTATCTAAAAACAAAACAACCATTACATTAAATCTACAAACAAACATACACCTTGGACTAATGGCTCTTTCATAAGTCTTCACCAGCATTTGAGAATTTATAACTATTCAAATGTCTTTAATAACTTAAGTTTTTTGTGGCACTTCCTGTTACTCTAACTTTTCTTGTACTTTTTTATTAAACATATTAAATTTGTCCATAAATTTTCTCTTTGACCCCATTTTCTTGATTCTGGTAGTTTCACTTTTCAATGATAACAATCTAAAAATAACAGATAAAAATAATAAAAGAAAAGGCTATTATTCATATCTCGTCATAGTTTATACTTCTTATTTATACAATTAATAATGTTTATATATCTCTATTGTATATATATTGCCTGCCATATATATTAACCAATATCAACCTTAGTTTTACCTAATATTTCAACAAAGGTAATTTTTTATTTTATTTCATTAATCTTGTGGCCCAATTACCCCATTTTTGTTCAAAGAAAGTAAAAACTTTTTCCCAATCTTTTACAAATTTTTCAGATGTTTCCTCCTTTAAGTTTCTTGTCATCTTATCTAAGTCCAAGACCTCATAAAGTTTTAAAAACCATTCTTCCATACTGGGTGCCTTTTTATTCTTCCAGTTTTTGGCAAACACCATTCTAGCTGTGGAAATCATATAAAATAAAACACAGCCGTGCTTTATTTCTAGATGGTTATCTATCATATTTAATAAAAATATCTCTGATTTAAGCTTCATTTTTATTCCTAAGATTTTATTTATTATAGAACAGATTTTCCTCCAAATTTTGTTAGCTTCTTTGCATTTCCACCAAATATGGAATAGAGTTCCCCCCCCTTTTTTTTTTTTACCACATTTCCAACATTTATTGCTCGTGTTTCCATATATTCTGCTTATTTTGTCTGGGGTCAAGTACCATCTATAATAGATTTTATAAAAGTTTTCTCTTATATTGAGTTGAGAAAACTCAACATAATTTATTGACAACATAAGAAACAGATTTGCACTACTAAACATAACAGACGAAAAACCAGAAGAACTATGGTCTTAAGCCAGGGACATAATAAAAGAAGAATGCAGACAGACACTTTCAACAAGCAAAAATAAATAGAAAAAAACCATAATGACAGACAAAACACTACAAGCAATAAAGAAAAGAAGAGAAGAAAAACAAAAGGGAGATAGGAACAGGTTAAGAATCATGAATGTGACAGGACAACGGCTTGTGCATAAAGATAAAGAAAATTACTACAAAGACCAATGCAGAGATATAGAAGACAACAACAAAAAGGAAAGAACAAGAGATCTATTTCACAAGATCTAGGAAATCAAAGGACAATTCAAACCAAGGACCAGGACACTCTATGGCAATAAAAATAACGTAATTCAAGACCAAGAAGGAATAAAAAGACACTGGATGCAAATGCACAGAATTGTACAAAATAAATGACAAAATGAAGGACACATGGAATGAAGAGCCATATTAAGATGACCCCAAATTCTAAAAAGCGAGGTGGAAACTGCAATAACACATCTGATAGTCCTGATGAGGAATCTGTACTCAGGAAAAGAGGCTACTGTCAGAACAGAACACGGAGAAACAAAATGGTTACCAATTGGCAAAGAAGTCAGACAAGGCTGTATCTTTTCACCCTATCTGTTCAACTTGTATGCAGAAGATATCATAAGAAAAGCTTGGACACAGAAGAGGAGGGGTGAAAATAGGAGGAAGGAATATCAACAATCTAAGATATGCAGATGACATGATAGTACTAGCAGAAAACCTCCCAGACCTGGAACACCTACTAAGGAAGATCAAAGAAGAAAATGCAAAGGCAGGCTTAATGTTGAACATAAAGAAAACAAAAATAATGACCACCAAGGACCTTCACAAGTTCAACCTAGACAACAAAGAAATAGAAATAGTAAAAGAATTCTCATACCTTGGATCAAACATTGATAGAAATGGAGACTGCAGTCAGGAAATCAGAAGAAGATTAAGAATGGGGAGGGTGGCTATGAAAGAACTAGAAAAGATTCTAAAATGCAAAGATATACAACTCAGCACTAACGCTAGAATCATAGAAGCCATCGTATTCTCCATTGTCATGTATGGGTGTGAGAGCTGGACATTTAAGAAAGATGATAGGAAGAAAATCAATGCATTTGTGATGTGGTGCTGGAGAAGAGTACTGAGGATCCCATGGACAGCCAAAAGGACAAACAAATGGGTCCTAGAGTGTATCAAGCCAGAAACCTCCCTGGAAGCCAAGATGACCAAACTGAGGCTGTCGTACTTCAGATACGTCATGAGGAGAGAGGACTCATTGGAAAAGACAATAATGCTGGGAAAGGTAGAGGGAAGTAGGAAGAGAGGAAGGCCACATGCTAGATGGGTGGACTCTATTAAGGAGATCATAGGTATTAAGGGGTTGCAGGAATTAAGCAGAGCAGTGGAGGACAGAGGATCTTGGAGATGTCTCATCCATAGGGTGAGTCAAGATTGACTTGAGGGCAGTTAACAACAACAAAACAACAAAAATGATTAAATGTGATTTTTAACTTTAAAAAAAGAACAAAGAAAGCTTTCAGTTACCAGTACCCTGTTGTGGGTGATATCTCAATAGAAAAGTAGGTTGCTATTTTAATGTCTGTCTAATTCATACAGTAAATACCTTTTTTGATAGTGGCTGTCTCTGCATTAAAGAAAATGTTCAGGACGAAGGTATTTCTCACATTTCTACCATATTGCTCAAGTGACAATGTTTGCCTCTGTAAGAAGAGAAGCTAAACAAGGTACATTCATGCTGATGTAGATGTACTGAGGTGATGATCACATGGATTTAAATCATGTGGATCCAATGCAAGATTATTATAGCATGTGTTGCATCCTGGCTTGTTTTGATCTGCTAACTGACATTACATTGGAGTTTCCTGGTTTTGATGTACAGTGGGCCCTCCACATTCACTAGTGTTATGGGCACCGAACCCCTGTGAAAGTGGGAAAACCACAAATAAGAAACGCACCATTTTTTAAACTGAGAGAACACATCTCTAGGAATCTCTAGTTACTCCAGGGCAACTCTATGGTCAACATATGCCAGATGTTAACCACAGAATTGTGCTGGAGGACTTACAAATGTCTAAAAGAAGCCCTGAGGAGTCCCGGTGGCACAGCGATTAAATGCCAGTACTGCAGCCATTCACAGCTACAAGGAAGTGTTCTCTCTAGGAATCTCTATGTTCTTCAGTATGACTTTTGGCAGAAGTTAACCATAAAGTCATGCTGGAGGATCTCGAGATTGCTAGAGAGAACATATTAATCAAATATGTGAATAATCAAAGCCGCAAAAGTCAAATCTGCAAATCTGGAGGGCTGGCTGTAATGTACAACTTTGGCTTAATGCAAGCCAGGATATCTATTGTGAAAATGATGAGCAAATGAAAGAGAAAAGAGACAACATAGGCACATGCCACCTTGCACTCATCTTAAATCTCACAAACTACAGTTTATGAAGGCATGGATAAACATTAAAATGTATTTTAAAATGGTAATAAAAATAAAAATTACAAACTACTGTATAAAATAAAAAGGGGTGGAAATATTCAAATAGGAGGGCATGGCTAGGTTGCCCATTTTTCTACTTACATGAGTTCCTAAACATTTTGTTGGATACTTAAAATATTATAATTTGAAAACGCTTGAAACAATGTTCATAGTTTCACTAAACAACATATAATGCAGAATTTCAATTATGTACCTGTCCTTGGCTTTTTAGATAAACAGGTGGTTGTGTTGACTCAGAACAATGTGGCTAATCAAGAGCATCAAGTTTACAATGTGAGTTAAATTGCAACTTGGAAGTTATTGAAGCTTATAATTACAACCAATAGTAACTGGGTGGGGTGGGGGATTTTTTCTAAGACAAATTAAACCTATATTATGTCTCCAGAAGTGAACAGTGCTGCTTTCAAATATTATTACACCTAGTTATACTCTTTACTCTGAAACACATTTTTTGAAAAAAAATCTGATGTTCTAACTGTGCAAGCCAGAGATGGGCACTGATTAACTCAAAAATTAAATTAGAAGAATAGAGTCAAAACAACAGATAGAGAACTAGATGAGACCTTAAAGGAGGAGGATCCTGCCTCTAGCCTTAGCGTAATGGTCCCCAAACTGTGCTCTTTAAGGGATTTTGGACTTCAGCTCCCAGAATCCCAGATTACTGGCCAACATGGCTGAGGTACAGTTTGCGGACCACTGCATGGATGAAAGTTTCAGTAGGAACTGGAGGATAATGATAACCCTTCCAGGACCACTTCCATGAGGTGATACCCTACTTGTGAAGGCCACAGCATTGCAACAATCAAACTACCTGGATTAATATCCTCCTACTACCCCAAGTGTAGCAATATCACCCATAGAAACTCAGGAACAAAAGCAGCAGTATATCTAAAGAGAAGCACAGTGCTGGAGACACAGGATCTTGAGTCTTTCCCTCAAGGAGGAAGCATGTTAAGGATTTGAATTGTACTGTCAAGCCAGGAAGGTCTGGAGAAGCAACTTTCCTCATAAAGCTGTTTAGCTGGTGCTTAGTTCTTCCTGAAGCAATGTTTCGTTGTGAAGTTCATTCTCTGAAGATGCCAGCCATAGATGCAGGTGAAACATCAGGAAGAAATTCTTTTAGAATATGGCCTCACAGCCCAAAAAAACCCACAAAACCCAAATGTTTCTTTTACTGCGTTCTTTGCCAGACAACTCCTCTTCTAATCTGCCCTTCCTTAGCCTTGACCCAAATAGAGGCCAGCTTTGGGAAGGGCAGGAATTGACCTCAATGGCAGGTCAACTAATAGCCTACATGAAGCATACAACATAGAAATATCATTAAAATATAAAATTGCAAATAAATAAAATGTAATAGAAGCATCTGCAAACATCAAATAAACAAAAATATCACCTGTCTGTATCCTAAAAGCTTCTACAAAAAATACATTTTCAACTGGCACAAAACAAGAGCAGCACAATGGGTGAAATTGTTATTGTGAGTCTATTTTAACATGTTTTAATATATAATTTGATTTAATAATTTTTTAAGGGGCGGGTGGTTCTTGGGGGTTTTAGGTTACTTTTATGTTATCTGTATTATATGATATGAATGTTAATGTTGTAAGCTGTCCCGATTGCTCATCACAGAGAGGCAGGATAGAAATAATAATAATAATAATAATATATCCAAACCTTGAGAGAGAGTCCTACCAAGTAGGCCCTGACTCATGTTTCAGCCCCATAGGCCACACTTCTCAAGGGCATTACAAGTAGAACTAACCCATCTCATTTAAAATTCATGGTTACTAAGTACCAACAAAATCAGCTCAGTTTTGAGCTGTTTAGTGTTTTGTACACTTGTGCAAAACTAGGCCTAGTAGTTTGGAATAAATTTCCAAACTGATGTTATAATCACATCATACTACTTGTCAACACACAGGCAACATCACTCAACACCAACTGTAGTTCTTTTCCTATCAAAGGAAGCTCTGCATTGATAGCATTGGTATAATGCAACCAGAAACATGTACACTCTCGCCAGGGTACCATGACTTGGTTTTGGCAAACCAAGATGTGATGGTTGTAAAGACAGCTAACCTGAACCTCTAATTACAGCTTGGAACTGAGGAATACTCCCAATCTATGTATAGTATAATCTCCAAATCCAGACTTGGACAGTTAAAACCCTGGATAATAGCAAACCCTATATTTTCAGCAGAGGTTGACCACAGAGCTGTGCTGGAGGACCTTTAGCTGTCTAGAGAGACCATATTCTCTCAGATGCAGATAAGTGGAACCACAGGTTCTGATTCCACAGAGATGGGGGTTGTACTGTACTTGCTGTACAGGAGGAGCACTAATAGACACTCATTGATGGCAAACATTTTAGAGACCAAGTGCCCAAATTGCAACCCAAAACCCACTTATCACAAAGTGCCACATCCCTCTGGCTTTCTAGTAACAAACTCTGGCAAGCTCTGTGCTGGGGCAATGGTGTGTGTGCCCACAGAGAAGGCTCTGAGTGCCCCCTCTGGCATGCGTGCCATATGTTCGCCACAACTGCTCTATATAATTCCTAGATTTTGGAACTTCAGTCATCCCTCCACATTTGTGGATTTGATTATTCATTGAATGTATTAGTATGTTCTCTCTAGGAATATCTAGGTTCTCCAGTGCAACTCTATAGTCAGCTTTAACCAAAAGTTGCACTGAAGAACCTAGAGATTCCTAGAATTTAAAGATACAGCCATGTTAGTCTGTAGAATTAATATATAGATTTTGAAGCACCTTTGAGACTAACAGGAAAAAAAGAAATTTGGAGCTTTAGCTTTCATAGACTTTAGTCTACTTCTTCAGTTGCTTATGGTGGAGTGGAAGCTAGAGACAGACAGGACTGCAAGAGTTTAACTGAAGAAAACTGAAAAGGAACGTTGGCTACTGCAGAACCAGTCAGCATGAGTAGAACCCATGAGCTCTACATGATACATAGTTTTGCAAAGGGCTCCCCACACATAGGTCCCCAGGAATGACATCCCATTGCTTGCACTTGTTGAAATAGAAGATATCTGTCTGTATCTGGGCAAGTTTCTTGAAGAGGTTGATGGATTTTCCACTTCATTCAGCTAAATTTGGTGCTTTCCATAGTAGTATAATTTTAAGATACAGCTGCGTTAGTTTGTAGATTTCTAGAGACTAGATTCCTAGGAGAACATTCCACTAGGCATTTGTAGCTCCTCCAGCACCATTCTATGGTCAATGTTTGGCAGTTGTTGACCACAGAGTTGCACTGGAGGACTAGAGAGGTGTTCTCAGAGGTAAAAACAGTGTTTTTGTTATTTGCAGTTTTTCCATTTTCATGGGGGTCCTGTGCCCCTAACTCTAGCAAAAGTGGAAGGACTACTGTATATATTTAATGAATTTCCATCTTATTCTGCCAGAAGATTAACCTATTGGCATTTCATTGAGCCTGTCAACATTCCCAGGCACCATCCAGCATTTGCACAGCGTTTCTTGGTTCAGACATTAAACCAGAAATAAGCAGTTTATAACAAAAACGACATTGGAGATTATTGCACGCACCTTATCCTGTCTTTTCTCGACAGGATAGATGCACATTTAACTGTCAAAGATGGGTCTTACTGCATTCTCCCGTAGCTGGGCATAGGCCGCCCATATGCAACCCAGGCTCATCCTGTAGCCCAGCCACGCGAGAATGTGGTAAGACCCATCTTTGCCAGTTAAATAAATGTGTATCCCATTTCTTCATTGTTATAATCTCCATTGTTAAAAACTGACAAAATGTTAAATGTTAAAGCTAGATTAAACAATCAAAATGTTAAAACCAGATTAAAACATACATCATTAAACACATTCACAGACATACCAGGACAACAGTTAGCAATATGCATCATAAAGTGTAAGACGGGTGTTATATAGTCATCAAATGCCTATCAGAATAGAACATCTTTACTTGTCTGAAAAACCTTTCAGACAAGTAAACTTGTCAATCTAACCTTTCTGGGAAGGGACTTCCAGAGAGCAGCCACTGAGAAGACCTTCTCCCATGTTCCCACCAGATGTACCTGTGAGGGTATTGGGACAGAGAGAAGGGCCTTCCCAGAAGATCCCAAAGCATGGGCTGGTTCACAAGGGAGAGTGCTGTCCTTTAAATAACCTGGACCTGAGTCATGTTGAGCTTTGAAGGTCATGACCAGTACTTTGAATTCTGTCCAGAAGCGGACTGACAGCCAGTGGAGCTATTGCAACTAAAGAGTTGTATGATTCCTGTAGCCAGCCCCAGTTGGTAGTATGGCTAGGACTCTTTGGACTAGTTGAAGTTTCCAAATGCTCTTCACATATAGAGCATTACAGTAATCCAACCAGATGTAACTAAGGCATGTGCATAACCTCTGTAGCAGCAAGGTTTCCTGCAAACATTTGTATGAGTGAAGTTGTTCACAGACAGAATATCCTCCGCAAAATTTACTGTACTCTAGGCAGTCTGAGACATTTACTCTGAGGCAGTCTAAACTGTTCAGTTGCTAAGAACCATGTGAAACATGTACTTTGTCCTCTCCATTATTGAAGAGAGCAAAAGTGTGATCAATGTGGCTAAAAATGGCAAAACATCACACTTACTTATGTGTGAAAAGCACACTTTTTGCCAAAGAACATCGCACACAGCATCAAAGCACTCAGTTCAATGAAGTATCAAATAGGTTTATAGCATGTCACATCACTACATAAAACGCAAGGACAGGCTGTCTGTCAAATAGGAATGGATGATTTTTCAACTATTTTTGTTCTTTGGTTCCTTACAACTCCAATCTTAGTTTGCCCTTTTAAGGTCAAGGCTCTAGCTATAGTGACAGTGCTTTATTATTATGTAAAGTTTTAATATTACTTCTGTAACATAGTGCAGGTACTTACACCTTATTCAATACAACTTGTACAGCCTAATAATACTATGTTCCCTGTCTCCCATTTTAAGCTGGTGAAACAAGCTTATCTGCTTCCTCCTTTTCTCTCTGTTTTGCTGTTCTCACATGCTCAGTGTGGGGTTCTGGAGTTACCGTAACTGCTATTCATCTTGCCTGTTGTAGGCTGCCACACACACCTACAACAGGATGGCCTGGCTAGTGCTTGGATGGGAGACTACCAAGGAATACCAGGTATTATAAGTTGTATTTCAGAGGAAGGTACTGGCAAAATCATCTCTGGGTTAAAGGCATATACACACAGGCATAAAGACATAGGAACTTCTTTGTCAGAGGCTTTAGTTAACTTATATGCATATCTGATGTACGCTTATATCTGCTTCATCTGACTTCCAACCTACAGCGCTGCTCTGTTATGGAGAAAAACATATTGGCAGAGATTCTGTGGTGTGTACTATTTCTATGGAGAATGCTATTTCTAATGCCTAGTGTAGAGGTGAGCAAACTTCAGGCTTCCAGTCTCCTTTGTTTTCTTCTAGACATGATCCACTAACCAAAGCCTAGCATAAAAGACTTAAAATTAAATGTATAGCCATTAAATCAACAGAGAGGTGGTACAGGATGAAGTTGTACACTTACAAAATTTACAGAAGATACATCTGGATGATTTCAAGACACAGAAGCAGCAATCATTTCATTAAAGTATCTGTCCATGTTTTTTCAGTGACCGACTTCAAATGAACACTGTTTTCATTAACAAAACAAATCAATAGCAAACTGCTTCAATTTTCCCTTTTGATATCAGTTGGTGTTTAAGTTTCTCAGATATTGTAGTTATCACACTGTTGTTGGTACCAGAGTTTTATAAAGTACTCATTAGAGGTCTTTCACTGCCTACTTTCTTTTTGCAACAGTAAATTTAAAATTATTCACACATTGATGAAGCAAGTTCTTGTTAGCCCATCGAAGATATAAACTGGTTAACTGGAGATTCAGAAATACGATTTTTACAGTTATTTCAGGAAACACTCAAAGTAATTTTAAACAGGGGACATATTTTATCTTGTGGGCAAAGAGTTCTGTGGATACCATGGACTGCTAAAAAGACAAATGAATAGTCCCAGAGCAGGTCAAGCTTGAACTCTTGTTACAAGAGATGACTAAACTGAGGCTGTCACACTTTGGCTATATCATGAGTTGATAGAAAAGACTCACTGGAGAAGATGATAGTGCTTGATAAAGTGGAAGGCAATAAGAGGAAGACAACACTACAGATGGATTGATGCAATCAAGGTAGCTGTAGCTCTGAGTTTGCAAGTTCTGAGTAGGGCATTTGATTACTGATGATGTATATAATGGTCCATGTAGCCCAGCATACACTGGCTATCAGCAGCTCTCCAGGGTTTTGGGTAAGATTCTTTCCTAGGCAGACTCCCATCCAAGTACTGACTGTTCCAACCTTCTTATCTTCCAAAAGCAGATGAGATCAAGTGTGCTCAGTGTTGTATGGGTAGGTGACCTTGTTAGTTTTAAAAGCCAGGGGGATGCGTTGCTGGTCTCAGTCTTTGACTGACAGAGGACATGAAGGGTGAGAAATTATTTGCTTACAACAAAAATTTTTAACCTAAATCTTGGTTTATCTGTGGAAATGTGTTTATTAAGTCACTCTGTGTTATGCTATGCAGAGTTGGCTTCACATGTATGCTTGTGAACTGTTTAACATGTCTATTTAAAAATGTCACTGTTCACAAATCATGTAAATATGGTAGTTTTATGAAAACGTGCAGAGTTGGTTCATTAAGCAACTACATTAATATAGCATCTTACTGGAGGAAGAAACTAGAAAACCACTTCTAAGTATTCCTTGCCTAACAAAACCTTATGAAATGCATGTATACTACAGCTTCCTAAACTCACCTCATTGTTGTTGCTGTTGTTGTGTGCCTTTAAGTTGTTTCTGACTGATGGCAACCCTAAGGCAAATCTATCATGGGATTTTCTTGGCAAGATTTGTTCAGAGTGGGTTTGCCATTGCCTTTCTCTGGGGATGAGAATATATGACTTGCCTAAGACTACCCAATGGGTTTCTATGGCAGAGCAGGGATTTGAACACTGGTCTCTAGAATCCTAATCCAACACGCAAACCCATCATGTTGGTTCTCACAAGCATCAAAATATTGGAGATCATGGCATTGACATAAAATCCGACTGCTCCCCAATGGGATACAGTCAGGTTGTGGGTTGCTAACGGGTACTATTGCACGCAAATTGCCATTGCTGCTGCCAGATGAGTGCAATCCAGTTGCATCCTGGGTCCCAGGCATGTTTTGGAGGCTGGTTTTCTAAGCTGGGAACTTGCCATTTTGGAAAAGCAGCCTCCAAAGCGCACCTGGGACCTAGGATGTAGCCGGGTTGCACTTGCCCAGTGGCAGCAGCAGTGGCTTGCATGCAATAATACTTGGTAGCAACCTGCAACCCGACTGTATCCATTGGGGAGCTGCAGGATTTTATGTCAATGCGAAAATCTCCAAGGTCAAGGTTTCCCTGAACTTGATTGAGAATTTCCTTCTTCTCTATCATATTGCTTTCTACACACACAATGTTTTTTGAAATAAAACCTCTCTTGGAAGGGCATGAAACATTTCAGAAAACTTTATGCTATGGGCTGGCATGGAAATATCATAAATGAAGATATAAAACAGGCAGTAAAAAAAAATCACTAGAATTCTCCTCTAAAGCAGATATGTATAAGTGTATTTTTCACTTCAGAAAGAGAGCAATCTTTTGGCATATAGATTGATTTTATGAAGTCAAATCAAAAATAATGCTTAGCTCGATAGCTGGAGCACAACTGGAGACAATTACTTGATGGATGATAGCCTGTGGCAAATGTACTGCTTCTAGCAAAATGTGAATTAAAATGTCTTTGTAAAAGCAGAGCAAATATATCAGATATAAAATAGGCATATCAAGATAGAAAGAGGAGACATCCTACCCTTTCCAAGCAGTGACAGATAAAAATGGGAAGGGTGGTATTTTACAAGTAACTGAAACCAGTGCAAAATTATCTCATTCCAAACACAAACCTGTACACACTATTATATGCATCCCCTTCCCAAGAAACACCAACACATCCCACTGTATATGCATCCCCTTCCTGAGAAACACCAATACATCCCACTGTTTTGGAATTATTTGTGTATTACTTATTTATTAATTAGAAATAAATTACATTCCACCCTTATATTGTATTTCATACCTTAGGGCAGCTTTCAAAATTAAAAACAAAACATCCAGATTGGAATTTAAATTAATCCCACAAGCAACAATAAAACAGTGACAGTTAAAAGAGAAAGGAGTATAGCAGATAAGGTCAATCTAAAAATACAGCCAGATGTTTAATGGGAACTCTAAGTGGCCATACTGGCTGGTGGATTCTTGGAGAAAAAGTTCAAATTTTCCAAGCTCTGAACACATCTCTGTCTCTCACCCACCTAACAAGTATTGGTAACCAAACATGTGAGGCAAATAGGAGCCAAACAGATCTCTCAGGGTAAGGAAATGACCAACCTCAGAACAACGACAGGGACACAAGTAGCAGCCTCCCCAGAAGATCGTGGAAGAAGGGCAGACTGGAATGGGAAAAGGAAGTCCTTTTGGTATCCTGGACACAAGTCGTTCTGGGCTTGAAACAGTCATGATCAAGAAATTGAATAGTGCCCAGATGTAAAATGGCAACCAAGTGACTGCTGTAAAATGGACATAATAGGATCCCATGGACAAGAAGCCACCAGGGTCCCATTCAAATTATGAAATTATAGTGCTATGATTCCACTTTAACTGCCATGGTTCCATCCTATGCAATCCTGAGGTTTGTAGACTAGGGAGGCAGAGGGGTACTCTGGCTGACAATTTTAGACAACCCTCCCAACACTGCCAACACCAGGATTCAATTAGATGGAATTATGGCAGTCAAAATGGAATAATAGTGCTATAATTCTGTAGTAGGAATGAAACCCTAGATCAGGGGTAGGCAACCTTTCCCCTTTAAGGGCCGAGGGACTTCAGCTCCCAGAATCCCAGGAGCTATTGGCCAACATGGGACTATTGGCCAACATGGCTGAGGCTTCTGGGAGCTGAAGTCCCTCGGCCCTTAAAGGGGAAAGGTTGCCTACCCCTGCCCTAGATTCTCTATCAGCTGACTTTTCAAAGGCAGCCCTATGTAGGCAGTATTCTCATATTCTGTTATTGTGGCAATTCTGTCCTGAATCCTATAGCTAGTCGAAACTATAGTAGAACCACTGAATAAATTGTTGAACAGTGAATTAACATTTCTGTAAATCCCATGGATTCAGTGGATATAGTCTGTGTGGGGTTACCAATAAGATTCAGACCTCTGACTTTTATGAACTTTTTACAAAACATGATAAACAGGCTACCAAGCAAACCTTGTTACAGTTTTTATATGAAGGCTAGATAATATATACCATAGGGCGTTATAGAAATTATTATTATTATTATTATTATTATTATTATTATTATATAGATAGATAGCCAACCTGTAATTTTTAAAATGAACTAGGGTAAATTATAAGAATGCAAGTTTGTACCATTTATTTTAAGCTCCTTTGGATAGAAATACATACACATAGCCTTTCTTCCTATGGACCTTTGCCATTTGTACACAACAATTTCAATCAATGTCACTAGGAAACAATATTAAAACATGGCATTTTACTAATTTTACACTTGGTGTATTGGTTTCATCTTGTTGATTTTAATTTCTTAGTATCAGAAATATTTGGCATTCCTTCATCTCATTCATATGACTTGCAGCTGCTAAATTCCAAATGTGTGTTTTGTGGGAAATTTCTCCAATTTTCTTCAGTATGCAGACATTTCACAATTCTCTAGCTATACAAATATAGGCTCATTGTCACCATTGCTTTTATTAAAAATGACTGAAATGATTATACAGCTCTGACAAAAACAGTTAAAAGTAGATGTATTGGTCTTCACACGGGAATAAACCTCTCTGTAATGTGGAAGAGAAGATAAACACCAAATAATCTGTTTTATATGTGTGGGAACCTAAAATGGGGCTTCAGCAGATGCTTACATGCTTATAATAGGAATTTCCGCACTGCATGACATATTGTTATTGGCCCCAAATATTATTCAGAAAAGGAAAATGAGTTGTTCAAGTGGTACTATACTCTAAATGCTGAAAAACATTGTGGACACATTCTTGAGGTGAATGAGCAGCCTGTAACAGCTGGAAACATGGCTCCTATTGGCTAATCATTACTGTGCACCCAACATTACTCACATTATGTTTTTCACAATCTAGAAAACAAAATGAAGAGACTACAACTTGCTGTCAGCCTTGTCATCTACAGTTTCCAGATGAATCCACTTCAATATATCACCAGTGAGCTATAAACCTTTCTAACAAGTCTTGGGTTGCTGGAGTGAAAACTGGAGAGAAGTTCCTGTACCTTTAATGGTTGTGTGGGAAGAGGAAATATCAACAACTGTTGCTTATTACCTGGTTGCATAACAAGAACACCTGCTGAAATCCACGCTTGTTCACAACTGTTAAAGATACAGGAGCCCTATCAAGTTTTCACTCTGTCGACCCTATGATACTTCCGTCTCACAGCTGACCTGTGTTTGCTTATCTACCCACACCCAACATTATATAACTTACTTGCATGCCATAAAACAAAGACCAAAAGCAGGGATCAAATGCTACATCAAACCCAGATGCCAACTCATGTCCTCATATCTACCCACTCACACACAACATCAGGGGTTCATTCACATGCTCATTTTCCAAAGTAATACGTGTAGAGGAGAAAGGCAGAAAGCTAATCTCCATTAAGAAAGAATACAGGAAAACAAATCTCAGACATCAGAAATAACAAGATTAAGAGAAAAATGTTGGGAGAACACTTCAGCCTCCCAAGACATCCTTTTATTAACCTTACAGTAGCAATTGTGGAGCATAGCAACTTCAAGGGGAGATTTGAGCAAGGGAATGTTGAGTTACACTTAATTAGGAAGTTGCAGTCCATCATCACAGGTCTGAATTGGAATAATGGTTTCTCATAACACTAACGATACCATCTAGCACCAATATATTGTGTTACCAGACACGGTTTTGTGAATGGCCAGTGTTCACAATGATATTGACACTGTCAATACCACATGCAATTAATTTCCCACTGACTTCTTACCTATATTTTCACCTTAATGGTATGAATGGTATATATACCTGAAATTCTAGGTAACATTTCGTGCATCTGACCGAGCAGGATATAATCCTTAAAATTCATAGATCCATCCTATAATTAATTTGTTAGCCCTTAAGTTGTCATAGGACTCTTTCTTGTCTTCAGGGTGTGTATAGGACTGTAGTCAAAAGTCCCAATGACTGCATTCTGACATCAATTTAACTGTCATAACTCTGTCTTATAAAATGTTGGGCTTTATAATTTTAGAATTCTTCACAAGAGCGCTTTAGTGCCCTCTCAAACTACAAAGCCCAAACGCCATGGCAGTCAAAGTGGTACCAAAGTGATGTAACTGTGCAGTGTGAGAGGAACCCTACTTTCTCTCCTGCTATTTGTGCAACACTTGGATTTGGTTAATGTAGGATTATTATTATTATTATTATTTTTAAAGGGAGAGGCATTTTTAATTCATACATACTCCCATTATGCAACTGTTATTATGTATGAAAAATGCTCACATGTCTGGTTGGTAAATTTAAACACAAGAAGGGCATCAGTATGATGGAACGAACTACACAATTATTCTTTCGTTGGTGGTAGTTATTTCATATATCATCTTATGCACTGCTGATATTGAAGTGTACATGAGACAACTATTCCTACTAATGTAATAAACATTTCTTTCATAGCATGCTTCAGTTCACACTTGCTCAAAGGGTACACTGCAGCTTATCAACAATACCTTGCAATATTTCCAGCTCCGCTATTAAACACAATATATGGAAGAATGTAAACTGACAGTGTCCTGGCTGTGTTTCAGGACTTGCTGTTTCAGCAGATGTTTGCTAGCCATTTCTGGCTGATAACAGAAAGGGGAAAAGTCTCCTTCATGAGTATGGGAAAGGTCAGTTGGAGGGAGTAGTAATCCCAAATTTCACCTTTCTTTCTTTTTTAATAGCTGATTTAGCTAAAAGTCTGACATGATTCATGGCCCAATAATTCTAGCAAATAAATAATGTGCTTAAAATTTGCAGGAGGTTGTAAGTGTAACATAATGTTCACACCCAAGTCACCATTTCATCATATGTACCAATAAATGCCTTCCTTGGATTTCTTGTAAACAACTAGATGAAAATAATCCCATGTGTCCAACAATGGTATTCTTTTCCAAATTACAACAGATTATTGCTCTAACAGGCAGTGTACAGATTATATATTACCAGAGCCCAGTCTGGTACTTCCACATGGTGATTTTTCTATTTCATTCATTGGTGTAACATCTAGCTTCATGAATCTTTCATAACTTGGGAGCTTTTCTTGCCATGGCAATGCCATGCCTCAACAGGATTGAGAACATGTCTACACGGGCCAAATAAACTGATTTCCTCCTGCCCTTGCATTGCCCTGACTTTACAGCACAGGGCCAAAGGCCCAGTTTGACTGTTGGAGGTGCTTTCATTGTGAGTTCCTGCATGGCAGAATGGGGTTGGACTGCATGTCCCTTGAGGTCTCTTCCAACTCTTCTATGATTCTATGATTCTAGAAGGAGGAGAGGAAGAGGAGGGGAAGAAGGGGAGCAGGAAGAGAAGAGGAAAGAAACATACCTCTTTTACAGATATTAATGTAATTTAAATGTGCTTAACTTTGGCTATATCAGAAGACCCTTCCCCAATATATTCTATATTAATCAGGCCAATAATGTCACTACCTCATAACTAATGCTATTCTATGCAACAGTCTGTCACCAGAAAACAAGAAGGCATTTCCAAAAAACAAACAAACAAACAAACAAACTTGGTTGTGATATCGACTCTAAATAAAATAAGACCACTATAAAAATGGATTTTTAAAACCATAAATAATAGTATTATGGAGGAGGGAGGTGTTCTCCGTCTTGGTTGTATACATGGAAAGAAAAATGGAGATCAAGGGAGTTTGAAAGAATGCTTGTTTTTCTGGAATACTAATGTAGTACTATCTAATTTATTAATATTGCCAAGGTTTAACTGTAAAGATGCTTTAAATTGCAATTTAATGTCTGATTGGGCTCATTTGTTGAAATGTCAGAAACTTATTTTGTCTGTTCCATGTCAAGGATGCAGAGGAAAAAAATCAGAATGCTTCAAAAACATTATTAGCAGAATGTGACATTTATTATGGATCGTGGTGACAACAACTTCAATAAAAAATTCAATATTTAATCAGAATTCTCATTATCTTTTTCTTGTTGCTTGAGTAGCTATGTGTCTCAATGAGACTTCTTGAAACCAGATGCTCAAGCCTAGTGTGGTACTTTCAGCTACCATTGTGCCCTATACATGGCAAGAGACAAGTCTCTCCAATACTACAGAGCATGAAAAATGTCTACAGGGTGCTGTTAAGAGTTTTGTTCTATTCTGTCTCTTGAGCATGCTTTAATCCTGCACCTTAGAGTATCTTTCCCCCCAACAAAATATTAGACATTTTAATGTCTATTTGATAGTAACAGACTTGGGATGTGACTTTTGAAAAGGAACTAATTATGGTCCAAAACACACTGCAGAAATAATTCAGTTTGAGACCACTTTAACTGCCATGACTCGGTGCTAGGGAATCCTGGGAATTGTAGTTTATTGTAGCACCAGCACTCTCTGATAGAGAAAGAAAAATGTTTCACAAAACAACAGTTCCCAGAATTCCCTAGCATTGAGCCAAGGCAGTTAAAGTGGTCACAAACTGGATTATTTCGGCAATGTATTTTGGACCTAGGTTACTCATTTCTCTGATCATTCAGATCATTTTTTACTATTATTGCAGTCCAGAAAATAATCTTATTACTAAAATGCTGCCGTTACTGTAGAGCCACTGAAGAATACATGGCTCAGTGGTTCTTCTCATCTCTAATCATGATTATTTTGAGTCGATTACCCTCCCCATGTACATGCATAGTATGGCACATAACACAATTCCTATGTGTACTGTATACAGATGCTTAGAGCAGGTGTACAGACACATTTACTAATTCAATCCCTTTACTTTCCTCCCCTTGCACAGTTGCTCTAAATTTCATGCTTGCGGTGATCTCAGGTATGCTCAGAAATGTCCCTTCCTCCACTAAATTCTCTCTTCTCTCACAACTCACACCAAAACAGCCAGTCCAAGTGCACACCCTTTGCTGCTGTTTGAAGCAGCCAGCTTGGGAAGTCAGTCTTCTTACCGCACTCCAATGCACTCATACTCACCTTCTCTCTTTCCATCAGAGGAAACAGTCTCTTTCATTTAGCCAGAATGGATGAAGTAGTAGTTTGAAGTAGTTAAGTCTGCAAATTAAAAGCACATTATTTTGGCCATACAGCTGTTTTGATTGTGGTGTGTTATCGGAATAAGGAATGAAAAAGAATACTGTAAGGACTGCTTTTCCTTGTAATTATTTTCTGCTTTTATTAAATTAGTCTTTTTACCAAAAATAACAATTCATAGTGAGGTTTGGGTGGTATGCACACCTCCTGGAATGCCAGCAGTTGATTAAGTCAAGACAGTATGGTGCAGTGGTTAGAGTGTTGGTTTAGTAGTGGGGAGACCAAAGTTCAAATCCCTACTCGGCCTTGAAGTTCACTATACGTATGACTTTGGGTTACCATCTCTTAGCCAAACCTGCTTCACAAGATTTGTGTGTTGATAAAGTGAAAAAGGAAGACTTTTATACGTAGAGATGTATAGAAATTGAAGTAATAGGTCATTTGGATAAAGCCAAAATAATTTGACATAAAAGCCAAATTATTAAAAAATGAAAGATTATTAAATTGGTCCAGAGCCAGAAATAAATGCTCATGTAGTTTTGCTCTCAGACATATAAACCCTTATACAAACTACACTAGGAAGGCATGAGATATAGATATCTGCATGTAGAGCGGGTGAGAGCAGCATAGTTTAGTGGTTTAAGCATTGGACTATGACTCTGGACATCAGGGTTTGAATCCCCACTCAGCCATGAAAACCCACTGGTTGACCTTAAGCAAGTGACACCTTCTCAGTCTTGAAGGAGGGCAAGGGCAAATCCCTTCCAAACAAATTTGGCCGAGCAAACGTCATGATAATTTTGCCTTTCAGTTGGCGTAAGTCAAAGTTGATTTTAAAACACACAACAACAATATGTAGAGGAGATTCTCCACCTGTATCTTGATTTTCATAGTATAACAGTTTTTAGATGATCTGTTCAATGAATAAAATATGTTATCTGAATCATGGGTGTTGTTTCTGTATCTTTGGGAGCTGATGCTATAAAAGAGAAAAGAGAGGGGAAGAATATGCACAGCTACCAACTGTCAAAAATTTGCCAAGGGGGAAAAAACTTTGCATCTTCAGCTTTCTTTGCTGTAATAGCTTCCTATTAAAAATGTTTTGCATTAACTCATTTTCTATAGTGAGCCACAGACAATATATCACAGATGTCTTGATAAAGGATACAAGTTCTCTCTTGAAATGAAGGTCAGCTTGATTGTTAAGAATAGTGGTGAGTACTTAATTTGTCTTAATTTGAGGTTCTCTGTGCTGCTGCTCCAATCCTTTCTCTCTTGCTTTTTATATGGAGGAGACCACTAGTGAATATACCCCATTATTTGTAATCATAACTGTTTTGGACCATGACCCCCCCCCAAAAAAATCCATCCAACATGTGAACGGTAATGCTAAAGAACAGCCCCAGGCTGTGGCCATGGTACCTCCAAACTTGTCAGGCTACAATTCCCACAATATCTAGACATTAGGCCACTTGTGATGATAGTTGTGGAATGGGCAGTACTATAGTGGGATGTTGGGAGCTACAGTCCAACAAATCTAAAAGGCTTATCTACCCAATATAGTGGGTCCTTGGTATCCACTGGGGTTTGGTTCCAGGAACCAAAATCAAGGTTTGCTTTTTGGAATTTATATCTTTTAAAAATATTTTCAAGCCATGAATGCTTGAATCCATAGATAAAGAATCTGTGGGTGTAGAGGGCTGATTGTGTTTTCTGTTCTTGCCAGTAGTGATATCTTAAAGCCTGAAGCATAGCAAATTCCTACTCCAGCTGCCTGAACATCTTTCTCAACTGGTGATAATGAGATTGTGCCCAGGGGCTATCTGCATGATAAGTATGAACTTGAATCACAGTTCCCAGAACCCTCTATCCTGGGAGAGTTGTAGCCCCAAAAAGTAGTTTTTTTTCTCCCCTGAGCTGTATCTCTGAGTTTTGGTTTTCTCTCTGGGTTATGTTTTCTCTTTGCAGCTAAACAAATGTTAGACATAAATGGATATAAGGTAAATGATAAGGAAACAAGAAAACAAGAAGCCTTCATCCCCAGTGTAATTGGTCTAGTTGACCATAAAAAGGACGAAGCTGGGTGGTGGTGGAAGAAATGTGGCAGCACCTTTAAGACGAACTGGTTTTAATTTTTGCATGGACTTACAAATGCCTAGAAAAGTTCTTTTTCTATGAATATGTAGGTCCTCTCTCATATCTCTATGGTCAATCTCTGGCAGAGTTGTGCTGGAGGATCTAGAGATTCCTGGAGAGAACATATTATTCAAATTTGTAAATAATCAAATATGCAAAAATCAACGCTGCAAATTTGGAGGGCTTATTGTACATATGAAAACCTTATGAAATTCACAGGTTTGCCATAAGTTGACAGTCAACTTGAGGGCACATATACATACACACACATATGGGTTCCACTCTTGACTGTGGGCTCACAACAAATGTGTAAAATGTATTTCACTCCTATTCATAATTGCAGGAGAAACCTGTCATCACAGTTTGAATTCCAGGAGGGGGGCAAGGAGAGCAATAAAAAGTTAGGTTTCCTTTCTCTTTATAATAAATAATTGCTCTATCTATATCCAATTTATTCTGTTCTTTGGCTGGAAATGTATGTTCAAGCTTAACCTGCTGGAGAAGTCACCTGTGAGACCTGTTTTGCTAATTCAATTGCTTGCCTGAAATTTCATACTGAATTGCCTCAAAGCTTGGGGATTTGAAATTTAATCCTTTAGAATTACTGTAGGGAAACGCCAATCTCCTAGCAGGTCATAGAAGTCTGAATCAGAATTGTCATAACATCCTAATATTCTCAATTGTCTATTTTTTTGAAAAAGGACTGGAGTATTAATTTAAGGAGATAGTTTATGTGCTGTTGTTCTGCATATATCAGTAAAGTTATGTGCAAATACATTACAGTATATGCACTCTGTAAGGTGAAAACCATGCTCCCAACTTAATAATAAAGGAAGGTCTCCACAGGAAACTTTCTCATTTCCATAAGAAAAGTTGCTATATTCCCATATCAAAATACATTTAATTCAGAATATTATACATACATATTAATATTTTAACACATAAGGAAGGCTTGGAATAAAATACTGTATTTAGAAAGTGGAGCCAGACCCTTGTCTCAGTTGCATTATTGCAGTTTTGCACATATTCATGATGCTAAGGAAATTTGCATCAATAAAACAGAAACCAGCAAGCAAAATAATTTTATCGTTATAAAATTGTGACTGGTTTATTTAGTTTGCAGAAGCACCTATAATGCTGCATTTAACAACAAGACTTCTGTTTTGTGATCCATTGGAAACAATGCTAGAATGTAGAAATGAACAGCAGAACCTTGTGCCATAGCACTGATTATTTTTGAATTTCTTCTTTCAAAGGCAGTTGTCTTCTGACATGGACCACTGCTCTTTAAGAAATATACATCTAAGGCCTAATTTGCAAATAAAATTATTAAGAAAGTTCAGTAGGTCCTCCTGTAACAAAACTCAAACATTTGTCCTGCTTATATTCTAAGCTATGGTCTATCAACCAGACAATATAGAAACTGGTGCTCATTCTATATTTGATGACCAGATATAATGTGGAGTAGAGGGCAGAACTATCTTGGGAGTTTTTGAATCCAACTTTCTGGCGAATTATAGAGAAAGCTAACCAAGGTTTTAAAACAGGGAATGAGTTTTCCTAAACAAACTGCAGTTTTGCACATCCTTACTTAATAAAGTTATCACCTGTCACAGGTGATATAAATGAAATGAAGTCATCACATACAATATCCATACAGTTGCATTATTTTAAAAAAATTAAGAACTAGTAACTGTTAAATTACAGCACATTTGTAAAATATTGAGGAGAGTTGACTACAACAGTAGTCTTTAAAGAAAAACTAAACACTGATTATCCAATAGATCATTTTCTTTTAATGTTGACCCTTCTACTGCTAGATTATATTCCTTGACTTCTTGGGGATCTTTTCTAAACCTTGCCTAAGTATCAGAAATGTGTTCGCTAAGAACGATTAGCTCTTGTAATTGGACTGTATTAATCAAGACTCAGTGGAAAATAAGTTAAGTGAAGCTACCAACATTCAGAATTAACTCTGCTAGCTTTGAAGAAAGACTTGAAGGAAGAGAATAAAGCAACCCAACAGCTCTAGATAGATTGTTCCAAACATACTGAATAGTACTGTAATAGAAAAGGCATTAAATTTACGCTGTAAGTGTAATCCTTTCTGCACATTCCTGGAAGCAAGCCCCATTGAAAACACTGACCACCTTCAGAAAAAGAATTTTGTTGACACAGAAGTTTACACTTCTTCTTGGATCACTCCTTGGCATCAGTAATGAAACCTGAAATCTTCTAATTAACCATAAATTCTCATTTTATCTTTCCTTTCCTGTATTTTATTTTGGCACCAGAGCTCTCTGACAGAGAAAGCTCAATGTCTCAAAAAACAAAACAAAAAACAAACAAAAAACAATTCCCATGATTCCCTAGCACTAACCCTAACCCTTAAAATGGACTCAATTTGCACTATTTCTGGCAGTCTGCAAAGGCCCAATGGTGGATATTTTCCCTCTTTAAAACAAAACCAGAAATTGAACCAAGTTCAGCTGCTCACCAAATGGGAAAATATATATAACAAGAGGAATGCAGGGGCTGCAGATTTAGACAAAAAGGCTTATGTAAAGCCCATCTTGAGGGGATAAAATGAAGCAGCAAGGCTTACCATACGGATGCAGTGGCTTAGTGATTAAGACGCCAGTTCTGATGACTGGAAGATCAGCAGGTAGGCACTTCAAGGCCTGGATGCTGCATGATAGGGTGAACTCCTGTCACTAGTCCCAGCTTCTGCCAACTTAGCAGTTTGAAAGCATGCAAATGCAAGTAGATAGATAGGTACCACTTCTCAGTGGGAAGGTAACAGTGTTTGGTGCAGTCATGCTGGCCACATGACCACCAGAGCAGTCCCTGGACAACACTGGCCCTTCCTCTTAGAAACACAGATGAGCACCGCATGTCAAGGGGCTACCTTTATCTTTAAGGCTTATCATATATACTCGACCTCATGTATAAGCCAAGGGCAGGTTTTGTGGTCAAAAATCAAAATTATGGATTTTGATATGACCCGTGGATAAGTCAAGGGTAAAACTGAGAGGCACGTAGCAAAGGATCTAAAGGATGAAATGAAGGAAAACTTACAAAATTCCATCAGGCATACCTGTTTGTGCTCATCCTAGAGGCTGGATGGATGAGAAATTAGAGGGACTCAGTGCTTTCAGGTCAGATTACACTTCTGCCTTTCACCAGGGGATGGTTCCTTTTTAAGTAAGAGTTAAAGTACAGTACTTACATTGACCTGTTGATAAGTCGACTCAAGTTTCCGGGGTCAATTTTTGGACTAAAATTTCTAGACAGAACTTCTGAATAAACAGACACTACAACACCAAGACATCTTTTCCTGCCTGCTCCTGCCATAATTATTGTTCAGAGTAGTGTTTGATACTTAGGGTAGGGGTAGAGAAATTTCCCCCAGGCATCCCCTTAAATGTTTTGCTCCATGTGCTCCCTAGGAAGTGTGGAAGGCAATTTTTACATGTTGGTTTTTTTTTGGGGGGGGGGCTTTTCTGGGCCTGAAATGGTGCACAGAGCACCAAAACCATAATGAAATTCCTGGAAGCCAAGATGATTAAGTTGAGGTTGTTGTACTTTGGCCACATCAAGAGAAGGTGTTACTCATTGGAAAATACAATATTGCTAGGAAAGGTGGAAGGAAGTAGAAGGAAAGGAAAAACACATTCTAGATCAGGGGCAGGCAACCTTTTTGAGCTGGGGGCCGGGTTGCTGTCCCTCAGACAGTTGATGGGCCGAAGCACAATAAATAAATAAACAAAAAAATTTAAAAAAATTAAAATTTTAAAAATATGCATGCGCACTCTCTCAGCCCCAGAAAAGCCATTGCAAAACCCTTGTGGAGATTTTTCCAAGAAAACCCCAAGAACAAGTAATAACAACAATAATCAATATCATTATGGTGGGGAGTGGTGGTGGCGGCAGCGGCAGGACCAGCCTGGGGGTGGTCCAAAGGCCTCGGGGGGCTGCATCCAGCCCCCGGGCCTTAGGTTGCCTACCCCGTTCTAGATGGATAGACTCTATTAAGGAGGTCATGGGTATGAATTTGCAGGACCTAAGCAGAGCAGTGGAGGATAGGGAGTCTTGGAGATGTGTCATCCATAGGGTCACCATGAGTTGAGATTGACTTGAAACGGTTAACTACTACAAAATTTGAAAGAAAACAAATTTTTGTGGAACCCATGCAGCCTCCAAGTTTCTCTTGGAGGGTCCATCTCATCCTGCTATCTTAAAATAGTGAAAGAAAAGTTCTGAGTTGTTGAGGTAGGATCTAGTATCCAAACCCACTAAAAAGAATCCTTTAGTCATTAATCAGCTGAGTGCACAGATGCCAGTCATTAACACAAGTGTCTCAGACAAGGTTTGTTTGAGTCGCCTGTGATTAATATAGGCAATTCATTAGCTCAAAGAGGTATATTCAGAGCTTCTCAAGATTTCCCAGAGCCCCTCATGATTCCACAGAGCTCAGATCAATTTTTTTCTGATTGCATGTTGAGCATCCAAACTTCTTGTAGCTTTGCAGACGACATGAGGAACTATATTCTTCTTAAGTGTCTACATAAGTGCACCCACCGGGGTGTGTGTGTGTGAAATTTTAATTCTCACTATGAGCTCCTGCTCATATTTGAAAAGCAAAGCATCCAAGGCAGTAAAAGGATAAAAACATTAAAACAACAAAGAAAAATAATTGACAAAAACAAGCCTAATGACACTTGGTTTGTCATCATCATCACTTCCATAAAGGAGGGAAGAAGTAACTTCCTTCAAAAATCATAAATTAGGGTTGGCATACTAAAGCTGTAAATCTCACTAGGCTTGGGCCTAAGTATGAAGTCATAATATGGCAGATGTTGGAAAAGTTACTTTTTGATCTATAGTTCTCAGAAGCAATCCTCTCCAAGCTAGAATGGAGAATGCTCAGGATAGTTGAAGGATTATGAGATGTGTGGTCTGAAGCCAGGGACATAATAAAAGAAGAATACATAAAGACACTTCCAACAGACAAAAGGAAAGTGAAGAAACTATGGATGACAGGTAAAACGCTACAAACAATAAAGGAAAGAAGCAAAACAAAACAAAAAGGAGATAGAAATAAACTAAGTACCATGAATGCAACAGTACAACGGCTAGTACACAAGACAAGGAAAATTGCTACATCGACAAATGTAGAGAAATAGAAGACAACAATAAAAAGGGAAGCATGAGAAACCTATTCCACAAGATTCAAGAATCGAGAAATCAAGGGAAAGTTCAAGCCAAGGATTGGAACATTCTATGGCAATAAAAATAACATAATTCAAGACCAGGGAGGAATAAAAAGATGATGGATGCAATACACCGAAGAGTTATATAAAAAAGATGACAACATGAAGGACATATGGAACGAAGAGCCATATGAAGATGAACCCAAAATTCTAAAAACTGAGGTGGAAGCTGCAATAAAGGAAATGGCAAAAAAACAAGACTCAAGGAACAAATGATATTCCAATAAAACTGTTGCAATCCACATTGACAGAGCAAACTCTAGTGCTAACCAACATATGTCAACAGATATGGAAAACAAATAGATGGCCAACAGATTGGAAGCAATCAATATACATCCCCATCCACAAAAAGGGAGACACAAGAGACTGCAGCAACTACAGAACCATAGCACTAACCTCCCATGTGAGCAAAATCATGCTCAAAATCCTGCAACATAGGCTCCAACCATACATGGACAGAGAAATACTAGAGGTCCAAGCAGGATTCTGGAAAGGAAGAGGCACCAGGGCTCACATCGCAAATATACAATGGCTAATTGAGTGCATCAGGGAATTCTGTAAGAAAAAAGCATGTGCTTTATAGACTATACCAAAGCCTTTGACTGCATAGATCATGAAAGGCTATGGAATGCTTTTAAAGACATGGGAGTGCCAACACATCTGATAGTCTTAATGAGTTATCTGTACTCAGGACAAGAGGCTACTGTCAGGACAGAACACAGAGAAACATAATGGTTCCCAACTGGCAATGGAGTCAGACAAGGCTGCATCTTTTCACCCTACCTATTCAACTTATATGCAGAATATATTGTAATGAAAGCAGGACATGAAGACGGAGGAGTGAAAACAGGACAAAGAAATATCAACAATCTGAAATATGCTAACGACACCATAATACTAGCAGAAAACCTCACAGACCTGGAACAACTACTAAGGAAGATCAAAGAATAAAGTGCAAAGGCAGGCTTACTGTTGAACATAAAGAAAACAAAAATAATGCCCACAGAAAACTTATACACATTCAACCTAGACAATGAGGAAATAGAAATAGTAAAAGAGTTCCCATATCTGAGATCAAACGTTGATCAGAATGGGGACTGCAGCTAGGAAATCAGAAGAAGATTAAGAATGGGGAGGGCAACTATGAAAGAATTAGAAAAGATCCTAAAATGCAAAGACATATAACTCAGCACAAAAGTCAGAATCATACAAGCCATCATATTCCCTATTACCACGTATGGATGTGAGAGCTGGACAGTCAAGAAAGAAGATAGAAAAATCAACGCATTTGAGATGTAGTGCTGGAGAAGAGTGCTGAGGATCCCACGGACAGCCAAAAGGACAAACAAATGGGTCCTAGACCAGACCAAGCCAGAAATATCCCTAGAAGCCAAGATAATAAGACTTAGACTAGCATACTTTGGACACATCATGAGAAGGCATGAATCGTTGGAAAAGATAATAATGTTAGGAAAGGTGGAGGAAAGTAGAAAGAGAGGAAGGTCACATGCTAGATGGATGGACTTTATTAAAGAGACCATGAATATGAGTTTGCAGGAGCTGGGCAGAGCAGTAGAGGACGGGTGTGTTTGGAGATGTCTCATCCATAGGGTCACCATGGGTCAAGACCGATACGAAGGCAGTTAACAACAACAAGAAGAAGTCCAAAAAGTGTTGTTCTGTGATATGGGTACACACTATTATACACTGGCATGGTAGGCAAATCTATCCTAAGCAATGATGTTACTTATGACAATGAGAACCTCTACTACTTTTACTGTACTTACTTTTGAAAAATAAAGCATGTTGAAGTTCTCATGTGCCAAACACCTGGCCAGCATCATAACTTAGGTGTTGATTCCACGAAAGGATGGAGGAAACACAGTATCTATTTACTTTTCTTTTTCTGCAAAATGTTAACTCATGTGATTTGTTTATGTGTTATTTTTAAACACACACACACACACGTGGTTGCCTTAGGGGTCCCCATAAGCTGGAAATGACATGCAGGCACACAACACACCCACACACACACAAACAGGTTTTTTTTTTTTAAATCTCAATCCATTGTTGCTATTATTGTGTGTCTACAAGTTGTTGGTTTTTTGTTTTTGTTTTTTTACTTATGGGGACCTTAATGTGAACCTGCCACAAGGTTTTACTGGGAAGATGTGTTCAGAGGGGGTTTGCCTTTGGCTTCCTCTAAGGCTGAGAAAATATGACTCGCCCAAAGCCACCCAGTGGGTTTCTATGGCTGAGCAGGGATCTGAACCATGGTCTCTGGAGTCACAGTCCAATGCTCAAATCACTACACCATGATGGCTCTGAATCCACTATCAGTGCTCATTTTTAAAAACAATTATGTGCCTTGTTTGAATGGCCCATAAATAATATTTAAACATGACAAACATCAATGGAATAATTTAACTTGGCAAAGTAACTTGAGAATTTGGAGACTGGGGAGTTGCATGCTATTAATTCTGTTTTAATGACTTTCATGATTAGATAGCTAATGATTTATATGAAGATTGTGGGAGATATGAATTCAATCAGAGTATATTAAAATTGATTTAACAAGTAGCATTCTCTGAAGCTTGACCTGGTAGAGTTTAATTGGGTAAAACACCCACTGAAGTCAATAGGAGATTTTTCCTGAATAAGTCGTTTTAAAAGAAAGAACTTTAACAATAAATTGTATAAACTGAGCATGTGTAGGGGGGCATTTAATAATTAAGATCCTAAAATATACTTCACTACAAAGTTCAGTGAAACTCCAAAGTCAACTACATGTGCAACTATCAAACATTGGGGGGTTGCAGACTGCCAGAAATAGTGCAAATTGAGTCCACTTTTAGGGTTAGGGTTAGGGTTAGGGTTAGGGAATCATGGGAACTGTATTTTATTGTGGCACCAGAGCTCTCTGACAGAGAAGGCCCAATATCTCAGGGGAAAAAGACAATTCCCATGATTCCCTAGCCCTAACCCTAAAAGTGGACTCAATTTGTACTATTTCTGACAGTCTGCAACCCCCCATAGTTCCTCAAAGAATTCTGGTTAACTGTGAAAATAATATTATTTCTCTTTGAGACTATCAACTCTATGACCATTCAACTGATTGCTGAACACAAAGATTAGGAAAAAGCAAAAGAAAAAAGAAAAAGTATTGGAATAAGTTTGCATGATTCTCTGTTATTTACCTCAAGCCTGCCAAAGCTGGACCAGAATTTAATTCAGAAGTTAAAGGACTCTTTAGTGGTGGGAATAAAGATACCCCTTCATTGCAGGAACGAGGATCAAGAATGGAAAGATGTGTGCCAGCTGGTTGACTCATTTCCGCTTTGTCTTAGGTTACAGGCTGCAATCCATTCTCTCTGCCATTCACAAAAATGCACTAATGCCTTTAATTTTTTTACTCTAAAACTTGAACAGTTAGTTTTATTTTATACATATTGCAGTGCTATATTCTGCTAAGACTGTGGACCATATATGGTTGCATTGATTGCCTGAATAATTTATGGAACTTTTGGAACCCAAATAAATCTTCAAATTATCTTTGCATGTCAGACTCTAGGTAAAGAGGATATAATTAATAAGGCACTGGCAGAGAGTGATTTGAGAGCCAAACAGCTGGCATTTCTGGTATTATGTACTTTCTAAAATTTGTTGTTGTTGTTAACTGCCCTCAAGTTGATCTCTAAAATTAGTTTAAAATGATTGAAGACTATATCCTATCAATCCAGTTTATGCTTTCATTTATAAGTTACCTTTATTTATATCCCATTGCCTTTATTAAACATGTTTGAACCATGTTTGTTCCTGGTCATTCACAATCTTTTTCACTGTGGCTCTATAGTGTGACAATATTCATAGCATGTGTCTTTATTAAACTGTCTGTCCACAGTGCTAGCCCAAGACATTTTAAAGCTTGATGTAATAAACAAAATGGTACCCTCTTCCTTTTGATAAACAAAAACCAAATGGACTGATACTGAAATCTTCCTTCAACACCAGTAATGGGATAGTGCTTCTGAAGGCAGCAGGCTAGCTTAGGGGAAATTTCACTGGATATGCTCCTCCAACATCTTGCAGCTACTTCCCAGCATCTGAGAAAACAAACCCACCCTGCCTAATGGCAGGGCCCACTCTATCAGTCCCATCTTGAAATCTCCAGCTAATCTCCAATTTAAACAAAATTCTAAGAATAGATTTCAGTCAGCAAGCCAGACCTCAGTGTAATGCAAAATGTGTAGTAATACTGGACATTATCACATGGGGATGGACATCCTTATCCCGTCCAGAAAGCACAAGTGAAAGTGATCACGCAAAAGGCTTTCTCACTACATCGTGCTGATCCTGTCATGTCCCGTCAGTGAAGTAGAATTGTATTAATAGGATCTTCCATTAAACAAAATGACGGGAAATGAGTTAAAATGGACAGGAATGGGCCACTTTGAATCAGAAAACTACATAGGGTTCTACTCAGGCAATGAAAAGACAAGAAGAAACAGGGTAGATGTCATACTAAGAAAAGATGTGACAAAAGCAGTCAGATGATACAATGCAAAATCAAACTTGAATCATTTCAGTAAGGCTCCATGAGAAACCTATGAATATCACCATAATCCAAGTATATGCACCAACCACAGAAGCAGAACAGGAAGAAATTGATAGGTTCTATGAAGGAGTTCAGGAAGAAATTGACAGCACACCAACACAAGATGTCAAGCTGATCATTGGAGATTGGAACACAAACGTAGGAAGCAAATAAGAATCAAAAACAGTAGGCTGATTTGGATTAGGCAAAAGAAACGAAGCAGGTGAACATCTGATAGATTTTTGTGAGGCCAACAACCTATTCATTGCAAACACAGTTTTCATACAACCAGAAAGAAGGCTATATACATGGACATCACCAGATGGTCAACACAAAAATCAAATAGATTATATAATCAGAAGTAAAAGATGGCTGAACTCTATACTGGTGGCCAAGACTAGACCAGGCAGTGACTGTGGCACAGATCGTGAATTACTCATAACACAAATAAGAGTAAGACTCATGAAGAAAACTAAAACTAGTGATTCTACCAAAATCTGATCTAAATAATATCTCAACAGAATTAACTGATAACATAAGAAACAGATTTGCACTACTAAGCATAATAGACCAAGAACCAGAGGAACTATGGTCTGAAGCCAGAGATATAATAAAAGAAGAATGGAGGCACATTCAATAAACAAAAAAAGAGAGAGAAAAACATGGGTGACAGAAAAAACACTACAAACAATAAAGAAAAGAAGAAAAACAAAAGGGAGATAGGAACAAACTAAGAATTATGAATGCAACAGTACAAAGGCTTGTGCAGAAAGATAAATAAAATTACTACAACTACCAATGCAGAGAAATAGAAGACAACAACAAAAAGGGAAGAACAAGAGATCTATTTCACATGATCCAGGAAATCAAAGGAAAATTCAAACCATGGACTGGACAGACTATTATAATAAAAATAACATAATTCAAGACCAGGAAGGAATAAAAAGACATTGGATAGATCTCAACCCATGGCGACCTTATGGATGAGACATCTCCAAGATCCTCTGTCCTCCCTTGCTCTGCTTAATATCTGCAACTCCTTAATACCCGTGACCTCCTTAATAGAGTCCATCCATCTGGCATGTGGCCTTCCTCTCTTTCTACATCCTCCCACCTTCCACAGCATTATTGTTTTTTCCAAAGGGTCATCCATTCTCATGATGTATCCAAAGTATGACAGTCTCAGTTTGGTCATCTTGGCTTCCAGGGACATTTCAAGCTTGATCTGCTCTAGGACCATTTGTTTGTCTTTGGGCTGTCCACGGGATCTTCAGCACTCTTCTCCAACACCACATCTCAAATGAATTGATTTTCTTCCTATCATCTTTTTAAACAGTCCAGCTCTCACATCTATACATGGTAATAGGGAATATTATGGCTTCTATGATTCTAACTTTTGTGTTGAGTTGTATATCTTTGTATTTTAGAAACTTTTCTAGTTCTAGTTCTTTCATAGCCACCCTCCCCATTCTTATCCTTCTTCTGATTTCCTGGCTGCAGTCTCAATTTCTATCAATGTTTGATCCAAGGTATGAGAATTCTTTTACTATTTCTATTTCTAGAGATAATTGTTTTTGTTTTCTTTATGTTCAACATTAAGCCTGCCTTTGCTCTTTATTTTTTGATCTTCCTTAGTAGGTGTTCCAGACCTGTGAGGTTTTCTGCTAGTAATATGGTGTCATCTGCATATCTTAGATGTTGATATTCCTTCCTCCTATTTTCACTCCTCCTTCTTCTGTGTCCAAGCCTGCTTTTCTTATAATATGTTCTGCATACAAGTTGAACAGATAGGGTGAAAAGATGCAGCCTTTTCTGACTCCTTTGCCAATTGGGAAACATTGGTATAGTCTATAAAGCACATGCTGATTTTCTTTTAGAATTCCCTGGTGTGCTCCATTAGCCGTCGTATGTTTGCAGTGTGATCCCTAGTGCCTCTTCCTTTCGTGAACACTGCTTGGACCGCTGCGATCTCTCTTTCCATGTATGGTTGGAGTCTATGTTGCAGAATTTTGGCATAATTTTGCTCGCATGGGAGGTTAGTGCTATGGTTCTATAGTTGCTGAAGTCTCTTGTGTCTCCCTTTTTGTGGATGGGGGTGTATATTGATTGCTTCCAATCTTTTGGCCATTGTTTTGTTTTCCATAGCTGTTGACATTTGCTGGTTAGCACTAGAGTTGACTCTGTCAATGTGGACTGTAGCAGTTCAATTGGAATATCATCTGTTCCTGGTTATTCGTTTTTCGTTATTTCTCTTATTGCAGTTTCCACCTCACTTTTTAGAATTTGGAGTTCATCTTCATATGGCTCTTCATTCCATGTGTCCTTTATTTTGTCATCTCTTTTGTATAATTCTTCTCTGTGTTTGTGTATTTTGATACCCATTGGGAAATCCTGTAGAACTCCTAGACTAAGAGGAATTCTTCTGTTGAGAATTCCCTGTCAGCTTTAATCAAGATTTGACATGACACTTTCACCAGTGCTGCTAACTGAGGTTAACATTAAGGATTTTTCTCACCTCAACCAAGATGAGAAGCACCTTTCTCAAATGTCATGTTACTATAGCGTAAATGTTAAAAATGCAGAATTAGGGACACCAATGTTTAGCGTGTTTTCTGTTCTTTCTTTCCCAGGAAATGATCAACCTTGATAATAACTCCAGCAGAATTCATAGGTCCCATCATATTAATTATACCATTTTTGGATATATATTTTTGAGGTCCACTGGGTTATTTCTATCCCCACCCCCCATGACAGAGTGCTAAATTCAGAAAGCAATCATTTTTATTAATGAAGAAATCTCCATCTATGGCATCCAGCTGAGCAAACTGCAGAATCTGACAACCCTGCAGAGCACTACAATATTCCTGTCTTAGTAATTTACATCAAATTAAATAATAGCAGCATTGGTTCTCTTGAGAGGAGAAATGTTACACTAGGAACATGCATTTAGAAAAATTCTTAAAATACTTATGTATTTTAGTTTTGAAAAAGGCTCTACCATCTCTGAAAAGTGTTGTAAGACTTTTGAAAAGTATTATTATTTAGAATGACAATAATAATTTGAATTCTTATAAGATGTATTATTTTTTCAACACTATCTCTCATATTAGAGGATAGGAAAGAGCAGCTTAGTATCAAGTCCATATGTGTGTGTTGTTATCAACTTATGGTGACTCATAAATTTCATTGTGGTTTCTTAGGCAAAGAATACTTAGAGGTGATTTTTGCCAGATCTATCCTCTGAAATATAGCCTACAGTACCTGGTATCCATTGGTGGTCTCCTATCCAAGTATAGACCAGGACTGATCCTGCTTAGCTTCCAAGATATGGAGCCTTTAGGGCAAGGACTGGCAACCTACGGCCCCTGGGCTGGTTCCAGCCCAGGTCGGCGGACTTACCGACCCAGGCAGACTCCTGCCGCCGCCGCTGCTGCCACCATGCGTTTTCCCATCCGTGCAGCCACACGCACCACGCCCACCATTTTGATTTCCAAAATGGCAGCCACAATGCATTTGCGCATGCGCAGAAGTACTTCGCATGCACAAACGAGTCACAGCCGCCATTTTGGAAATCAAAATGGCAGGCGCGACATGCGCCGCAGCAGCAGTGGTGGCACATGCGGGGGGGGTGCACGCGGAGGAGGAGGGTGCACACGCGCGCGTGAGCACACGCGCCGCCATTCCCCCCCCCTCGGCCCAGCAGAGACCTGGACTTCGGGGGACCGGCCCAGGTCTCCAAAAGGTTGCCTACCCCTGCTTTAGGGTATTTAGGCTAATGTGGTCAAAAATATAAA
The DNA here is from genome assembly GCA_026167975.1 of Phrynosoma blainvillii. Taxonomy (NCBI): domain Eukaryota; kingdom Metazoa; phylum Chordata; class Lepidosauria; order Squamata; family Phrynosomatidae; genus Phrynosoma; species Phrynosoma blainvillii. The sequence goes on from JANUYF010000005.1 coordinate 34,347,510, forward strand.
GGTGTTTCATAAAAAGGCACATCTGTTTATGAATCTAGTATCCTTATTCTGAACACATTACTTGGGGATCAATCCTACACATTTATTTGGATTCAGTTCTCATAGAAGGGCTTTTGCTTACATGCAAAATTAAAGTCAGGTTATTTATTTAAAAGACCACTATTGAAACCTTCCCCAAGTTGACATTTTCACAGACAATGATTTGCCAAGATTCGTGTTCCCTGTCAAGTAAGTAGGGACTTCAGGAACGTAACTACATATGAGTATAGTCTTATCCACATTTTCACAAACTTGATTCCCTTTTCATCAGTCAATTTCTCCCAAAGTACATCTCTGTCGGCTGCTGGTCCATGAAAGAGAATGCCATGAGAGTGCCTAGTATATATTTTAGTTGCATCTTATCACAGCTCAGCAGCTGGAAGCAAGAATGAGATTTCACTCCATGGGAACACCAGCATGTTCCCTACAGTTTTCAGTTTGGGAAACTTTAGTTCTAATTTAATGGAGCCTCCCTTAGCCAAACATGCTCCACAGGAGCTATTAGTATCTACAGACCTCCATTGTTACCGCACATTCCTTGTATTTTAGGTCTTAACACTTGCAAATAGACTCTTCCTCTTTCCCTCTTTCTCTATCTCACAGCTGCTGGCAGAAAAGTGCTCCCAAATGAGACATTAATTTGTGTGTGTATCCAAACAGAAAAGCATACACAGTCAGTAGAAACAGAATGAATCACTGCAGAGTCAAAGCACAGACTATTTAGGCTTCTGCTTTTACTTTGTTTCATAATGTGCTGTCTTCTAAAAAGAAAGAAAACACCATGATTTTTGCCCACTCTGAGCTCAACATCAAATTTTTGAAAGCTCCAGAAGGTAGTTCCCTGGGTCTCCTTTTCTCTATAAATACTCCCTACTTTCTAACAGGGTATACTAAGGAAACTATCAAGGAACAAGAATTTGAATTTTAACAATGGTGTCGTCAAGGAATAATGTCATAGGATTCAAATGCTGGCTTCTTCCACCTCAAGCTGCTATCGTATTCAGTTGTTGGTGTTGAAGCAACACTTACCACAGGCCAGTGGATTGTAACATACAGATGATATTGTTGCTTTCTTAACTAAAAGTAACTATAGTAGCCATTTTTGAAAAACAGGAACATAAAGAGTTACTTATGTAAACTGCAACTAAAACATTGACTGGTTTGGCAGGGGACCTTGAAACTATAACTGCTAACTAATTATTTATTTTAAAATGAATTTTCCAAACTCAGATTTTGTTTCTGTCCTGCAGTGCAACCAGCCACAATTTCTTTTTTTTTTCCTCAGCCAGATTTGGGATGTATAGTTTTGGGGTGCACCCCTGCTGGTTCCATCTCAAAGCTGCTTGAGACTACATGAATTTTACACATCTTAATGGATAAAAATGTCTGGAGATATCACTCCACAAAGTGAGGAGGCTACTTCAGATTGCAAGAATTTGGCCGCCATTAAATGGCAACAACCTGGGGATTATTAATTTGCCATATTCCTGCTGGCTCGTTGCAGGTAGGTCACCATTAATAATCATCACCATATTGCAAATAAGAGGGTGGAAACTGAGTGGTAGTGACTTATCCAAGGCCCAAATGATATGTGGTGTTAAGTATGCAACTGACTCCTGCACACTTTGTTTTGTTTAATATTGTGGTACTCAAACTTTTTACCCTTGGGAAATATTTAACTCAACACATGTATAAATTTTATACAGAAAAAAAAAATTCAGAAAAGAAAAAGGGTCTTGCACCCACCTTAAGTACCTGTATTTTCCGGCGTATAAGACGACTGGGCGTATAAGACGACCCCCAACTTTTCCAGTCAAAATATAGAGTTTGGGATATACTGGCCGTATAAGACGACCCCTCTTCCAATGGGGGAAAATGAGAAAGTGTTGGGGGGAAGGACTGTCAATATACTAGGTGATGCATTCTGGGGTATGTACAATTTGTGGCCAAGTAAGGGCCTTTGCAGACTGCCAGAAATAGTGCACTTTAAATTGAGGCACTGACCTGGCTCAGTGCTAGGGAGTCATGGGAATTGTATTTTTTTCTGAGACATTGAGTCTTCTCTGTCAGAGAGCTCTGGTGCCACAATAAATTACAGTTCCCATGATTCCCTAGTACTGAGCCAGGGCAGTGCCTCAATTTAATGTGCACTATTTCTGGCAGTCTGCAAAGGCCTTAAGTGACCCTGGGCATGTCACACACTTTCAGCCTCAGAGGATGGTAATGGCAACCCCCATTTGAAGAAACATGCCAAAAAAAACCCCATGATAAGATTGCCTTAGGGTTGCCATAAGTTGGAAAGGACTTGAAGACACACAAGAACAACAAAAAAGTCTGCAGTTGTTTCATAGGTAGTACATGGGATTAGGAGCCAGCATGGTATAGTGGTTTGAGTGTTGGACTACCACTCTGGAGACCTGGGTTTGATTCCCCACTCTGCCATGAAACCAACTGGATGAACTTGGACAAGTCACACACTCTCAACCTCACAGGAAGGCAATGGCAAACCTCCTCTGAACCAGTCTTGCCAAGAAAACCCCAGGATAGGGGTTCACCTCTTATCCGCTGCTGCTTCCTCCTCCTGCCTCACACCACACTACGCCACCCCTTCCTCCCCCCTCCTCCTCCTCTAACCTGACTTCCTCTCTTCTTCCTCCTCCTGCCTCGTGCCACGCCACCCCTTCCTCCTCCTCCTCCTCCACCCGGCGCATAAGAAGACCCCCGACTTTGGAGAAGATTTTCCTGGGTTTAAAAGTAGTCTTATACACCAGAAAATACTGTAACTTTCATGCCCCCACCCTCCGAGGCCCTGCCCCACCATTTGAAAACCACTAACGCCGTTGTGAAAGCCTTCAACTTCACATTCTCAGAGTTGGGGAACCCCAGAAGCATTAAGTATATCTCCCTGTCCTAAGGTTAAGATACTTATCTTGAAGCAAGGAAAAGCAGAAGCAGCAGAACCCATTGAGCCACCTTTTCCTTCCAAGGACCAGGACCTTTTCCACCTCTTTCCTCCTCACCAGGGGTAGGCAACCTTTCCCCTTTAAGGGCCGAGGGACTTCAGCTCCCAGAAGCCTCAGCCATGTTGGCCAATAGTCCCATGTTGGCCAATAGCTCCTGGGATTCTGGGAGTTGAAGTCCCTCGGCCCTTAAAGGGGAAAGGTTGCCTACCCCTGCTCCTCACAATCATTTGAGGAGCAGAGCTCACTAAGCAATCATTCCCAAATGCAGACGTTAACAAGGAACAGAACAAGGCTTATGGTCACAAGTTTAGAAATCACCTTCCACACCAATATATGAATAAATTTTAAAAATATGCATTTTAATGGAAATAAAAATCTTGCATATCATGTTTCTTGGTTTTCGGCTTGCACCATATCTTCTGCACTGAGGTTTGCCTGTAAAATATTGCTTTAAACTTAAAATGGAGAGTTCATTTCGATGACAGTATGCCACATCACCTCTAGTGATGAAAGAACAACACCAGACATAATTCAGACCATAGCTGAATGTCTGTTTCTCAAGAAACACACACAGTGAGATAGCTTGTAAAATAAGAGGATTTTAGTACTGAATGAGCTGGAGAGCATGTCATCTATTGGCAAGCCACACTGTCTGGCCTGACTAGGATATTCTACATTAAAATTAGTTTTCTGATGTGACTAGACTCTTATAAAACTTGATTTATTATTTTTCAGAGCATACAGTGTGTTTTATCTCTGGCTTTCTGTTCTGCAAGGTGAATTTGTAACTGGGACAGATTAAATTTATAACTGCTGCTATAGGAGAAATTGGAAGTGATTTTCTAAATAGTTGCTTGGATGAGATCAGAAAGTGCCCTCAGCTTCCTGCTTGATTTCAGGAATCAGAGAATGCCATGACTACGTGTGCAATTTTACAAATTAGGTGATTATGCCAATATATTTAGAAGAGATTTGCCAACGGTTATAAAGCTGATGCTCTTGGTGGAACACTATTCACCCCAGATGGCAAAAAAAGGGCAATGCTACCACATCTGCCTTTCCTAAACCTTCAAGGGGCAACTACATAGTACAGTTCAATGTCAAGGCTGGAAAGCACATTGTGGATTTATTCTGGTGGCTCCTTTAAATTTTACAGGGTAAGGAAGGAGTGTTGAAATGGAGGAATGTGGTAGGGAGGCTAGAAAGAAAAAGATACAGATGCTAGGTATGATTATTCCACAGGAACACAGGAATCTGCCTTATACCAGGTCAGACTACTTGTCCATGTATCCCACTATTTTCAACTTTGATTGGAAACAAATATCAGGTAAAGGCATTTCCTATCATCCTCAGTGAAAGCTGGATAAACCAGGGATTTATCTTAGGACCCTCTACAAGTAAAGCATGTCCCCTGTACTGGCAGAAGTATGTCCTAAGTTTCAGAAAGGTTTCCTGTCACCAGATATCTCACCCCTTTAAAATTGGAGATGCCATGGACTAAATTCCAACGTTCGGCATACAGAACATGTCAATTGGCCTATGGCTCCATCCCTGAGAGAACTGCCACTGTTGGAGCATGTGAATGAAATGCTTTCAGTCATGAATAGAGAGGACAGTTGCTGTGTTGACATCTTATCGCAGGTATTTAAAATAGATATGACAACATTGGGCCATTAGAACATTGGTTCTAAACTTTGCCTCTAGCCTTCTGTGTGTACACAGGGCTTTGTTCAGGTGTTAAGATGAGAGTTAAGCTTGAACCAAGACTCCTGAGTTAGAAGAGGAATGGCAGTTTACTTTTCTTTCAGGTGCAAACAGCAGAAAGGAGTGAGGTAGAGACAGACTAGGACTGGAAAGGGGACTCAGAAATGTTAAATCCCTTTCTCTCCCTCATGTCATATTCCTTATCTAATTTGTCTGCCCTGTTCCAACCAAGGGTCACACAGTATATATACCCCACACACCTGCATGCCACCATTCTCTGAAGATGCCAGACACAGATGCAAGCAAAACATCAGGAATACATTCTTCTAGAACACAGCCTCACAGCATGAAAAACCCACAAAAACCTACAGACTCTGAGAAGTTTTCTCCTTCATATTCCTGTGTCAGGCCACTAACGTTCTTTTGAGCCACCACCAAGTACTGTGCCTCCCATCACTTTCATCATGTCCCAATAAACCTACAACTCTTGACATTAAAAATAAACATACTATATTTTACAATAACCATATCAACAAAATTAGAATATACCAGATTCTGACAGAACACATAGAGGATATCGACCTCTCTGGTTTCAAATGAGACAGTAGCCTCCTCATCTCTACATTTAAGAAAATACATAAAGAACCTTCCAAAGAACCTTCCACAGGCATGCTTATATATCAGTGAAAAGTAATTACCAGGACATGCTACTGACTACTTTGTGTTAGATAAATACATCCCATGAGAATATTAGTATTCATATATAATGCCATGAAGTCCTCTCAATGAGAGATGAAAACAACACTCCAAAAGTTCCACCTACCTAAAGCCTAATGTGTTTGAGATGAATACTGTATAGTATAGTGACTTTCATCATGGCATTGTTCCAACCCCATGAGATAAATTAAACTGAGAGATGCCAACATGCTCAAGGTTACCCAAACAAATACAGTGTAAAAGCTTGCTCGCAGCATATTAATCTCTGTGATCCCGCTTTCAAAGAGGAACTAAAAGATGAATACACACTTCAAGGGAAGTAATTGTCCCACTATATTCTGCATTGGTTAGGCCTCATCTGGAGTGCTGTGTTCAGTTATGGGCACCTCATTTTAAGAAAGATATAGACAAGTTGGAGTGAGTTCAGAGAAGAGCAATGCAGATGGTAAGAGGTATGGAGAACAAAACATATGAGAGGTTTAAGAAGCTGAGCATGTTCACCTTGGTGAAAAGAAGATGAAGGGGTGACATGCTTGCACTCTATAAATATCTCAAGGGTTGCTACAGAGAGAATTAGGTTGAATGGTGTGAAGTTACAAGAGGAAGTTACAGAAGAATTAGATTAAACATTAGAAGGTACTTCTTGACAGTGAGATCAGTTTGGCAATGGAATCAATGACCTAGGAAGGTGGTGAAGTTCACTCTCTGGGTGTTTTCAGAAAGAGGCTGAACAGCAACCGCTGGGGATGCTTCAACTGGAGATCCTGCATTGAGCAGAGGCATAGGGCCTTTGCAGACTGCTAGAAATAGTGCAAATCGAGTCCACTTTAAGGGTTAGGGTTAGAGTTAGGGAATCATGGGAACTGTATTTTATTTGGCACCAGAACTCTCTGACAGAGAAGGCTCAATGTCTCAGAAAAAAAACAACTCCCTAGCACTAACCCTAACCCTTAAAGTGGACTCAATTTGCACTATTTCTGGCAGTCTGCAAAAGCTATTAGACCTGATGGCCCATGGGACCCCTTCCAACTTTGTTTTTCTATGTTCACTGAACACTGGCCTTCATTCTTATAATCTTTATTGACTCTCTCCCTATTACTTCAATTTCCTAATAAAACAAAACAAAATTAATAAAACATTCAAAAGCTAGGAGCCTAATATGTAAAAGACAGAGTTTCCTGCATGTCATCAGTCAAATGGACAATCACAAAAGCTTGCTAGCGGCATAACTCACTCTGTGGAATCCAAATAGAGGAGTTAGACCTTGAAATGCTTCAAATGATGGTGCCCTTCCTGAATGTGAGCATCTAGTGGCAGATAAAAGTGAGGAGGAACTTCAGGAAAGTGAATCACCACATCAGTTAGAATTATGGGACACTAAGGAGACACCCCATCCTTCACAGCATGTTGATGGCAGCAGCATCTAAGGAGACAATACTTTTTGCAGAAGTTCAAATGAGAAAAGTTAATGGGCATCTCAAGGTCAGGCAGCTATAAATCTCCCAGCAACTATTGGGAGTCTTGTAGTTTCTAACTGTTTGTTCTACCAGGTTTTCTGTACTCTTCATGCTAGTGGATTTATTTTGGATTCTTGACCTCTGGACTGGTTTACGTAAACATCTCTTTGGTTTTTTTCCCCTTTTGGCTTTGGTTATTGTGAATGCTGGCTTCCTGTGATGGATTCTGAAATGGCTGGGACCTTACTACTACATCTTCTTTCAACTTTGGTGAACTTCTTGGTTCACCTGCACCTTTTTGCCTTTAGGCACAGGGAAGCTGGCCTAACAGGTATCATTATAGACACCTTGGATCTTCCCCTGATAACAGCAAATTAGGAAATTCAGTTGGAAAGGAAGGTTGCAGAAGCAGTCTTGGGTAGATAGCAATTGTGATATTATGGAACATAGTGAGCATATCATGAAAGCCAGTTTCTGGTAAAAAAATAAATAAATCTGTCTATGGGTGACCAACAGTATATCTGTCTGTGTAGAAGAGAAATGGGAGCATGAAGAATAAGGCATGAACTCTACAGATTGAGGGATGCATTTAGGTATGCAAAAATACAACATTAATTAATTAAAAATATTTTTACATGCACAGCCCAATCACAAAAAAAGGAAGACTTGCCTGACAAAAACCTGCAAATTTTCTGAAAGATGGTAGAAATTCAGCCCACTGGGCCTACGGAAGTCAGAACAAAGACAGGCATAATGAAAAACAATTGAAACACAGAGATTTCATTTGGATGTCATTGCAAACTATCCCCCTCTGCAGACCAGGGCATCAGGGATGCCCTGGTCCGGAGCGGCGGCGGAGCTCAGCCTCCGCACCACGCCGCTCCTCCGGCGACTCTAAAAGGAGCTCCAAATTGGCGCTCCTTTTAGATGTCAGGGAAAGTGCGCCCTAAAAGCGGCGGGCGCACTTTCCCTGACTCAAACGCCGCAGCGCGTCCGGTCGCCGCGGCGTGAGGTCATCCCCGGAGCGCCGGCCATGTGGAGGGCCGGCGACTCCGAGGGCGACCTCAGGAAGAGGAAGGGGCGCCGCTCGTGCGGCTGCCCCTCCTCTTCCGGGCCCGGAAGACGGCTCAATTAGCCGTCTGCCGAGGCCCAGCAGTTTATTACAGAAGAGAAAATTTCTAGCACATCCTCACACAGAGTGCTTTGGCCAGATCTTAGCAACTACAAGCAGACATCAGAGGATAAGAAAATTGGCTTAACTTTTTTTATCCTAATACTGAATTATATCCTTGAAAACAAACTACATAGCATGAGGCCTGTATTAGTTACAAAGCAGGAAGTCAGACACAATGTCCATTTTTAATATAGACATAATTAAATTAACAGCTATTCAAATTTTGCAAAGCATTTCACAAACTAGTAGATAAAGAATAATGCTGAGTGGATTTCCATAGAAACTAGCTCATCATCTTGTTTCTAGTGAAAATCATACATCACTATGCTTGTATAAAGAAAATACAATAAGGAAAACAATTTAGAATTTTTAAAAATAGAAACAAGTTACAAAGAAATATTTGTTGCATGACTGCTGTTTTCAATGGAAGTGCATTCTTATGGTTACAGTCTAGGCTTCTCTTCATAGCAGGTTTCTTTAAATGAAAAATTCAAGAAATTGATGTGTCTTCCACAAAGGATGGTTTCCAGCAGCCATTGTGCAATGGTTTTCATGTGCAATTGCTCTAAGAGGAAAACTAAGCATATGATAAAATAATTCAAAGCATAGGCTGCATCCTCACTCCAGAAATAATCCAGTCTGACACCACTTTAACTGCCACGGCTGAATGTTATGTAATTATGGGAACTGTATTTTTTCTGAAACACTTTCTCTGCCAGAGAGCTCTGGCGCTACAACAAACTACAAATCCCAGAACTCCATAGCATTGAGCCCTGGCAGTTAAAACACCAACAAACTGCATTATTTCTTCAATGCAAATTACCCTAGATCAGGGGTAGGCAACCTTTCCCCTTTAAGGGCCGAGGGACTTCAGCTCCCAGAATCCCAGGAGCTATTGGCCAACATGGGACTATTGGCCAACATGGCTGAGGCTTCTGGGAGCTGAAGTCCCTCGGCCCTTAAAGGGGAAAGGTTGCCTACCCCTGCCCTAGATCATCGTTTTTGTTTTTAAAGCCACCTTGCATCCCATTATTGGGGGAAAGGTGGCATAAGGGTGGGATATAAATGAATATGAGGGTGAGGATTCTGAAATGAGAAGGAGGGGAGATTCTGGGAGATATAGTTCTCTTGTAGTGTCTCTAGATTAATAGGGGGCATGGAAAAGGCCACAGTACAGAAATTCACAATAGAAGCTTTAGGATCAGGGAGATCATCAGACCATATCATACTTCTTGGTGTGGTTGATAGTGCAATGACATCTTAGCTTCTTAGGACCTTATCACACCGGGTCCAAGCAGTCGCATCCCCGTCCCATTGTGCTTCTTTCAGGTCGCGGGAAATGTAATTCCCATTTCGACCAGGAAGCCAAAAGTTGCGGGATGATACGGGGATGCGACAGGGATGCGACAGGGATGGGCGGGGTTTCCCTGCGACGTTGTGTGATCGAACGGGGTAAGGAAGCGCGATGGGACGGGGATGCGACCAGGGTGCGACGGGGATGGGCGGGGTTTCCCTGCGACGTCGTTTGATTGCACGGGTAAGGGAAGCACGATGGGACGGGGATGCCACGGGGATGGGACTGCTTTAGACCCCCGTGTGATAAGGTCCTTAGACAGAGTAGGTTTGTTTCTTCAGACCTTAGATGCTGGTGAGTAGCTGAAAGATGTTGGAGGAACAAATCCTGTGAAATTCCAACTCTTCCCTCTAAGGTAGTCTGCTGCCTTCATATCCAGTTCAGGACACTGTTCCATTACTGGTGCTGAAGGAGGATTTCACTGCTATCAGCCAAGGCGGTTAAAGTGGTATCAAACTTGATTATTTCTACAGTGTGGATGAAGCCATAAACCATTTTAGTCTGGAAAATCAATATGCAAAGGGATCTTGTAGTACCTTTGACACTAACTGAAAGTAAGAATCTGATAGCATGAGCTTTTGTAGGCTTGCATCTAAGGAAGTAGACTCAAGTCTAGGAAAGCTCATGCTACCAGCTACTTTCTTTCAGTTAGTCTTAAATGTGATATAAGAACCCTATGTATAATGATAATATAATGTTTTCTTTTCTCTCAGATATAGAGGGGGACAAATCTGCCTTTTTGTTCTTCCTCAACATTTGTACTTTTCAAATGTGATTTTTTTTTGGTTTGGGTTTTTTTTTGGGGGGGGGGGTAAGCTTCCATGAAAATCTGCACACATTTTTCTATCTGTGAAAATCTATGCAACTTTTGAAATGAGACATATTGCCACCACCACAAGTATCTAGGGGCAGCTATTTTCCATCACCATTCTTTTAGAGCCTTCATAGAGCCGCTGTCATTTAAAACACGCTTATTATGTATAATAAAAATAATAAGAGTTAGCCTGTTCATTCTCACTTATTGTCAGCTCTCTTGGAAACCTGTTGCAAGGTAGGAAAGTGAGAGATACATTTTTCATTTCATCACTATGGAATATCTCTTCATATGCATAGTTTTGCAAGCATGTTCCCATAACATAAACCATTTTCTGTACCATTTTCTCCAAAGCTGTCCTATTTTAAACAAGTTTCACTAAAAGTAAATGTACGTATGTATTTTTTTTTTAAAAAAAAAATAAATCAGAAAATTGTATGGTGGGATTTGTAAATGTATAAATTGTTCTATTTTGAATATTAATTTGTAAAGTGTTGGTTAGAATAATTCATATTAAAATCTAGACTTAACTAATCTATTCCTGATGCCTATCCATAGCTAAGATTTCCAGATAAGACTATCATATCTTGTACAGCAGGGGAAAAGATACCACAGTTAACAACTCATTTTTCAACAGAAAAGAAATCCTACAATTCCTACATCAATACTGTGATGTTTGTGATAAATACAGTCCTTGACACAAGTCAGTATTTCAGAATGCCCTGGGTTAAGCACAGAACAGTCTTTACAAAGACTGGAAGGCCAAAGAGAGTCTAGATGGAAAGAAATGAATCTGCTTGCAGTTGTATGCCATAAAGTAAACTTAACATTAAAACCTACATCTGTTAAGGCTATTCTGCATCCATTTTCTTTTTGCAAAGAGTTACAGATCCTGATGTTATAGAAAATGCACAAAGAATTTCGCATGTCAATATCCCCTTTAAAAGGGGATATCAACAGGGTGAGCAAAATAAAGGCATTACTCTTCCCCACATGAGTTTGGCCCTACCCATGCAATTTTCCTTCAGTCTCCAAATTTCTCAGTTTGCAGTAACTGAAAGCTTCACTAGAGCATTTGGAAATACAGTCGCCCCTCTGTTCTCACAGACTTGAGATCTGCAGACTCAAATATTCATGGAGGGGCGACCTCCTTTAATTTGGATGGGGTGCGTGCCCGTGGCAGGAGCGTGCCCCATTCAAGCCTATGAGGCTTGAATATTAGCGAGTCTCCATTTTCGTTTTCGTGAGGGTGGGGTCCGGAATGGATCCCCGCAAAAACGGAAGGCCAACTGTATAGTGGACCCTTGGTATCTTCTGGAGTTCTGGAGCCCCCCACAGATAGTAAAATTCATGGATGCCCAAGCCCCATTAAATACAATGGCATGGTAAAATAGTATCCCTTATATAAAAAACCCAAATCAAGCTTTGCTTTTTGGAATTTACATTTAAAAAAAATTCAAACTGTGGATGCTTTAATCTGTGGATTAAAAAAAATCCATGGATATGGAGGGCTGAATGTGCAGTATAGGCATCCTAAGAAAAGGGGCAAAGTTACCAAAGGAAGGCAAATATAGCAAATCTAAGAATCCTAGGTATTTATAATTATCAATGTCTCATTCTCTTGCAATGCTAGAAATTTGGGGACTAAAGGAAAACTTGATCAGGAAGGGCAGAATTCTTAGCGAGGAGGAGTAATGTCTTCATTTTGTGCCCTCTGTAGCTACACCACTGCCCTTGAAACAGATAAGTTCCATGACCTTCGCTATTGTCATTGGATATATATCGGGGCACTACAGACTTATACAGCTATGATTCCACTTTAACTGCCATGGTTCCATCCTATGAAATCCTGGGATTGGCTATATAGGATTCTCAGCCAGAGCACCCTAGTGTCTCACCAAACTCCCAATCCCAGGATTCCACAAGAAGAAACCATGGCAGTTAAAGTGGACTAATAGCGCCATAATTCTGTAGTGTGGATTAGCCCCTGATCAACTGAAACAAGAGTGAGAACTTAAGTGGAGTTTCATACACATCCTGTCCTCAAGTGATTCTGCTTATATCTGGGGATAAGTCCATTGTGATGTAAGAGTCCACTTGCCTGTTTTTCAAGCAGATTCAGAGTCAACTGTAATCAACAAGTTCCAAGAAAGAAACTGTATCAGTCTATAGCAGTGGTTCCCAAACTTCAGTCCTCCAGATGTTTTGAACTTCAGCTCCCAGAATCCCTGACTGCTAGCCAAACTGGCTGGGACTTCTGGGAGTTGAAGTCCAAAACACCTGGAAGACCAAGTTTGGGAACCACTGGTCTATAGCATGAAGGAGACAGAAGTGCCATGGCTCCCTCAACAACCAATCTGCACCTCAGGGCCTTTTCAGATATTTTTTTTTTCAGTCTGAAGAGGCAGAAACCCTCTTTCCTTCAGGTAGTGCTTCTGTTGATGATGGGGAAAATAGCATTGTTTTGTCATTGGGAAAATTTGATCCCCCTGGCATAGCATGAACATCTGTTGAAAGTGTGACTATTGTATAGAACAGGGGTAGGCAACCTTTTTGAGCCGGGGGCTGGATTGCTGTCCCTCAGACAATTTATTATTATAAATAAATAAATAAATAAATTAAAAAAAATTAAAAAATATCATGAACACTCTCTCAGCCCCAGAAAAGCCATGGCAAAACCCCTGTGGAGATTTTGCCAAGAAAACCCCAAGAACAAGTAATAACAACAATAATCAATATCATCATGGCGGGCGGCGGGGGGGGCGGCGGCGGCAGCGGTGGCAAGACCGGCCTGGGGCCGGTCCAAAGGCCTCGGGGGGCCACATCCGGCCCCCAGGCCTTAGGTTGCCTACCTCTGCTCTAACCCATTGCTCCAGTTAGTCAGTCTGTGCCAAAATGATGCTGCTCTGAACCACAGAAACGATGCTCTGCATCCAAGCCTTGAAAGAGTTTCCCACCACTACTAGCAAAAGATGCTAAGGATGTATGGGCAAGCAAAGACCAGGGGGACACCACCACACAAAGTGATCAGCAAAGCTTTGCGGTGTTTTAAGGGACCTTGAAAAGAAGTTTTATGCGACCTTCATCCTCACCATAGTTCTAAAGGTTGTTGGTTCCCATCTTTCTTGCACACCAATACTTTGACTGAAAGCTCCCTTGCCGCCCCCTTTCCCTCCCAATGCCTCCCTGGATCTTTCCACCACCCTTGGGGGGCCATATCACCTACTTTGGGAATCACTGCCTTACACCAACTACACCAAAAAGGCATGAGAAATAGACATCTGCATGTAGAGCAGGTGAAAGCCGGTGTGGTGTAGAGGTTTAAGCACTGGACTATGACTTTGGAGACCAGGGTTCGAATCCTTACTCGGCCATGGAAACCCACTAGCTGACCTGGGGCAAGTCACATTCTCCGAGCCTCAGGAGAAGGCAATGGCAAACTCCCTCTGAACAAATCCTCAAGAAAACCTCATGATAAGGTCACCATAAGTCAGAAATGACTCAAAGGCAACAACAACAACAATCCACGTAAACCCAAGTTCCAGTATGGAGATCAGACTTAAAGTATGAAAGACCTAAATGCCTTGGCAATAAAGTTTATGAAAATTCTGATGCAATGGTATCGACTTCCTTCCACATCTATAAGGCTGATGTTTCAGTTTGATCCTGAAATATTTTTCAGTGAAAGATCACCAAGATTTTTTTTTAAAAAAAACTATGAACACTGTGTTAATATGTTGCCACCTACTGGACACTTTTGTCACCCTTCTGTAAGAAGCTGCGACTAAATTATAAATGCACATGGTTGTGGGAGTTGTAAATTTTTGTAAGGGCCTTTGCAGACTGCCAGAAATAGTGCAAATTGAGTCCACTTTAAGGGTTAGGGATAGGGTTAGGGAATCATGGGAACTGTATTTTATTGTGGCACCAGAGCTCTCTGACAGAGAAGGCTCAATGTCTCAGAAAAACAACAATTCCCATGATTCCCTAGCAGTAGCCCTAACCCTTAAAGTGGACTCAATTTGCACTATTTCTGGCAGTCTGCAAAGGCCCTAAGACATCTGTATGGCAGGAAGCACATTTTTGTTTTTCTTACAATATTCTTCATTCTGAGATTACTGGAGTCTCAGGTTATTTCAGCCACTTTCTCACACATTTCTCTTTCCCTTTTAATGTAGCAATCCTTTTATAGGCTGTTTTTCACTGTTAAATTTATTTAACTCCTGCAGTTATGTGCAGTTCCTGATTGATTTAAACATAACCCAGTCTTTAGAGTTCAGACATGTGAACTACAATACATGAGAAATTGCAATGTGATTCTACAATGGACATAATTAATGTATTCAGGGCAAGCAAAATACTGGTATCTGTCAAAGCACAGATGATCCAGGAGAGCGTGTTCTGGAAGAAACCCTAGATTTATATCCTTTTCAGACCATGAGAGTCTGATGTTGAGCAAATCACTACTGATGCTGAACTGAAATAATGAGCTGCTCTATAGTTCAAATATGGAGGAGGAGGAGGAGGAGGAGGAGGAGGAGGAGGAGGAGGAGGAGGAGGAGGAGGAGGAGGAGAAACCTCCTTGTTTCTGGAAAGCTAGCACTTCTAGAACTTATCTTCTCATTGGTGTTCATCACAACACATTAATTCCCAACATGCAGGGAGGTGTTCTCCCCCCCCCCCCAAAAAAAAGATCAGGATTTATAGACATCTACATTGCCAGTTTTCACAGAAAACAAAATAAACCTAAATGCCTTCCTTAAGTCTGTGCAGTGAGGTTTGGACTCTGATAAGAATGCATTATGGTATATGATTATGATGACAGCATGGTCTGAATCAGAGGTCCCCAGTCTTTTTGATCGGGGGGCTGGTTCACTGGCCCCCAGACCTTCCGGGGGGCTGGAGGCATGCGCACATGCGCACAACTCTGGGTGCCATTTTGGAACACAAAATGGTGCCCGAGTTGTGCGCATGTGCGCGTGACGCCAGGTGCCATTTTGTGTTCCAAAATGGCACCCGGAGTCGTGCGCATGCACACGCAATGCCGGGTGCATGCGCATGACTCCGGACACCATTTTGGAAGACAAAATCGCGTCCAGTGGCAGGCGTGGGCAGCGGCGGCACAGCGGCAGCAGGACCAGCCACAGGCCTGTAGGAAGGCCTCAACGGGCCAGGTCTGGCCTACAGGCCGTAGTTTGGGGACCCCTGGTCTGAATACTACTGAAACTGTTTAATGCTATCTAATTGCTGTTTTACGACTACAAATCATTATGTCTCATGGCATCATGCATGCTTGCTATGGGATCGAGTTTTTGTTCTGAAAAGCTGGATTGCATGTAGCCCATAAATTCAGTTTTATCAATACTGTTACCTTTATATCCACCAACTTTCCTGATTTAGCAGGGACAGTCCCAATGAATCCTCTGCTGTCCCACTTTTTCAGCTGCTTTTAAAATGTTCCAGTTTTTCTCTCCTCCTTCCACCTTCCCTCTTTATTACTTACTTGAAAGCTTTCTTTTATTGCTGCAAACTGAGTTCAAAGTGCTAAAGTAATTTGCACTCAACTCAGTGGGGGTAGCAGAGTGGGGTGGGACAGAATCTTGTCCTTGTCCTTGGGCAAATTCAGGGTTCCATTGGATGGCATACAGCACTAAAAGTGGCGTCAAACTGCATTATTTCTACAGTGTAGATCAGGGGTAGGCAACCTTTCCCCTTTAAGGGCCGAGGGACTTCAGCTCCCAGAAGCCTCAGCCATGTTAGCCAATAGTCCCATGTTGGCCAATAGCTCCTGGGATTCTGGGAGCTGAAGTCCCTCGGCCCTTAAAGGGGAAAGGTTGCCTACCCCTGGACTGTAGATGCACCCTAACCATGCAGGAAAACTATTGATCTTGAGCTCCCCACTCCACATCTACACCTCACACATTTGGAAGGCAGTGGGCCATGTGATGGGATGGACAGAACCAGTGAATGCAGCTGCAATGTTCCCTTCATGCAATGGTAAATGTGCAAGGAATTGAACAAGTCTTCCAAATAATCATTTCTGTTTCTATGTCTACACCTTCACCAGTCTGCTGGATAACTAATGGTGTGTATTACTTTTTCCATGCCACTTGCAACCATAGTAACTTAGCTTCTAGGATAAAAGCTTTGGAACCAGGCCAGTACAGAGCAGTCAACATAATCTTAATTCCATTGCAAAGGCCACCTTTGCACTCTTTTCCTGCTATACTATACAAAACCATGGATCCACTTCCAAACCAAAACACTGTGCATTATATCAGAGGATGTGAAATTAGGATGAATTTGTATGAGGAATAGAGTGGGGCAAACAGTCTAGAATGTATGTTTCTCTTCCTTCTCCATCGGTTTTCATGAAATAACATGAAGGTAAGTACGGTATATCTATATTGTAAGAAGCTTAAGAGTTTATGCTGTTATGAACTTCAAGGATCAAGATAAACCAATTATGTTAAACCAACAAAACAGTACATTATTCTCAGACCTGCATGCTTTCATTTACTACAGAACACTACAGCAGTACTTTCCTTACTCACTGAAAGAGATTCTTTACATCACAGTTTAAAAGAGCAATAGTTAAATTTGTTAAGACATATCTATAAGGGTAGCTGTATTGGGCATACAGCAAAATACAGTAAAATCCAAAACCCACAAAACAGCTACACTGTTATTGGATCTAGGCTGGTTTTGTCATGTGTAAGGGTATCTGCCCTTTTCTTAGGCATAAGACATTGAAGTACACTTCTGTACTGTTACATCTGTTAAAATCTTTAGGTGCTGTAGAGGTAAAATCTACCAAATGCAGTCCCCATGAAAAAGTTTTACCTTCATTGGAGATAGAAACCTCTGAGAGTTAAATACTAGCCCCTTGGCTCCCTCTTCTTTAGGATTCTCCAGTTGCAGTATCCTCAAATTTAGGATTCCTTTAAAATGCAGTATCCTCAAATCCAGAAAACTTATCTGGGGGCTGGCCATATAGCAAAATACAGTAAGATTCAAAATCCATAAAACAGCAATCAATACCTTTACTAAGCCAACCAAAAATTGCACAAAATGTATCATGTAAGCTTTCTGAGCTCCACTGACTTCTCTATCAAGCAAAAAGTGTTAAAAAAATCATACAGGAGAAATACACCTGGGAGCACCAAAAAGAAGCACAAGCCCCCTCTACTCTCTCCACCGTAGCATTGCTTTTGCCCTTTTTGAATGTCTGAGTGGGAAAATGGCAGTGTGGCAGCTCTTTGGTGCTTCCCTTCAAAAGAGTGATGTGAAGAATGGGCTTTGAAGGATTTGAATAATAGCAATAGCAAGACATTTGTGTAAGTTTGTCAGCTTTTCTGGGTTAAAATCAGGCAAAGTTGTCACATTAAAATCACTGTTAATGTGGTCACCATTTTATTTTCTTTGCCTTTTCATCCTTTTTGACATGTATGTGTTTTCTTAGCCCCACATACACATCACACAGCTACTATTTACCACGGTTCCCTCCTCATCCATTCAGCCTTCAAGATGAACTCAAACAGTTGTGCCTACTGGAATCTTGTAAGTTCTTTGGCATCATTTCCCTCTGCTTCCTCATTTATATCATTTGTTACATGCCCCTAAGTTTTACTCTCAACATATCTATGGGTCATATAAAAATCCAATAATTTTGATCCCAAAACCTGTTCTTAACTTATAAAGGTAAAGGTATTCCCTATTGACAAGATTGTCAAGTCGTGTCCAACCGTAGGGGGCGGTGCTCATCTCCGTTACTAATCTGAAGAGCCAGCATTGTCAGAGACTACTCTGTGATCATGTGTCCAGCATGATTGCACAGAACACTGTTTACCTTCCAACCAAAGTGGTACTTTCAGTACCTATTTATCTACTTGCATCTGCATGCTTTCGAACTGCTGGGTTGTCAGAAGCTGGGACTAGTGATAGGGGCTCACCCCATCACGCAGCACCTGGGCCTCAAACTGCCAACCTGCCGATCTTGCAATCATCAGAGTCAGCATCTTCACCACTTGAGCCACTGCATCCCTTTCAACTTATACATGAAGTCAATTTATAATTCAGTATATAAAGTAGCTTTTGGTTGTTCTAACAGCAGCAGCAAGTTTGAATGGAAAGGGAGAGACAACAAGAAATCAGAGTGTAAATGAAAGTAATACTTCACCCAGGTCCCCCAGCCTTCCTTCTACCCAATCCTATATGGGCCTAGCCTTCTAGACACCTTGCTCAGGTCTCACAACCTTCCTTCTGCCCAGTCCCATTTGAGGCCTAGTCCTCTAGACCTCACCCAGATCCCACATCTTAGTTCTGGATTGTCCCATATGAACTGAGGACTGAAAGAGATCCAGGTAAAGTTTGCCATACAAACGTTTAATCCGTTGCCATGGCATCTCACCAAAAAAAAAAAAAAAGAGAGAGAGAGAGAGAGAGAGAGAGAGAGAGAGAGAGAGGAAGAGAGATGTACACCTGGAAGAATGTAGAAAGACAGCAAAGCAGAGTTAGGAGTGAGGATGCAGACTGACAGCTTTATCCTAGTATCTGGCCACTCCAAAATGCCTATTATTTAACTCATTTTCTTTATCTTATCCCAGCTGCATCCCATTCATGCATTTGGTGGGTGTCAGTTGTGACAGGCTATTTTTCCAACATATGTTTTCATAAATTCTCATTTTTCACTTCATGAGCATAAGAACTGCCTAGTGTATCATGCTCAGTCACAATATTGTGGAGAAGCATCAATGCTTGATACTCACACCATACTCACACATGCTCTAGTGGCATGAGCATTGCCAAAATGATCCCAGTAAGGTATATCAACAACGACAAAAAACTAACACTTCACAATACATCCTTCTACTGAGTATCCTGTCACAAAAAAGCTGAGGTGCCTGTAAACCACTGTAAGAACAGAAACACAGTTGAAGCAATCACAACTGTTACTGAACAGCATCTGCTGCAGAATGAGTTCTGACAGCATCTCAAAGGGATAAGGAATAAGATTGCCAATTCTTTTGTTCTTACTCATATCTGACAGGGGAGTCTTGCAAGAACAAAAAATGAAGGAAGCTCTCAGGAGAAAGGCTGGCTTATTAGTGTTCAAACCTACTCCTGAGTCCTTATAGGCCATATTTGTCATCTGCCTGGAACTGGGGATAGTAAACATCTGTGCCTCTGTATGAGTTGAATGGCTTCTTGGTTGCAAATAGAGAGATACATGGAAATAGCAAATGTGATAAATAATGGCTAGAAGATGGAAGAGATATCTTCTGTAACCAGAACCCATTAGACTTTGAGGGTAGTGGGCTGACTTAGAAATGGTCTCCCACCCCAAGTGTTTTTTTTCCTCATTCTGCACATGCCCACTACATTTCTAACCAGTGGCATCACTAGGGTGGTGCAGGAGTGAAGACCACACTGGAGGACATCTCAGAAGAGGGGTGATACCCAGTTGGGCCCTCCTCCCACTGTAAGATGAGAAGGGGGTAAGCATCCTTCTTCTGACTTTGCTCTGGTTGTGGCTTTCTCAGTAGGCCGCTGTGGCAGCAAAAGAAAAGAGGCGACTGCACTCTTTTTGCCACTGTCACCACCACCCCAGCAGCCCCACACTCACTGGGTGACACCAGACATTTGGACACCACTGTTTCTTACTGATAGTGCTGGTGATGGTTATGTCTACAATTGGAGATTCTCACTTTGAAGGAGGCAGTGTAGCCATGGAAATAATATTTGTCCACCTATTCTGGCAGCAGAAACTCTGACTTCAGATATTGTTTGTTCTGGTTCATGTGTTTAGCTTCCAGTTGTACCAAGAAAAATGGATTGCAACGGTGAAAGGTGGAGTGTTCATCTAGAAAAATGGTAGCACTTCCCATTCCTTCTGAATTTGTTCTAGAACTCTGTGTGAGCCTCAGGGCTCCTGCTTTACAAACTACAATAGCTAGGAGACATTGCTTCTCTCTTTGAAGAATGGAAGATTCTGAAGCCAGCACACCACTTCCCCTTTATTCCAGACTCTGTATTTGCTGCCTAAAGTTCTGTCTTGTTCTATCTTGAGGGATTAACGCACAGCTTAAAAAAGTGCTTTACTGCTGCTGAATTCAATTCTAATTTGGGCTGCATCCAGGTATTATGAGACACATTTTGCCACTGAGGCTGCCGGCCTGGTGCAGCCCAGGTTGCTTCCGGGTAGAATCTGAGCTCAGCTGACCGATTTGCAAAGCTGGGAGCTTTCCGGTTTTGAAAAGAGGCTGGTTGAGCTGAGATTCCACTGGAAGTTACCCCGGATGCAGCCCAAATTAGGACTGAATTCGGCAGCAGTAAAACACTTTTTTAAAGCTGTGCGCTAATCTCCTTGTTCTGCTTACATAGCAGAGTAGACTCCTGGAGTACCTTATCCCTGCATCCCTAGCTGCAAGGGCAAAACTGGGATTCCTGTTGGATGCTTGGGTCTGGAATTATGAAGCAGAGTTCCAGTAGGTACCCCTAGAAAATAAGTACAGGTGTATCTCTCAGTTAACAAAATAAATCTGTTCCTGGGCTTTAATTCTTTAACAGAAATATTGGTACCAGAGGCAAAAATAATGTGTAAAGAATAGGGACAGTTTGCTAGACCAGTAAAAACAAGAGCAGCTTGGACATGTTTCAATAAACATTTTTATTTAAAACTAAAGATATACTCATGTGAAATGGAAAAACCAGGTCAGGTAAGCATTGTGTGAGTAAACAAAAACACTGGAATCTTCTAGAGACCCTTCAAGGCTTCTTCCAAAATGCATCCAAGGATTTTTTTTTCTTTCACTGGGGGTTGCTGGTGAGGTTTATCTGCTCTCCTTTGTTCTGTTTTTCTGTACATGCATGCTTAGCAAAGGCAGCAGCTGTTTACCTTGCCTCTTGTAAGAAGGCACACTTGACTTCAGTTGGATTAGCTAGAGTAAAATCCTGTTTGTTCCTTGCTCAAGCTTGATTGCCTTGTTTACTACAGACATGCTTCTGCAACCCAACACCAAAAATTTGTGTTTCTCCAGCCTTCTGTCACCAACCTCCTAATCCCAATGCTGCTAAACAAAACTTCTAGTTAGACAGAGGACATGGAGGACAAGTGGCTGAGAAGTTGTAAAGAGACACTTCTTTCTCAGAAGCTTGTTAACTGAAATATGCCTATATTACCCACTCATGTCTATCCTACATAGCTGGCTGTTAGGATAAGCAAAACACTTTCCTCAAGTGATGAATAAACCAAATGAAGGAGTACTGGGTAATGGAGTTCCATGGTCTACATCTTGATAATACAAGGTCTATGGATTTTATCACATGGGAGACAAAGCACCTGCATCCCGTGAATAAATGGAGTTTAAATCCCGTGAATATCCTGCAAAAGCAAGATTGTTTTCAGACTACATGGGCAGCATCGGCATTATCCCAACATTAACCCGTGAGCAAAGCAGCCAAATTGCGCTGTTTTTTATTTTTGGGAAAATCCTGAAAATAAAAAGCATCATGATTTGGCCGAGTTATTCATGGGTTAATGTCGGGATAATACCAATGTCATCTGAAAACAATCCCGCTTTTGTGGGCTATTTCATGGATTTAAACCCCGTTTATTCCCTCCCATGTGATAAGCTCCTGTGTTTCATGCTCTGACTGTATGTCATGATTTACTGCAGAACTAGCCAGAATAATTTTCTCTCTGGTGATACAGAAGTAGGGATAGGAAATGGGATTGTCAAGAAACACTTGACTTCAAGAGGGTGTTTTTAAGTAGTTCCACTTGTTTTGTTAGCAGTTTGTTAGATCATTCCATCACAAGGGTTGAAACAAACTCAAGAACAGCACCGATTCCCCACTAAGTTGCATTCTTTCCCTGCAATTTTTGGGATGGGCAGATCTGTCCATTTCACTTTCACTTTTATTTGAATTTGTGGTAAAATTTTACACAATCAAATGAAATTCTCACCCATCCTTATATTATGCCACTGTCTTCAAAGCAAGTAGTAGCATCAACAAGTGCAAGGATATCTAAGTATAAATCCATTACATCCTATCTTTGAACTCCTCTTATTCAAGGGTAACCCAGTCAATACCCAGAATGTTTAACTGGACATGCTCACACTATAACACACCAGGTCTCAGGAATTCCATCTTTTCTCCTGCTTTCACTGGGGTCTCTGAAGGGGGAAATAATCATTCACAAATAGAGACAGCATCTTAAATGTTTCGTTTTGAAGAAGAAAGGAACTTCAGTGAAGAAAGGAGCTTCATGGAAAATCGAGCTGCTCTTCCCAATTGTCCTATTTTTATGAAAGACAAGATGAAATATTTTCCTGCTGTTCAAAAGAAAAGAGGAAATGCTTCTCTTCTGTTCATGAATGAACCTGGGATTATTAATGAAGAAAAGAGATACATAAGCAAAAGTGTATTGTTATGACATATTTCATTGAGAAATGAAAGCCTGAATGACTCTTCCATTTAAACATATGAAAAAGAATACAACACTTTCTGTTAAATTTATGAGTTTGATCCTTCTCCCCATTACCTGATACATTTAATTTATCTCCAATTTAGTGCTATTTTGGCTTTAGCAGACACCTGTAATTTCTATTTGCTTAAGTGCAGCTTTTATAGCTTTTTTGTATTTACTATATCCTTTTTAATTTCCTACCTTTTGAACAGCAAGGGATCATTTTTAAGAGCCCCAACGCCAATTAAATCAGAAATCTTTTACAAAAAAACCCTGTCAGAGACCATGTTTTCATACCCACCTTTTTAAAAACCTACTTTAGAAAATGGCTGGCTCTAAATGGGATTTCTTGGCAGTAAAGAAGTACCAAGTATTACATTTTTCTCAGTAAGCTAAAACAATTGGCAGGAAAGCAGTTCAGCAACTAAGGTCAACTATAATAGTAGCATTTAAGATTCTATTTATTTTTGGAATTATAGCACTTAAGGTCTCGGCACCATTATGAGCGTACAAAAGAAGTTTAACCATTACTTTAAATGCTGTTGGACAGCTGCCTGAATTGAGTTCATTAAACCAGTGTAGCTGGGTCAACAGCATTTACATTTAGGGAAAAAAGACTCTAGCAGTTGCTATATATACTCTTAAATGTTGCAATTTAAAGAGAGCAAGTTGTATAGTTGTGGACCAAACAGATATGAGAAAAGAAATTTAACTGCATCTCTTTCATCAGTGGATGGGCTGCCACACAGAAGATGGAGCATCCTCGTTTTCTGATGCTCCAGAAAACAGGAATAGAACTAATACAGGAGCCCCTCTTAGTTCACAGGGGATCTGTTCCAGACGCCCCCCCCACGAAAATGGCGACTCGCAAATATTTGATTCCCATTGAAAATAATGGTGTGGATGCCAATGGTGCACACATGGGGCCATACACAGGCATGCATTGCCATTTTATCCCTCCCCGCTTGTTCCTCCCACGAAGAGCGCAACCACGAACTTCAAGTCCGTGAACTGGGAGGGGCAACTGTACATGGAATTAACAAGGAAGCAGAGACACTTCCTGACTGTAACAGTCATTCAACAATAGAGCAGATTGCACATGGAGGTGATGGGTGCTCCTTGGTTGAGGTTTTCAAGCACAGTGTGGATGGCCATCTTTCCAGAATGCTGTTGTAGGAAAGTTCTTGCACTGAGCAGACTAAATCCTAGATGATTTCCAAGGTGATTTCCAACTCTAAATTCCTGGCTTCAAAAACATTCAGATCAACTATAGGGCTCTCTGTCTTTGTCTGAAACAATAGTGTGCAACAGCTAAGTGAGAGGTTCAGTACCACATGCCATTTTTCTCATCAAATCACTCCTCCCCTGCACCAAGAAGAAGGGACAATAGGCATGAACACATTCAAACAAACACTGTCTCTGTCAGTGACGAACTTGAGCTTTAAAAGAATTTTTGAACAGCAAACACCCTGCAGAATTCCCTAGTAAGTATGGCCAGTAGTGATTCTGATAGTTGTGGTCCAAAAAAGGTAACTTTTCCAAGGTGTGAGTAAGAGAAAACAATATAGTCAGATTAATATACAATATAAAATATTATCGCACCGCTAATAAAACTGGTTTACCTGAACCAGCTTAAAATTTTGTCTGTCAATAAGCGGGATATAAATTATTTATTATTATTATTATTATTATTATTATTATTATTATTATTATTATAATGGGTGGCATCCTGATCTTATGACAAGGATTTAGCTGCCGAATTGGCTGCCTCGGTCCATCCCCACTCCCAGGGCTACTCCGGCGGCCATTTCCTTAAACCGTAAAATTCTCGGCTTCGAAAAGAGACATGCTGAGAGTCCCTCTAGTGGGGATGGACCCGGACTGTGATTTCGGCATCTAAATCCTTCTGATAACATCAGGATGCCACCCATTTTAAATTTTTAGCTGGCTCAAGGTAAGCCAGTTTTATTAGCAGTGCGAGAAGTAGTCAATCAACTTGGGCACATATAATTTGGAAATACTTTAAAGAATAATATAAAGAGAATCAATGTGAATCAATTATATATTTGTTTTACTTTGTGGGCTAGTTGCAGTTTAAGAGACATTCATTTTGACTAAATATCCCTTTGACTGAAAGATTTTCTAGGTTTGTTATAGAGCCCCAAAAATGTGGGAATGAGGAAGGAAATGTAGACTAGACATGGAAGCCCTTCACAAGAAGACTCCTTCTCCAAGAAAAAAATGAATCTCTACAAGAAAGTTGCGTTCAGGGGAAAAAATAATAGAAAACTATTACAGTTCAGCTGTCAAAAAGGAAAGGTGAGGAATGTCAGTATCCTTTATAATCCATCTATTAAAGCAAACTATTTGAAACTTCCTTCTACATGCCTATTGCTGTGTGCATTCAAATCATTTCCAATTTATGACAACCTTAAGGTGACCCTATCATGAGAGTTTCTGGGGCTGAGACTGTGGGGAGATGAAGATGGGCAGGCCTGGGCCGCCCCGGGAAATGGAGTATCAAGGTCAAGGCTACCGGTCACATTGGCCCCAATCCTCCGTTTGCCGCCTAGGAAAGGAGCGCCAAAATGATGCTCCTTTCAAAAGCGACAAATAGGCCGCCCCAAGAGTGGCTCTTTTGCACCTCTTCCAGCACAGCGCGTTAAAAAGCTGTGCCATGATGACGTCTTCGGCATGGGATTGGGGTGCCCGGCGTGTGGCTGCCCCTCCCCTCCCCTCTTCTGCCTCCAAGACAGTGCAAAGCGCCGTCTGTACAGGCCCTATGTGACTCACTCATGTGTTTCCATGGCCCAGTAGGGAATTTAACCCTGACATCCAGAGCTGTATTCCAATGTTCAAACCATTACACCACACTGGCTCTCATTACAAGCCTATATATAAAGCTAAATTTTCCAGCAGACAGATCTCCAGACGGAAGATGGGATTTATCTAACCTTTTGCACAAGTTCTGCCAGGATGATGATTAGCCATTTGGCAGACAGAGATTTTGGATGCATCCAGACTGATGAAAAAGACCCCAAAGTCTCAGACTGTATTCCTGTTCATTGTGATTTTATTTTGAAGATCCATACACATTTTGTTTACCCCAGAATATTTATTGTCAGCTCCCAGTACTATCAGAGAAATTTTATATCAGCTCTGCATGTCAGTTTATCTTAACCAATTACAAAATCAGAAAAAAGGAACAAAATCTGGGACTTTCAACCAACCTGGATGTGCCCTATTTATCTCCACTCTATGTATTGCACTGATGATTTTTCAAATGCAAAAGACCTCTTGGAGGTACTGGTGGCAGAGAAGACTCACAAAACTGCCTTATAATAAGTCAGAGCATTTCTCCATCTAGACCTAACAGCAGCTACTGGGTCTAAGGCAAAGGACTTTCTCATCACCTGCTCCCTGACCCTTTTAACTGGAGAAGGCAGGGATGCAAGGCAGATGATATATCACTTAACAATGGTCCCCTTGCAACATGGGCAGAGATCCTCAAGTAAAACTTTCAAAGGAAATGGAGAGAAGCCTTCCTCCACCTTTCACCACTGCCAAATTTCATGGCAAACGCGTCTTTGCTAAAAACGAGTATCTCCAGGTACACGAGATACATGCTAAAAACCTGGAAAAATAATTGCACAGAAGGGAATTGGATCTACTTGGTAATTAAGAAACCATTCTTCCATGTCAAAGTACTAGTCTGACATTAACATTGTGACACAGTGCTATTAAAATTACTTCATTCCCATTTCACACTTATATTCCCTTCCATTCACTATCCACATGACTCACTTGAACAGCCTGCTGTTGCATGGATTGGAGTTCCAGATCAAACACAGCATTAGAAGAGGGACAAAAGAGATCAGCCCTATGTTCATTTTGGAAGAAGGTTTCAGGTAGTCTCTAGAAGGTTTAAAATATTTTGATTTACTTATGCAAGGCTTACCTGACCTGCTTGTTCCCTTTCACATGTGCATATTGTTAATTCTGGATAAAAAGCTTACTGAAACATCTTTAAATGCTTTTCTTTTTTTAATGATGCAAGAACCTATCCCTATACTTTTTACATTATTTCTGTCTCTGGTACCCAATCTGTTAATGAAATAATCACAAAAATACATCTACCGTGTTAACTGAGGTTCACCTGTACAGTATATTCCTCTTTTGAGATTAATAGAGAGCAAAATTAGCATGTGGCTAAATTCAGTAATTACTCTTTTTTGGGGCTCAATATATTAACATTATGTGGTCTGTATTAATATGTTAATTTTGTATTAGAAAAATCTTTGTTATTTCTAGATGAACATGACATTCCTTTAATGTGAAATTTAACAGAGAACATAATTGGATTCTGTGTGCTTTTATTGATATTTTACTGGCGCAGAAAGATATATACTCTAAGGTGGAGAGATAAATATTCACCATCCATTGCTCAAGTCCAAAAATGTATTTTGGGAAATATGGTAACCTTATATTAATGTATATGCCTAGCACTTATTCAGATTCTATGTATTTTCCTTCACCCTCTCCCATTATTTTTTTGTGGTTTTTCTTTAATTAAACTTTATTTTTTTTAAAAAAAAAAAGATAGTTAAGTTAAAGCCAGCATGGTGTAATGGTTTGAGTATTGGACTATGACTATGAAGACCAGGGTTCAAATTCCTGCTCATCCATGGAAATGCACTGGACGACCTTGTTTGAGTCACATTCTCTCAGCCTCAGAGGACGGCAAAGGAAAATCCTCTCTGAACAAATCTTGCCAAGAAAAACAGTGATAGGTTTGCCTTTGGGTCACCATAAGTCAGAAATGACTTGAAGGCCCACAATGACAATGAAGTTAAAGCATCCCACCAGTTATTCAAGAAAGGTCTTTAGCAACAGATTTGTAATTGCAGAAATAAAACATCTGAATACTAACATATCTAGCTCTGGCATAACATCCTGCTCTATGATAGGGAAGACAAACCTTTTAAATTCATCCAGAAAATCTTAGGATAAAAGTCTAAGACAATGGTCTAAGCATGGATCCTGTGTTTTATTCATTTAGAAATGGAACAACCTTTGAAGGCAAATTTCCCTTCAGTTTTTTCCCTCCTCTCAGCTCTGCATTACTTCATCCTCCTTTCCCATCTATCCTAATATACTGTTCACTTCAAGGTACTACCAAACATAAAAAGGAAACACAATAATCTCTGTAAGATTTCATCTACAGTCAGAAAGAAAATAACAAGATGAAAATGAATCAAGCATAATGCACCAAGTGCCACATCATCATTTCAAAACAGCTTGGGCTAAAGAAGTCTTTGGAGTAGGATGATGTCCTTAAAGAATAATGGGATGCCTAAAAGGGTAAAATCTGACCCTGCAATGTATGTTTATTCCTTTATTTAAAACAAAATGTGTTTCTAAGATGTAGTCCTCAAACTCATTTTTGAAGATAGATTTACAAAGCAGACATTTCAGCAAAAGAAATGAAGGAAAGCAGCCTTAATTCTTTCTGAAACTGGCAAGTCTTTCATACTTTTCTGGGTGTGTACAATTGAGGAGCAACTTCACACCAGTTTGGAAGGACGCTCAAGAACAGCTGTGGACAAGACTGTAGTCACCTGAGTAGTAGATGTACTTTCCTCCCAATATGAAAGTTTATGAAGCAGGATTCAGTCATACAGAGCATAACAAATGATAGGGCCTATATCTATATGGCTTAGGTCCAGGTGGACTGATAGACCTCGGGCCTGTACTGACCGGCCAAAAATGACAGTAGAGTTGGGGCATGGCAACCACACACCGACCACCCTCACTTCGCCCCAATGCCACCGCCACGCCATACACCCCACCGCACCCCTTTGGGGCCATCTGTATAGCTCCCTTATAACACTGTATGAACCTACCTAGACCATAAGACCCTAGGGCAGGGGTAGGCAACCTTTCCCCTTTAAGGGCCGAGGGACTTCAGCTCCCAGAAGCCTCAGCCATGTTGGCCAATAGTCCCATGTTGGCCAATAGCTCCTGGGAGTCCCTCGGCCCTTAAAGGGGAAAGGTTGCTTACCCCTGCCCTAGGGGTTTGTGAGATCCTCAGCAGTGGCCCTTCTCTTAGCCCCACTACCTTCACAGGCATAGTTGTGTGGAAATGAAATAGCATTTACATTTCTATACCACTTATCTGTGAACTCAGCACTCTCTAAGCCAGGGGTAGGCAACCTAAGGCCCGGGGGCCGGATGCGGCCCCCCGAGGCATTTGGACTGGCCCCAGGCTGGTCCTGATGCCGCCGCCGCCACCCACCATGATGATATTGATTATTGTTGTTATTACTTGTTCTTGGGATTTTCTTGGCAAAATTTCCACAGGGGTTTTGCCATGGCTTTTCTGGGGCTGAGAGAGTGTGCATGCATATTTTTTAATTTTTTTTAAAATATTATTTATTTATTTATTTTTGGTGCTTTGGCCCCCCAATTGTCTGAGGGACAGCAACTTGGCCCCCGGCTCAAAAAGGTTGCCTACCCCTGCTCTAAGCAGTTTATAATTTGTAAACCAATTGCTCCCAACAAGCTGGGAACTCATTTTACCGACCTACGAAAGGATGGGAGGCTGAGTCAACCTTGGAGCCCTGGGATCGAACTCACAACCTTGTGGCTGCAGAATAGGCATTCAATCACTGTATCACTAGGCAAGAGAGCGCCTTCTTAATAGCCTAGTAGTGGCTGCCCCTAGATTTTGGAACTCTCTTCCCAGGAAAGCCAGAATATTCCCCTCCTTGCTGTCCTTCCATCAAGACTTTTTTAAAAAAATCTGACAAACTTTTTACGTTTTTTAACAAAAGGTTTTACAAAATCCTGTATTGTTTTCCTTGTGTTTTACCAGCTTTTTCTCTCTTTTTTAGCCATAGGTTTTATATTGTTTTACTACTGTGAATAGTTTTTATTTTAATGCTGACTTTTATATGCATTTAGCTACATTGCACTTTTAAAAAACTGTAAGCACCTTGAACCCAATTTTGGGGGAAAGTGGGATGAAGAAAAAGGAAAAGGAGAAGGAGAAATAATCTCAGTTTGATATGAAAGTAAGCACCAGGATTCTCAATTCATCTTAGAACATAAGAGAATACCAGTGTAATCGCTGTAAAAGCCATCTGATTGCGTTCTGACTCTCAATTGTATTGAGTTGAAATATGAACAAGTTGTAAGGATCTGGCTTGTCTTTATAGCCAGCTCTATGGGAAATCCTATCAACAGTCACCTCTAAAAGAGGAGGCTTGCATGGCAAGTTCCCTGTTTTCCAAGTTCTGCTTGTTGAAGAAAGATATTCTGCTTTGAAAGGGGCTTCAAATACTGTAACCACCTCACTACACATCTTTTTCCAATGCTTAGTAAAAAGTATTTTGGACCCAGCAGCATGCCATTTTGTGTTCTGACGTGTGCCAGTTCTATAATTATTGTCATCATCACCCCCACTTGTCTTTAAAAGGCTTACCAAACAATGCATGCCACTCCATTATTGCAGAGAGGAAAATCTTGCCAGAAGGATGGACTGTAATTTTGGGGTATACCGTGTCACAACTTCTTAGTCTAACATGCAACACTAGCTTAGCATCAGTTCTATGAATAACCACTGCAGTCCTCTAGAAATGGTTAGACTGCAGCATTCTTCATCATTGGCTGTGCTGGTTAGGGAGGCCTGGACCTGCTGACAAACAACATATGGAGGGCCACATTATCCCCATCCCTGTTGTACACCAAGGGGTCAAACTATAAGTTGCATGAATATATAGCTGACCTTTTCTAAAATTCTAAAGTATGCATGCAGTAGCTTGATCCAGATCCACACAAGTGGAGTAGTAGTTATGCTTTTCCTCTACAGGTGCTTGCTTCCCAAAACCCATACCCAAATACATGGGGTTTAAAAAGAAACAAAATAGCCTCCATTAACATCAAGGTCGGTAGGTACATGCTCTAAAAAGAAAGGTACATGTTTGTGGTATTAACTGTACTTTATAAAATTTCAGAACTATGCTCACATACCCTCACATACCCTCACATACCCTCCAACATTTCACTGATGAAAACCTGAACACATATAGCCAAGCAACATCCAAGTGTGGTCAAGATGGCAAATGTCATTACTGACAAAGAACATACAAGCTAATAGAGCCTGAAGCAGTTTGCTTTTGCCTGAGTCTATTGTGAAGAGGAAGATTTCACCCTTCTTCTTCTGAATTAGTGAAGTAAAAACTACATTTTGTAGAAGTTAAGATAAGCTGAGGATAAAGGGGAATGTGGGAGGTGAAGAGAGAATTTGGGACAGAAGATTAATCAGGGCAGTCCCTTCCAAATCAGGACAGCTGGAGGCCCACCTTGTTTCAGACCTCTTTTGCCTGTTGTTAACCATCTTGGCCTGTCTTCCCAGGCCTTTGCTAAATTCATGACCCCCCCTTCTATTATTATGACCATCACATCACACCCTTATCCTTAATCTGTATTAATTTCCATGAGCTTTTAGTTTTTTCTTTTAGTCTCCATTTTATCTTCTGTCCATTTCTAATGACTTCTTCTTCTTATCTTCTTCCTTCCTCTACAACTCACCTGCTATCAATCTACTTTGTTGCTTCCCTCCAGTCTTGCATCTTTGCTTTGCTTTTGATGATGACTTCTTCTAAAATCCTGCTCAAAACCTAATCTTTTTTAATATGTCTCTTCCCTAAACACCTTTGCTCACTGCATAACCATCCTCATGAGAAAGGTTTTCAATTTCTCCTTTGTGCAACACTTAGAACAGTGTTAGAGCCACATATTCACTCATTTTAAATGCTTAATAGAGGTGTGTGTTCTTAATATTGACAGAACTTGGAAAAATGTACCTAAATCTCAGCCAATTCTCCTCTTGTTTTAGGAATCATGTGAAATAATAAAGTACCTTAGTGAATTACCTGACATGGAGTTAAATTTAATTCAGTTTCAGAAAGCTGTCCATATAATACAGAGCAACATACCTAGGTATTCTGTTCCAGCTCTTTTTATCTGTAAAAGTTAAAATTCTATATGTATTCAGGTCTTACTTTAGATGATCAGCTGGGAATTCAGCTGTATTGCATTCATTACTGATACCAGGAAGAAGGAATTTAAAATCCTTTGACTCTTAAAGAAATTGCCTCACATGGGGATGATTTCTATTTCTTTATAGGTGTTCTTTTAAGGGTTATCACTGGAAGATCATTACCCTTTAAAACAGGTCCATAGTGATATCTGCAGGCTAAAAGATGTGGCATTAGCATATTTTTAAACATTGATTCCATTTATATTGGTAGGATTTAAATATAAGTAAAGCATATTTATGGTGGTGCTTAAACCGTGACTTGAAGGGATGACTTTTATAGGGAACCCCTTCATACTTTCTTCTTTTCTCTTTATTCCCCAAAGCAGCTTTTTCATTCATACTGCCATAATCTACATGTTAATTTATCCCAGGTTGTAGGCAAGTAATTCAGGACTCCTGAATACCTGGGAACATCCATCTGCTCATTTATAATTTCAAAGTATGGAAGTTAAAACTGAATACAATGCCTATTGTCTCAGGATAACCATCTGTGTAAACAAGCTTTGAGTAAATGGTAGGTGATGGGGTATTCTGATAAAATATAGTTAAAAAATATTTAATCATCTTCATGAATACACAGAGCTAGCTAATTCTGTAAAGTTATCTTTAGACAACTTGCAATCTTGGCCACTGGGCCAAGGAGACCTAACTGGAAATCTCTGTTAAACCTCAAAAACTTTGGTCATTCACCAGCTCCAGGGTCAACCTGCTCCATATAATAGTTGTTTGGAGGACTAAATCATCACATTGAATGTAAGTATGTATACATCTTTGAGCAATTCAGGGAAAAACTGAGTATAATGATTAGAGTACAAGACTTAGCCTTAGGAGGGATACAGGTTCAGGCCCAATGCTATTATGTGCTTTACATAAGTTTCTGATTGATGGCAATCCTAAGTGAATCTATGGCAGCGTTTTCTTGGCAAAATTTGTTCAGAGGGGGTTTGCCGTTGCTTTCCCTCTGAAGCTGAAAGACTGTGACTTGCCCAAAGATACCCAGTGAATTTCCATGGCTGAGCTTTGAACACTGGTATCCAGAGTCGCAGTCCAGCACTCAAACCACTACACCATACTGGGTCTTTTCAAGCCCCTAGTGAGCCATAAAACTCATTGGGTGATCTTAGACCAGTCACTTTCTTTCTACCTGACCTTTATCACAGGTTTATTGGAGGACAGTTTTTATGCTCACTGGAGAAAAGGCAGATTATACGTTATAACTACTGATTAAAGGACAGATAGGAATATAATGTAATATGACTGTTATTTCTGGTGTGACAGCAGGTAGAGTGAGGAAAGCAAAAATATAATCATTCAGAAATGGCTAAATATGCATTAAAACATAGGATTGTTGTTGACTTTTGCAGCAGATGGCTGAATCGGACTGACATCACCCTCGCTGCCAAATGAGGTCAGGGAGTTTAGTTATACATCACCACAGAGTTATTCTGAAAACACTTGTTTGACAGGGAATAAAATTTATGTTTCTCAAATGGTAATTAGTAAGGTTAGGATAATGGGTTACACCAACTCATCACTCCATTAAGCTTAACATGTTCCAAAACCATTAATTTTATTAGGGCCGTTGCAGACCGGCCCAAACGGCCAGCTTGGGGGGTAGAGTTGGGGCGGGGCAGCCACACGCCGCCACCCCAACCCCACCCCAATGCCATCCTGATGCCACGTGGCCCTATGCATGCCGTTCGGTGTCAGGACGCCCTTCTGGCGCAGCATTTAAACACACTGCGCCAAAAGAGCGCTGAAGAGCCACGGCGCTGGCTCTTAGGGTGGCCTTTTGCCACCCCTAAAAGGAGCGGCATTTTGCCGCTCTTTTCGGGGCGGCAAAAGGGAGGATCAAGGCCGCGGCATGGGGTTGCCACGGCCCCAATCCACCACTTCCCGAGGAAGCTCTCTGCCACCCCAAACGGCCAATCTGCATCGGCCCTTAGACACAGAAAAGT
Source organism: Phrynosoma blainvillii (assembly GCA_026167975.1). Lineage (NCBI taxonomy): Eukaryota > Metazoa > Chordata > Lepidosauria > Squamata > Phrynosomatidae > Phrynosoma > Phrynosoma blainvillii. Next base: position 34,381,265 of record JANUYF010000005.1, read on the forward strand.
GATAGAAATGTGAGGACAACCACAAACGTTACCTCTGTTTTGAAAACTGCATGCCTGATGATCCATATTTGGGAAAACAAAACTGGAAAGTGAGGAGGAGATTTCAACTCTGTGCAGGACATATATACCTCACTTAATGAAGTAGATATGTTCCTCGGTATTGCTTCATTAACAGAAACTTGGTTACCAGAGGCAGGAATAACATGGAAAGAATAGGGATAGGTCCTAAATTACAAAAGAAGAGTAGCTTGAACATGGTTAAGCAAACTTCTTATTCAGAACTACAGATATGCACATGAGAAATGAAACAACCAGGTCAGGTAAGCCTTGCATGAATAAACAAAAACATTTTTCACCTTCTAGAGACCAAAGTTTCTTCTAAAATGCATCCAGGGATGCCTTTTTCCTTTTCAACAATGTCCACGTTTCTTACGATTTCCATTTTGGTGGCCAGAATTGCAAATTTATCCTTTTTTAATGTGTCAGGAGCAGTTGGTAAAACAGGCTTATCTGCTTTCCCATTTTTTCTTCTGTTTTGCTATTCACACATAGTAAGAGATTCTGGAGGTAGCTGGCATTCACCTTGCCTCTTGTAGGCTGACACACACAGCTACAGTAGGATCAGCTACAGTAGAATCCCATTCTTTCCCAGTTCAAGGTTTATTGCATTGTTTACTGCAGACATGCTGCTGCTTGAGGTGTCTGGTTCTCCAGTTTTCTTTTACCATTTCCCTAATGCTGATGCTGCTAAAAGTTTCCCAGCGAGAAAGCGGACAAGAAGGAAGGAGGGGCTAGGCAGACATTAAAAGACTTCTCAAAAGGAAGTTTCTTTCACAGAGGCTTGGGTAACTGAGAAATACCTGTATGTTATAACCTAGACACCATATTCCTAGCTACAGTATCTTGCAAATTGCAGCCCAAATTAAATGCAAGGTCCATAAGCAGATCTGTTTTCGTTTGGTGAAAAGCCTATGGTATTTAAAGGAGTGAGCCACCACCACCCCCAGCTCCATTTCTTCAGATTAAATTCCCTCAAGCTGCTATTAAGGATGGAAGTCAGCAAGGAATCATACCATCTTTTTCAATTTTGCAGCATATAGCACCTTTGGAGGAAATACTTATTTCAGAGAACAGTGTATGAAGAAATGGTGAAACAACTCTTACCCCACCCCAGTACCATAGCTCACCTTCCCACATAGGCCACTTTTGCATTCAACCAAAGGAGTGGAGGGAAGGCATATAGAGATCTTACACAAACCATCCACATCAAGTCTAATTTGGTCCTCTAATTCAGCTTGATCCTTTTATGCATGTTTTTGGATTTGTCTTTAGTTTCCTGCAGACCAATTCAGAAAATTGCTTTTATAATCAAAGAAAAGCCTAGCTATCATAAGGCACGCCATGTCTTTTAAAAATATCCCACAACAGTGAGGTTTTCTTTTAGTGAGTCAGCTCTATGGACTGGCTACTTGTATTGGGAGCAGGGGCAAAGTGGTAGTGGGACAGAAACTATTTTCTCAAATTCTGAAATGCAGAATTCACTGTGGTAAAGAGAAAGGAGCAAGATGAACTAAACACCAAGCATTGTGGACAGATAAGTGTTATCACAAAAATGCACTTCACTACTGTGTTTTCTTTTCCTCTGTGGGCCTCACAGACATAGAAAAAGCACAAAGATAAAAACCAGAAAACAGATTCTGCTTCTCTCTACTTCTGTCTTTCATTCGCTACTTCTCTCTGGCATTCTCCTCTCTTTATGTCTTTTTGGCACAAGATATTTTGCTGCCTGGGGCAAAGAAGCCACCGTTTGCCCTTAACAGGTGCTGACTCAAGGACCAATTAGATTTTATTCCTATATTAGTAATGGCCTAAATACCTGAAAGGTACCAGATTGTATCTGATGTTGGAAGCCAAGCAGGGTCAGCCTTGGTTGGTACTTGGATGGAAGACTAACAATGAATACCACGGGCTGTAGGTTATATTTAAATGGAAGGAGCTTGCAAAACCAACCATTATAGCATGTTACTGAAATGATAAGTTACCCTGTCATGACATCTTCCTGAGATGACAAATTTATTTTACCTATTTTTTGCCTATTTGTCATGCATGAGGATTTTTAAAGGCAGAAGATACCTACTGTGGTCTTTTCCCCCTACTGGGAAAGAAAAGGTGGCAGTCAACCATACTTGCTCTGCTCACAGAGAGCTGACCACTTCAGACACAGCAGGTTTTAACTCTAAAGAAGTTGGACTCTTTAAGCTGCATCAGGCTGAATGAAAGGTTGCATCTCTTTCTGTCCTTTCTGAGCTTTTGGTGGGAAATTGATCTTTGCCAATTTGGAGGTAAATTATTTCATTTTGAAATAATTTTTCCCTTCCCCCAACTGCTTGATTATTCATGCTCCTGTAGCAAAATACAAAGCAAACACTATTTCTACAGTTTCCAAAACATCCTCTTGATGACTTTGCCATACGTGCTTCCAAAGAATTGCTTCCAAACAATTAGCAGTTTGGGGCTGCTAATGGACTCAAAAGCTTATTGGGAAGTATGTATGGAAAGATCACGTGGAGAACCTCACACTGTACATACAGTGGCCTCTGCTTTAATTTAAAAATACTTGGAACGTGCTTCCAAATAATTGCTTGGGTCCATTAGCAGCCTTACAAGTATGAAACAATACATTGTGTTACTTGCATCTCTGTGTTGGTTTTAAAAACAGCAGTGGTTGTGAAGTGTGGGTTGTGCTAAGTGAGGTAAACCAGATCAGGACTGCGGCACAAGTGGAACTGAAATTTAACCTTTATCACCAATAGTAGATTTCCCTGTGGAGCAAAGAGCAGCTTTGGAAGAGGACGTTAAATATTACTGTAGCATGGGGAAAATAATTCCCCCTTCACACCCTGGTCTCAACGGAAATTAAAAACCTTGGCACTTTGGGTTAAATACACATAGATGGTAATGCACTTAATGAAATAGGCATCTTGGTGCTGCAGATTTAGGGTGCCATTTAGGTTCCCAGATTAACAGGCAAATCGGATGCTGTAAGGCTGAGCAAGCAGGGGGTATTTTCCTGCAAGAATTCAGCTGAACTGAAGCTGCCCAAAGTAAGCTCCTGCATAACTGCTGTTCATGTTAAAGGGGACAGCATAGTAGAACATACTGATAGATTCTGCTTTGTCTAATTGAACTTTGCAAGGCCAACAGTTTGTTCATCACAAACACATTCTTCAAGCAATCCAAGAGGTGATTGCATACATGGACATTACCTTATATGCACATATATACAATATACAAATAGACAGCATAATTGGAATCAGAAGATGGAGAAGCTCTATTCTCCCTGCAAAAACAAAACCAGGAGCAGACTGTGGCAAGGACCATGAACTACTAATATCAAAATATCAGAAGAATGATAAGAACACTAAGGGGGGTTGCAGACTGCCAGAAATAGTGCAAATTGAGTCCACTTTTAGGGTTAGGGTTAGTGCTAGGGAATCATGGGAATTGGTTTTTTTCTGAGACATTGAGCCTTCTCTGTCAGAGAGCTCTGGTGCCACAATAAAATACAGTTCCCATGATTCCCTAGCACTAACCCTAACCCTAAAAGTGGACTCAATTTGCACTATTTCTGGCAGTCTGCAACCCCCCTAAACTGACCATTATACTAAAATACAACCTAGAGAACATCACCATAGAATTTTAAGATAATGTGAAAAATAGATTTTCACTATTAAGCCTAACTGACTGGGAGCCAGGAGAACTCTGGACTGAAACCAGGAACATTGTCAGAGAATAATAATATTTTTTAAAAGACACTGTCTTAGACAAAAAGAAAGAAGCTCAATGGATGACACATGAAATTCTTCAAGCAGTTTAGAACAGAGGAGAATCAAATAAAGAAGGTGACGGAAATAGGGTCAGAACCCTGAATCCACTGTTCAGTGACTTGTGCACAGGGACAAAGAGAACTATTATAACAATCAGTGCAGAGAAATAGAAGATGACAACCAAAAAGGGAAAACAAGAGACCTCTTTCACAAGATCTGAGAAATCAAAAGGAAATTTAAACCAGGAGTGGGGATGCTCTATGACCAACATTACATTACCAATTACAAATAAAAATACAATGGAAACAATACAATGAAGAAGTCTATAAAAGAGATGAAGGATGACAATTCATTCAGGGAACCCAATTTGAATATGAACTTACAATTTTAAAAAGTAGAAGCTGCACTCAGAGCCCTTGGGAGAAATAAATCATTCGGAGCAGATGACATACCAATTGAGCTGCTTCACTCTACAGAAACAGAGTCAATTGTAGTTCTAACTAAAATCTATCAACAAGTGTAAAAAACCAAACAACAGCCCACAGATTGGAAATGCCCAATACACATTCCTATCCACCCAAAATGAGACACAAAAGATTGCAGTAGCCACAGGACCACTGCATTAATTTCCCATGCAATCAAAGTCATGCTGAAAATTCTGCAGCCAAGACTTTTATTGTATATGGAATGAGAAATGCCAGCTGTCCAAACTAGGTATGGGAAGGGAAGAGGCACTAGGGATCATACTGTAAACATACATTGGATAATGGAGCACACCAAATAATTTCAGAAGAAAAACCACCTTTATAGATTATAAAGGCGCTATGTGCTTCATAGATTATAGCAAAGCCTTTGTGTAGATTATGAAAAACTATGAATTGTTCTTAAAGAAATGGGTCTCAAAGGTGCCACAAGATGCTTTGTGGATAGCAAAAATAGATTAAGATGGCTACTCCTTTGAAAACTGCTACACTATTCTGTGTGTGTGCACGTGCTCATGCCAGCATCATAGTTCGTAAGAAGTACTTAGTGATTGGAGATTTTTCCCCTTGAGAAAGGAAATAGGAGCAATGAAAGTACCTGTTGCAAATAGTTTGGCTGAACACCCCATTTAGAACCTGCTTAAGAAGCTGATGTAAAATCTGAGCTTTCATGAAAGTGGGAAAGAGTTTAACCCTTGAAAAAAAATGTTGGCAGAAACAAAATGCTCTAATAGCCAGGCTTCCTGTAATCAGGTGGCCAATTATGTCTTTATTTTCCTCTGCCACTGAACATGCTCTGCTTCTGTAGAAATTCAAAAACTTCACTCCTGTTTGGTCTCTCCACTGCAATTGCCACAATAAAATATCAACAAATAAAAAATGGCATGAGAATTCCGATGCAATCTGCTCATGCAGAGCAGAATGGATTCATTTGAAGAACTCATTTTGTCCTGATAGTACAGTTTGACATTTTGTTTGAAATTTGCCCAGGGATACCTACCAAGTGACCTAATTATTAACATTTTAGTGCTAAAACCCAGCTCTTTTTGTTCAGTCCCTGTGCTTTACAGTGTTTGTGCTATTATGTTCTGATACTGTTGGTGCATTTTTTTTTAAAAAGTATTTTGCCTTCAATTTTTTTCCCCATTTCGCTTATAACCCATTTATAGTTCAAATGGAAAAGCATTGACAATAACTGTGTTTAAATGGTCATTTAGAGATCTAAGGATGCAGTGAGTGGTTTAAGAACCACTTAACCTGATGTGGAGACACTGTTGAAGCACAAGAAGTTATTTCCCGGATGAGTGCCCACTCCAAAAAAAGCTCCATATAAGATTATAAAGAGATATTCGTGTTCTCAACATAGAAAAGGATACCTACCTAGCTATTTTATCTTGGGCACTGATTTTACTTCTTGACACCTAGTAAACCTTGTCTGTTTAAGCCAGGGGTAAGCAACCTTTCCCCTTTAAGGGCCGAGGGACTTCAGCTCCCAGAAGCCTCAGCCATGTTGGCCAATAGTCCCATGTTAGCCAATAGCTCCTGGGATTCTGGGAGTTGAAGTCCCTCGGCCCTTAAAGGGGAAAGGTTGCCTACCCCTGGTTTAAGCCTTCTACTCCTCATTCACTCTGTCTTAAGATGTTAACCATGCTGACTTCATGCCCTAAATATCAAGCCAGGCTTCCTTTTCTCTCCTGTTCCACACCCCACTTCCTTTTGTAATATCTTGTCAAATGAAGGCAACTTTTTCATATTTCTGTTGGTATTCAATAGATTAAAGCATTCCCTGAATGTGGCTTTTGGAACCAGTTGCATCTGGTTAAAGCAGTATTTTATTTTTATTTTTATTTTTGGAAGGGACAATCTTTGAAAAGATACTAACAGAAGATTCTTCTAGTTCAATCTGCCATATGCTTAATGCTGGTGAAATATAAAAGTTTGGTTATACTGAAGAACTTCATTTCTAAGGACAAAACTTTTGCAGAATTTATTTCCCTGAAGAAAGTGTATCATGGAGGACAGTTTGTGTTAACATAAGGAAAAACTGTACATCTCAATGAGTTTGCAAATTCTCTAATGATGCAACTATAGAATTGGGTTTGCTTTTAGTCTCTGATCATTTCAAGCAAAAGTGAACAATACTGTAGGGAAAATCCGAAGATTTGACCAGAAATGCTAAAACAAAGCAGTTTGCCAATTTTGTCCCCCCCACCCCGGCAAAAATTTTTAAGACGAGTAATAAATTCTAACAGATTAAGTACATTTTCAGAAAGCAGGGTTTTTTTTAATGGCTATACTTTAAAAGAATTCACTTCTTGGCCTTGAAATGCCAAGGTGGGGTTTATTCAACATCGCCAGCTGTAAAACCAATTTTTCAGTTAATGTGGAAGAATTTTGTATTTATGTTATTTCAAGGATTTATATCCCACCTTTCTCTCACAATGAGATTCAAGAACCAAGCTAATCTGCAAAGATCATGTACACTGAAGTTATCAAGAACCTGCGCGGAGTAATCAAATGTAAAGAGAACGTAAAATTTCCGCTGTGATCCAATATATTAAACAACACTAAATTTAAAGTGCCTGTTTGTGAGAACACATGTAAAGAGGAACGCCTGGCTGCAAGTGAATCAGTGTTGAACAGATTGGCAGCTGCTCATATACAAAGCATCTACATCACACTTTGCCCACATGAAAGCAAGACAGTTAGCTTATTTATGCAGCTGGAAGAAGGAGAGAAATATATCTGGAGTAGACAAATGCAGTTGTTAAATCCACTGTGACCTCATTTCACTCATTTTACACACAGCTACAAAGAGAACAAATATTTTTGGTGACTGTTACTGTTAATTGACATGAACCACAACTAGCATCCACAGTATATGCAAGCACATCACAAAGAGCAGGCGCTCGGCAGAGCAAAATGAGACACTACTATGTACTGACTGTCAAACTCTATCCAATGCAGCGACTCCTTTCTATGTTTCACATGTTTGACTATATGAGCTGCCTTGTGGCTCCGAAGGGTGCAAACTGAATCAATAAAATAAGGTGTTAAGTGCTACATCTAGTCCTGTACTTGTTACAAGAGCAGAAAACAAAACCCCCAACAACAACAACAACAACCCCCACAACTGTTTGTACTTTTCTCATTCCTTCTAAAGGAATATACTGTACTGGACACACAACCTGAAACTTGCTAAAATACTAGATAAAGGAAGGAGGTGGGTGGAAATAATAACTGGAAATCAGGATCCCCAAAAGTGCTTTCATCAAGGAGCATAGATGAAATCTCATCCCCACACAGTAAAACACCCAGACCTTCAAAAGTTTTTGTTTTTTTTAAAGACTTAGTAAATGTTTATTTGTTAAATGCCTGGAATAATCTCAGAAACAAAATACCAACCCAGATGATCGTGAAATACCCAGTGTTCTAAGGATGATGACTGCTGCTATGGTTTGTTCTGCATTCATGTCAGAAAAGCTACATCATAAAACAAATTGCTTCCCATCACCTAAAGGCACTCGTTCCTTTGCAGCCTACCAGCCCAACCATTGCTCTTCACCCTTACCTCTTACACCTTGTTTTAATGGAAGACTTCTAATTCCTTTCTCATGTGTACAATTCAAGGCTGCCACAACCTCACAGAGCATATTGATCGCTAGGATTTTCAGCCACCTTCTCCAGTAGCATGACATCGACACACTACTACACCCTGAGACTGGGGTTGTTTCGTCTCCTTATTCATTGCTACAGAGAAATCTCCAGAGATACATCAAAGTAAGATAAACCCTGGGAAACCCTTCTCAAATGGCACTCAGAAGTGAGACACTGCAGACCAAAGGCTTATGATACCAAAGCATACATTTCCTCAACAAAATCCTCACCTACCTCCTCACAGAGAGAGCAGATCATGGCCAACAACAGATCATGGCTAGGATTGACAGATGTCCCTTATTAGAAGAGATGGCCCTTGGGAGTCAGAAAAAGCTTGTCCCTTATAGGGTTGTAAGGTGTCCTTTATTATAAGGCGTATGACCTATCTATAGGTCAGAAGGCTTGTCCCTTATAGGGTTGCCAGGTGTCCCTTGTTATAAGGGATGTCCCTTGTGAGAAACAAGTTGTCTCTTATAGGGTTGCCAGATGTCCCTTATTATAAGAAATAGCCGTGAGGGTGAGAGAAAACTTATTCCTTATAGGGTTGCCAGGTATCCCTTATTATAAGAAATGTCCCTCGAGAGTGAGAGAAAGCTTGTCCCTTATAGGGTTGCCAGGTGTCCCTTATTATAAGGGATGTCCCTCGAGAGTCAGAGAAAGTTTGTCTCTTATAGGATTGCCAGGTGTCCCTTATTATAAGGGATGTCCCTTAAGAGTGAGAGGCAGCTTGTTCCTTATAGGGTTGCCAGATGTTCCTTATTATATCCCACACACCCTGAAAGTTTGTCCCTTACAGGTATCTTTTATATATATAAAAAGATATATATATAAGCCGGGTTTTTGGTTTGTTTGTTTGTTGCTGGCCGTAGGGGATCCTGCCAAGAAAGAGGGATCCCAACCTGGCAATCCTATAAGAGACAAACTTTCTCTGACTCTCGAGGGACATCCCTTATAATAAGGGACATCCCTTATAATAGATATAGATATAGATATAGATATAAAAATACCTGTAAGGGACAAACTTTCAGGGTGTGTGGGAAATATATATATATATGTGTGTGTGTGTGTGTGTGTGTATATATATATATATATATATATATATATATAAATTTTATATATAAAAATATATATAAGGGATGTCTCCTACTTGAGGGGTGGAAAGCTTTCCCTTTTATCTAGGCTGAAGAAAGTGCCCCAAATCCCATATTTGGGTCTGTGAGACAGAAATGTGTCCATCATACCATCCTCCGCAGGTCAATTTTATACCCAGAAACCCAGGGTTAACTAAAACCAAGAGGTCCCTTTGGTATTTAGGGAGAAGACCAACTTGTGAGTAGCTGCCATGAATTTCCCTGCTTGCCTTGAATTTCTCCTCTCCTTGATGGCTAAACTGACCAAAGGCACTACAACACTACTACTAACTAGACCTAACCTGGAACTTCTCTCTTTTCTCTCCTTTCCCACCTGAGCATCCAGTCTCAGCCTTTTCCTCTCTTTTCTATTAGGGATCCAGCTTCCTTATTTCAGATCCCTGGAGCGATCCGGTAAACCCCAAACTTGAAGATTGGGATCCCTCTTTCTTGGCAGGATCCCCTACAGCCGGCAATAAACAAACAAACCAAAAACCCGGCTTTTAACATCCACCAAAACCATCAAACCTGTCCCCACTTACCGCCTTCATGGATCGGGTCACGACAAGGCAGTGGATCTTCTTCTCCAGATCCTTTCCTTCCAGGATCCCTCCAACAGTGAAGAAACAACAAAAAACCAAGGCAAAGTGGAGGAGGGGGGGCTGCGATCTTGGATGCCTTATATCCCAACCCCCCCAAAAAAGGAGGGGGGGGGAGGAAAAGAAAATGAAAGAGCAAGGGTGGGCAGGAAGATCCACCTGGGTCAGGAGTGGATCAGCTCAGGATCCCGATGGAAGGCAAAGCTGAAGCCAGCTGGAGGAGGAGGATCGGCTGCTTTTCTGGCTTGAAAGGAAGGAGGGGTCTGCTTGGTGCTTTTGCAGCCCTGGCACTAACTGGGGATACTGGGAGGGTGGCACAGCTGCAAAAGGGTGGCTCTGCGACTCGATCCCGGTCCTGATCCTGATCCCGATCCCGATCCCGATCCCGATCCCGATCCTGAGAAAGAAAGAGATCAGCTCCTAAACTCAGGCTTTAAAGGAGGATCCGGGCGTTGGGCTGGAAGAGAGCGAACCAGACTGGCCCAGGAGTAGCCCCCCCCCTCCCACACACACGCGTCCTCTTTTTCCAGGACCCGTCCTCCATTCCCACCTTCTCTCCAGGAGGAATGACAGAATGCCTTCCACGCAGAGCCATGCAACTATGAAGCATGGATGTCTATTTATGTGTGTTTCTATGTGTTTAGCTTTTCCTTGGGCACGTCCTCCATTTTTCTTGGAGGACCTCCATTCGGAGCATGACTAAGAAGCATGGCTATTCTATTTCTCTGAGTTTTTTTAGCTTTTCTGTGGAGGCGTCCTTCATTTTTCTTGGAGGGCCTCCATTTAGAACATGACTGAGAAGGATGGATTTTACATTTCTATGCAGAGTGACCAGACTTTTCCTCCTTTTCCAGGTCATGTCCTCCATTCCATCCTCCTGTCCAGGGGGAATTCCAGAATGTCCTCCATTTTTAGCACGACTGAAAAGCATGGGTTGATATATATATATGTGTGTGTTTTTTTAGCTTTTCTTTGGGCATGTCCTCCATTTTTCTTGGAGGACCTCCATTTAGAGCATGACTAAGAAGCATGGATTTATATTTATATAGTATTAGCTTTCCATTGGGCACGTCCTCTGTTTTTTCTTGGAGGACCTCCACTCTGAGCATGAATAAGAACCACAAATATTCTGAATGTTTTTAGCTTTACTTTGGGCACGTCCTCCATTTTTCTTGAAGGTCCTCCATTTTGAACATGACTGAGAAGTGGGAATATTCTATTTCTCTGAGTGTTTTTCGCTTTTCCTTTTGGCTCGTCCTCCACTTCTCTTGAAGGTCCTCCATTTTGCGGTGCCTTGTCCTCCTTGGCGGTGATGACTTCTGGTCACCCTGAATCAGGGGAGGGAGATGCAGTGTACATTTGGATGATGGAGGTGTCTAAGAATGGGTCTAGTCCTGGTTGTATGGAGGGGAGACATTTCACTTGTGTGTGTTTCTGTGTTTGTGGGTCTGCCTGCATACTGTCTGAACTGAGAGGCCAACCTCCACCAGATCTTGACAAAATGCAGGCTGATGACTAACATCATGCATTATTTTTTCCTCCTCCTCCTCCTCATCTATGTTTTTCTAACCCTTTTCCCTGATGAAGAAAGCTTCAAAAGCTTGCGACATGTATTCGTGGCCTTTGGGTCAGGTTGACTAACCGCCTCCTTTTCCAGGACGTGTCCTACATTTCAACCAGGGGGAATTCCAACACGTCCTCCATTTGGGGCATGGATTTACATTTCTGTGTTTATCACATGGGAGACAATTGGAAGTATAAACGGAGATTAAGCCATGATAATCCCGCAATTGTTCTAATGGTTTTCACACGACGTTGAGATGAAATGTGATTAAAGTGCCATTATCCTGTGAATAACCAGGCAAGAAACAGCAGCAAATCATTCACGGGACTTTTTGCTGTTTATTGCCTGGTTATTCATGGGATAATGGCCCTTATGTTGATCTCATTTTAATCACATTTTAATGTCAATTGCACAATTTTCATGGATTCATTACTGTTTAAACTCCTAATTCCCTCCCGTGTGATAAACTTCTTCATTTTTCGCTTTTCTTTGGTCATGACCAAAGGTTCTCCATTTTGAGCATGACTATGAAGCATGGATTTATATTTCTATGAGTATGTATACCTTTCTTTGGCTATGTCATTTTCCTTTAAATTCATTCATGCTCCGTTTTGAGCATGACTAAGCCCTCGTTCCCACTATAATTTAAAGCAAATTGTGGATCAGATTAGATGACCATCGTTCCCACTTGAAATCAGTTCCGATCCTATTGAGCTCAGTTGCAATTGCAATGAAGCGAGGCAAACACAAAAAAACAGCTGTTTCCTGACGCTAGTTTTTTGGCGATTCTTTTCAAAAGAATCGATTCTGAAGCGTGTTCAACAAGTGGGAATGACGGATCTTGGGTCCAACCTATCTTCGGGACCTCCTCCCACACAATCCTCCCCGCGCACTCTGGTCGAAATTTGCTTCAGCCAACGAAATCTAAGCTGTCGGCAACTTCCCAGAGGGCATTCTTGGTAATCGCCCCCAGATTATGGAACAGCCTGCCGGACGAGATCCATCATATTAACACCTTAAGCAGCTTTTAAAAAGCTGTGAAGATGGATCTCTTCCGACAGGCCTTTCCTGATTAGATCCCCAGCCTCAGGAATCCGTGTGTTTTTACCATCCTAGTTTTGGCTCTCCCACTGTTGGCTGTTGGTTGGTGTTGTTTTTTAATTTTCATTGTATTGTTGTTTTATTGTATTTTTGACATGTTATGTTAAGCTTTATTTTAATGGATTTGTAGTTTAATGCTGTTTTAATGGGGGGAGGGTTGGGGGTTGTTTATTTTAGATTTGTATGGATTTTAATTGTTGTAGGCCACCCCGACCTACAACAATTAAACAATTAATGTTCAACAGAGGGGCGGGGTAAAAATAAATATATTATTATTATTATTATTATTATTATTATTATTCATTTAGCAGTCTAGCACATAGTTCTGGACAGCCCAGTCCCAAACAACTGTGATGGGAAGAACCCAACCAATTGTGATGTTATCTGAATCGCATCATTCTAGAGGGGAGGGACTAATGGCAGAGGGAATTTACATTGCATTGAGCCACGGCAGTAAAAGTGGTGTCAAACCGGATTATTTCTGCAGTGCAGATGCAGCCCAAGACGTCACCAGGTGGATCTCCCTTCAGGGCATTCCACAGATGGGGGACCCACTCCTGAGTAGGCTCTTTGACCCACTCCTTCTCTCTGGATGGCGTAGGGCTTGCCTACATGATCAAAATGCTCACTATTAGATTCAAATAGAATGTGGTCTCTCCACACACAATTGGAAGGAATTCAGGATTTTTGTGGGGGACAGGGAAGGGGGATTTCCCAAACAATGCACAGTTTTTACCAGAGTATCTGCAAGCATGCGCATCATTGAACATTATCGATGCTCATTATTGAACATTACCGCAAGCATTCCATTAGCCCACTTCACATGGATTCTCATGGCTGTGCATTTTCTGCAGAGAATAGGTGAATAAATGTGAATTTGCATAGGGAAGTGAAGACAAACATTGTTGAGAATGTGTAATAATAATAATAATAATAATAATAATAATGCATTCATTTATATTGTCCTTTCCACCAAAAAGTGGAACATTAAACATATACAGTCGCCTCTCTGTTCTTGCGGACTTGAAGTCCTCAGTTTTGCATAATCACAGAGGGGCAATCTCTATTTAAATCAATGGGGCGCACACCTGCGGGGCATGCCCCATTCAAGCCTACGGGGCTTGAATATTTGCAAATCTCTGTTTTTGTGGGGTGGTTGTGGTGGTGTTCCGGAACGAATCCCTGTGAAAACAGAGAGCCAACTGTATAATCAAAAACAGGTGATATAACACAGACAGTAAAAATGTTAAAATGCTAAAATATGTTAATATACTAAAACAACTCCTTATCAGTCACTACCCATCTTGGCAACTTGGAAATCCACAGCAATTGGCATAATACATTTATGTATAGAGAGAGTCAGCACAGCATAGTGGCATTGGCCTGGGTTCGATTCCTACACAGCCATGAAAGATCCTGGGTGATCTTGGGCAAGTCACAAGCTCTCAGCCTCAGAGGAAGGCAAAGATAAACCTCCTTTGAATAAATCTTGCCAAGAAAACCACAGGATAGGTTCACCTTAGGGTTGTCATAAGTCAGAAAATGACTTCAAGGCACACAACACACACACACACACAGTCCTAAGCCCAATTATTCCCATTGAACTACCTAAAGAGAGAAGAGATGGCAGATGAGCAAATGGAAGAAGCAACAGTAATCACTTGCCTGATCCTTCTTAGAGAAGGAAAAGCTGAACAATTTTGTGGAGGCAGTTGCTGGTCTCACTGTGGGTTGCTTACTTATGAATTTGAAAAGCTTTGCTGTTGTCAATAAACCATTACAGATAGAATTGCTTCTTTTTTGTCTGTCTGCTCAGCTGCTATATTTGTATATAACAAGTACTGCAGAAACACCACATGCATCCCATATTTTCTATCAAGGGGAGGGGGGATTCGCCTAATAAAAGGTCACTGCAGAAGTTTTCCTAATACCTGTGGAAACTAAGAGCATGAAACAATTGCTGAGAGCTACAATAGCAAACCACATTTGAGTATTCCCTGCCTAGGAAAATCCTATGAAATTCTTGTGGTTGCCATCAGTCAACAAGCGACTCGAAGGCCCATACACATATAGTCATTTTTCACAATTTGCAGGATCTCAAAGATTGCCTGCTTGCTTCCGTAGGAATAAGGGAAACCTTCAGGAAGGGGTAGAGCATCATTATAGAAATGAGCCTCTTTCTTTTTAAAAATGAGACATGCCACTTTCATACATATTCATGTTCACTGCATTTGTTACTACAGAGAGAACTGAGCTGTTCCACTCTAAATGCTATTAAGATGCATTCACCAAAAAATACTCCATTAGTCATGATGCAATTCAGAAACTTATATCTTATAAGAATAAGAATTTATAAGAGCTAGAATTTTGTGCTCTCACCAGTATGCAGTTATGTGATGGAGTGGAGGAAGGAAACAAATGTTTAGCTTTTAAATTTGAGTAGCATTTACTTAGGTATCTATTTCTGAATGTCTTGGAATCAGTAGATATTCTCCAGCTGTGCTACAGAGAGCTAATGCTCTGGACCTTGTAAGTCTGTGTGTGAATGCTGTCAAAAGCCTTGCAGATTGGGGGGTGGTATTCTTCAACAGAATAAAATACAGAAGCTAGAGTATAGGTTCAGGCATATGCATGCAATTAATAAACAATTATATATGACAGACACAATTTCTCCAGAGCTTCTTTGCCAGCATCCCTTTGAAATTTGGAAGCGACGTTGGCAAGCATGGGTCATAAATTCAAACATGCTTACACAGATCTGTTAGCAAGCTATGAATATAACTTTAACCTTTGGCTCAAATAGTACATTCCTACACATATTTATATGAAATCTGGAAACAAAAACTATGATCATTAGTGTGTGCTCCCAGGAAAGCCTGTACAAGATTCCCAAAGGGACTTTGCAGACTGCCAGAAATAGTGTCTTATGTTTGAAGTCAATGAGCTTAACTCCCAAATAGTTGCACACAGGCTTGCAATCTAAGGGTCATATCAGTTTCTGTACAGCACTAGAATTGGTCTGTGTATGTTGCTTTGTCCATTTCTCATGCTGATTCTCCATCTTTCCCCTATTAAGTCTTCCCCCAATTACCACAACCCCCATTATAAAAGCCACATTTAACACTAGGCAAACCAAGGCAACCACTTTAGCAGTAGATTCTGTCATAAGGTGCATCTACACTGTGGAAATAATGCACTTTGACAGCACTTTAACCACTACAGCTGCATCCCACAGAATCCTGGGACTTGTAGTTTTGTGAAGCAGCAGCACTTTTTGGCAGAGAAGGCTAAAGACTTCGTAAAACTACAAACCCCAGGATTCCATCAGACGGCACACAACACTACAAGTAGTGTCAAACTGCATTATTTCTACAGTGTAGATGCACCCTAAATCCCAAGCTTCCATAGGATAGAACTAAAGCACTTAAAGTAGTGTCAGACGATTATTTCTACAATGCAGATGCACCCATAGAAGAACAAAGTATTTAATTAGTTAATGTTTATTATTATGGCTAGGGATGGTGGGGAGGTGCTAGAGTTGGATTGCTTTGAGCACACTGCATCTTAACTGTGGTGGGTAGGTGTGATACCATTTGCTACTTTACCTCGGGCAGCAATTCTTCTTGGGCCAGCCCTGCTCCATACCATAGACACACTTTCCTTGTCCATTTAGGTATTTATTTATGTGTTAACATCTATGTATTTATGTATTCTTTTTAGGCTGTCCTATAATAGATTTCACTTGGCAGCTTATTGGAACAATGCAAGAGCAAGGTAATGGTATCATTAAATACCAACATCAGAATTGTTCATGCCATCTTATTTCTGATTTCTGTGTATGCTTGTGAAGGCTGGATAGTGAAGAAAGCTTATAGGAAGAGAATCAATTCTTTTGGAATGTGGTGCTGGAGGACAGTTCTGTGAATACCATGGACTGCCAAGAAGACAAATAAGTGAGTCCTAGAATAAATTAAGCTTAGAAGCCAAGGTGACTAAGCTGAGACTGTCATATTTTGGACATATCATGAGAAGATATGACTCATTACAAAAGACAAGGATGCTTGGTAAATTGGAAGGCATCAGGGAAAGAGGAAGACCACATTACAGTTGGATAGACTCATTGAAGGAAGCCACAGCCTTGAGAAGGCCTGTTGGCAACAGAGCAACTTGGAGGTCTCTTGTTCACAGGGTCGCCATAAATTGAAGTCAACAACAACAGGTTAACAAAATAATACTCCAGACAACACACTTCATACATTTCGTGAAGTGGGTGATTGTGTTCACTGCAACAGTCAATCATGGTTATGCTTCTGGAAAGTACTACTTTACAGGATTGTTGAAAGGATTACTCAGATAATCCCTAAAGTGCTTTCAACACTCACATTGATGCTCAGTGTTGTTATTTCGATGTTCATATGTTGACATTGCAAATATTCCCAGACCATTTGCCCTCTGGGGTGTGATCAACAGGGTTTACCTGAACTACTGCTTGCTGGGAGATACAAACAGAGGGCAACCTAAGAGTGATCTATGGTCAACAGTGGAAAGAAGACAAAACTCCAGATTTAGAAGAGTGGTTCCTCAAGATTTATGACATAGCTGAATTGGATAAATTAACGAGATAGTTATCTAAAGGAAATGTGAGAAATTTTGGAAAAGACTGGGAAGTGGTAGAACTATATTTGAAACATAAATAGAGTCTTATCTCAACAGTAGGATTTAAAAATTGACAGATTTATAATTGATGGGTAAACTACAATGATCTGAGTTGAAAGATAGAGGGAACTATGGCTAACAAAATGATACTTTGCTGTAACAACAAGTAAAAAAGTGTATATTTATATATAGATGGGTAAGAAAGTTGGAGAAACAACCAAAGATAGCAGGAGAAGAAGCTAAGGAATGAATGTGGTAAAATAATATTTCGGAAGGAAGGTCAAGAAGGAATGAATGGTATGTGTTTTTTTGTTACTAATGAGATGGAAGGATTGGAAGATTGAGGATAGATACCAGAAGGTTTTATATGTTATGTAGAAGGTAAGAGAAAGTAGTTGAAGGTATGTGTATGTCGTAGGTAGAAAGAGGGAAGGAGTAGAGGTAGAAGAAGGGTGTAAGAGAGGGGTGAGAGAGTAATGAGAGAGAAACTAGAAGACAATAAGTGGGTAAGGTAGGAGATTTTTGATAGAAAGAAACAGAATAGAGTTATGTTAACAAGTAAAAAGAAATGGATACCAATCCTTCAAGGGTAATTTAATAAATACATGTATAGTAACTTAGCAAGCAAATATTAGTATAGCAAATATATGTTTTAGATATATGTTAACTAAAGATTGTTTACGTTAATTTACTTTTCATATTTTCTATGTGTGTTTTAATTATATATGAGTATATATAGATGTTGTTGTATATGTATTTGTATGCCTTTTTATGTTTAATAAAATAAAAAGATAAAAAATAGAGGGCAGCCCAAGTAGACTGGTATCAAAGTTGCACAGCATCTGTTATGTTAAGTTTTTGAAGTTTTGCAGTACATTTTGTTGGAACGTTTGTGCCTTAGATAGCTGATGCAAGCAACACATTTGCTGTACATTTTGACCTGTCCTCATAACGCGCAAATGTTTTAGAGCTTTCTATTCCAAATGTGAACATACTGGTGCTCCCGGTTTTAATCATATCTTACAAAATAGTCAGTACTTTCTGCCACAAACATTTCTTCTGAAGAAAAAAACCAACAAATTGTTGGCAAAGAGGAAATGGAATTATAGTTCTGAGAAATGGACTTTTTATTTTAAGTACAGCAGTGTTTGAAACAGTGAGAACTCTGGAAGCTTCTGCACATACTTTTGCCAATGCACTTCAGTCCCAGGCTAAAATATCTCTTCTGTTCAAGTGCTGGACCTTTACAGTGAAGAGGCTGCCAAGTATGTTAAACTCTTCCAGATATCTGTAAGTTGCACATTTATACTTACCACCTGAAAGGTCCATCCATCCAAAACAGCACCATCCACATGCAAGAGGCAGAAATCAGCTGTTCAAGGTTTCTAGAACTATGGAAATTTTGGAACCAGAAGAATCAAAGAAACTGAATAAGTACTGAGCATGTCCAGTGGCTGATTGACTAATGTTGGATGAAAAACAGAAAACCAGGGTGGAAGAGGAACAGACTACGTCAGGAGTGAACAGTTACATGGGGGCTAGGGACCACCATCTCCCGGGCTGCAGAAATGGAGGTTTTCCAGCTTTTTGGTGCCATTTTAGAGAAGAAACAGAAATACTATATTTTTGCACACTGGGTGCAGTGTGCGAAAATATCTCTGTTTCTCCTTTAAAATGGTAGTGGGGGGAAAGCTGGAAAACTTCAATTTCCACTCCAAAATGACAGTTTCTGCCACTGTTTTGGAGAGAAATGAAGCTATATAAAGGGGTTGAGAGCTTTGGGGCTTGTTTGTATATTTTTTGGGGGTGGAGGGGAAAGCTTTGGTATGATTTTCAAGTGAAAATTGCCCAAAATTGCTCTGGGTTTTTTAAAATTGGGATTTTTATAGGCTTTGGGGGGCTTTGGTGGTCAAAAAGTGGGGACTTGGGCACACCTGGCTTGCATTTTCCCTCAACCCAAGATCATCAATGGCTTATGGTCCAAGCTGAGGGCATCTCCTCCTTCCCCATTCCTGCTCAATTCAATTTAAAAGAATTTGCTACCAAAGGCTAAATAGTGGAACCAAAATATTACTGTGTTGTACCTTAAAGCTCCTGCTACTACAAACTAAGCCCTTTGTTGTTGATTGCCATCAAGTCAGTTTTGACTTATGGTGACCCTATGAATGAGAAACCCTGAAGACATGATGTTACAGACAGCCCTGTTAAAATCTTGAAAACTCACGCTGTGAGCCTATCCATCTGAATGTGGTCTTCCTCTTTTTCTGTTTCCTTCTGCTTTTGCTGAGCATTATTGTCTTTTCTAATGAGTCATGTCTTCTCATGATCCATCCAAAGTACAATAGTCTCAGTTTAGTCTTTTTTGCTTCTAGTGAGAATTCAGACTTACCGGTAATTTGCTCTTGGACCCATTGATTTGTCCTTTTGGCAGTTTCTGCTATCCTGCTCGACCATGTAAACCCACTGGGTGACATTGGACAAGCCATACTCTCTCAGCCTCAGAGCATGGCAATGACAAATCCCCTCTGAAGATACATGCCAAGAAAACCCCGATAGGTTCACCTTAGGGTCGCCATAAGTAAATAATGACTTGGAGGCACACAACAACCACCACCACAACAAGCTCTCAATAAAACTCCTCCTGCATCACATTTCAAAGTAACTGATTTTCTTCTAGTCACCTTTCTTCACTGTCCAGCTTTCATAACCATAGAAATGGGAAATGTTGGTCTGTGGATTTCTTTCCATCTTTTTATACCAGGGGGAAATATACAAAAGCTGGGAAATCACGAATGGTGTCATGGGAAAGGGGCATGGCTATCTAGGGAAACTCAGGGGGCTGGATTGGGACCCTGAAAGGACTGAATTTGGATCCAGTGCCTGAGGCTCACCATCTGTGTACTAGAGTATCCTGCAAGATTACCTGCCTGGCTAGTAGGTTGTTGAAAAGCTTAAGAGGAGACTTTTACTCTGCAACATTTGCTTGCAAGTTCCACTTGCAGTTTTATTTAAATGTCTTTTAAAAGTAGCAGGGATAAAACACCTCTTTTGGTTACGGATGACTGCCAGTCTGTACTTTTTAAAACATCATAGAAATGGGAGCTCATGCTACATCTAAATTACTTGGACTTCAACCTTATTGACATGAGCTTCAAAAGAGAAGGTCCCAGTGACCAAACTTGTTACTTAAAAAGCTGTCAGAGATGATGGCTGGAATCCTAAATACACTTAGGAGAAAATAAATGTCATTTAAATCACTGGCACTTAATGCCAATTTGGATGATCAAATTGGTATTTGGTTGTGAAGGGTCCTTAGAAGACATGAAACTGTTGGCTTGTCTCATCCTACAATGTCTGATCTAACTTGGGACCAGCAGTCTAAAGTCTCTAGCAGAATCTTTACCACCTGTGCTATCTGAAATGCTTTTAATGGGAGACATCAGTCATATAAAGCTGCCTTGTACCCAGGGAGGTAATTCTTCACTAAAGGACTGTACAGACTGGCCAAAAGGGCCAGCCTGAGGGTGGAATGGGGGCTAGGCGACTGCATGCTGGCCTCCCCGGCTCTACCCTGATGCTGCTATCACACCACCCACCCAACCAGACAGCAGGTGGCATCAGGGTGCTCCCTTGGTGCAGCATTCACACACATGCCAAAGGAGTACCAAAAAGCTGCCACAGCAGCAGCAAAGCTGGCTTTTTGACACTCTAAAAAGGAGTGGCATTTGCCAGCTCTTTTTAGAGCTGCGAACCACCAGAGAGGGGCCGCAGCATGCAGTTGCTGTGGCCCCAATCCAGCAAGGAAAGTGGTGGCAGATGCCACTCCTTAGGGGCTGTCTGTTCAGCCCCTAAGTTTATTCTTGAAGGAAGCAAAATTTGACAATTTTCTTCCCACTGCCTGAAAGTATTTGAAACCACACAGAAAAACTTGTTTTCCATGCAAATCAACTATGGTGAATTTTGTGTAAAATAAATCACAAATCAAAGCATTTTCAACACAAGAAACAGCATTTTCTGTTTAGGAAATAATATTTTTATGTAGAAATGTTATTTCCTGCAAACAGAATTCTGTTCTCTGTGAAGAAAAAACAATTACATGGCCGTTTTGTGCAAAATAAGTCCCGAACGGTGAAGAGTCTCACCAATCCAGGATTTTTATTGGGGGGGGGGGCTGGGTTTCTCAACACTTGAACAACAAAGGTGTTTGTTGTTTTCCTATTTTCCTGAATGTTTTAAAATATTCTTTCCATCCTTGTAACCCACTGCACTAGTGCTATTGCTTTCTCTCTCCATAACACTTGGCACCTAGGGCAGTTACTTGAGTGTTGAGGCTATGGTAGAAAGATAAACAAATGGGTCCTTGAAGAGATCACAGAAACTTGAAATCTCCCTGGAAGCCAAGATGATCAAACTGAGGATGTTTGCTTTGGCCACATCGTAAGAAGGCATGGCTCATTAGAAAAGACAATAATGCTAGGAAAGGTAGAAGGTGGTAGAAATAGAGGAAGACCACACACTACATGGATAGACTCAATCAGAGAAGTCACAGCTTCTGATGCTTGCTGTTGCCTATCCCTGGTAGGATTAAAAACACTATGAAAAACAAAAGTTAGAATTTCTAGCATAGGCAGCTGCAGCGGCCACGGGGCCGGGGAGGCCCAGGCAGTCTCTTAAGAGCCGCCTTGCTCCACCACCACCCGTCAGCGGAGCAGCTGTGGCTGTGACAGGGCTGGGGAGGCCTGGACAGTCTCTTTAAGAGCCGCCTTGCTCCACCACCACCCGGCAGTGGAGCAGCTGCAACGGCGATGGGGCTGGGGAGGCCCGGGCAGTCTCTTTAAGAGCTGCCTTGCTCCACCACCACCCAGCAGCGGAGCAGCTGCAACGGCGATGGGGCTGGGGAGGCCCGGGCAGTCTCTTTAAGAGCCACCTTGCTCCACCACCACCCGGCAGCGGAGGAGCTGCTGCAGCGACGGGGCCGGGGAGGCCCAGGTAGTCTCTTTAAGAGCCGCCTTGTTCCACCACCACTCATCAGCGGAGCAGCTGTGGTGGTGACGGGGCTGGGGAGGCCCAGGCAGTCTCTTAAGTGCCGCCTTGCTCCACCACCACCCGGCAGCGGAGCAGCTGTGGCTGTGATGGGGCCAGGGAGGCCTGGACAGACTCTTTAGAGCCGCCTTTCTCCACCACCATCCAGCAGTGGACCAACCGGGATATTTAGCCCTTCCCAAACTTGGGAGAGGTCAGGGTGGGGCTTCAGGAACTTAAGGCCTCCCTTTCTATCGCCCCAACAGAGCGGCAACAGTGGCAATTACACTTGCAAGGAAAATCACAGTAGTAGTGTGGGTGGGAGAGTTATGCAGCTCTATTGACCACTCTATTGGATAAGGCTGGGAATGTGTTTGGGGTGGATATTGGAGTTGTGCAGGGAAAAGGGAGGTATGGTTGGAACAGAGTGAACAGATGTTACAAAAGAAGGCGGGATCGCTGTCTGAAAGTTATCCCACCTTCAGTACACTCTGTTTCCTGGAATGGATTGGAGAGCGCACCTATCATTCCACAGAACCTTACCTTGCTCCTTTGCAACGCCAGGTCGGTAAAAAATAAAACTCATATCATTCACACTCTTCTTTTGGATGAGGATGCCGACCTGGCTTGCTTTACAGAAACCTGGCTGGGAGAGGACAGTGCTGTTACATGAACACAGGCCCTCCCAGCTGGGTATTCTGTCAGTGAGCAGGTGAGGAGATGTTGGGGGGGGGGGTTGTGGAGTGCCCTTGGTTTATAAAAACATCCTTACCTTGACCAGGATACCTGTCCAGAACATAGTCCACTTCGAGTGTATGTACCTGAGCCTGAGGAACAGGGATAGTTTGGGGATTCTGCTAGTCTACTGACCACCCTGTTGTCTAGCAGACTCCTTAACCGAGCCGACACAACTGGTCTCAGAGTTGCTGCTGGAGTTGCCCAGACTTTTAGTTCTGGGCGACTTCAACATTCCACTCGAGACCAGTTTGGAAAATCTAACTGGCGCAGCTCGGGAGTTCATGTAATCCATGACAAACATGGGCCTATCCCAATTGGTCGTCGGGCCCACACATTGTGCAGGTCATACCCTCCATGCGGTCTTTAGTACGGAACAGGAATATCCATGGGTGGAGGTTATTAAAACCACCGCATTGTCGTGGACAGATCATTTCCTGGTCAAGACTGAACTAAGAGCCACTATCCGCCCCACTGGGGGTGGCGGACCCATTAGAATGGTCTGCCCTCGAAGCCAATTGGATTCCAGAAAGCCTTGGAGGGTTTAATGGCAGGTAACATCAGTGACCCTGTCGAAGCTTTGGTTAATACTTGGAACACCGATCTTACCAAGGCTATCGACACGATTGCTCCCAAGTGTCCTTTCCAACCCGCTCCAAACCGTAAGCCATGGTATACTTCAGAGCTTAGGAAAATGAAGCGGGTTGGACAATGACTAGAGTGCATCTGGCGGAATACTCGATTCTTATCCAACAAGACTCGTCATAGGAACTTTCTTTGGGCCTATCGAGAGGCAATACATGCAGCGCTTTCTCCTCTGCACGTATTGCGTCTGCAGAGTCCCATCCGGCAGAGTTTTAGGGTGGTAAGGGAGATGACGCAGGTTACACCTGTACAGAACCCATTTCTTAACCCAACAACGGCCTGCTGTGACACATTTAACAACTTCTTTGCAGATAAAATCTCTTGGAGAAGAGCCGACTTAGACGCCAGTATTTTGACAGAATCAATAGACGAGGTATCCAACAATTCTGATGATGTAAATTTACTGGATCAATTTCAATCTGTGAGTACCGAGGACGTGGACAAGCTACTTCGTCAAGTGAAGAAGACAACTTGCTCTCTTGATCCTTGCCCTTCATGGCTGGCCATCCGAGGGGGATGCCTTGATGGTGTTTCTTAAGGACATCATCAATGCATCCCTCAGGGAAGGCCACCTTCCATCTTGTTTAAAGGAGGTGGCAGTTAGGCCGCTTCTGAAAAAAACTTTCCCTGGACCTCCTGGACATGAACAACTATAGGCCAGTCTCTATGTTACCATTCTTAAGCAAAGTGATCGAGAGGGTGGTTGCCTTTCAACTCCAAGTGGTCTTGAATGAAACCGATTAACTAGACCCATTTCAAACTGGCTTCAGAACAGGATTTGGAGTTGAGACTGCCATGGTTGCCTTGACCGACGATCTGTGTCTGAGCATCAACAGGGGTAGTGTGACCCTGCTGGTGCTTTTAGACCTCTCAGCGGCTTTTGACACGATAGATCATAGCATCCTCTTGGATTGCCTGAGTGGGTTAGGAATCGAAGGCACTGCTTTGCAGTGGTTCCATTCCTCCCTCTCGGGCAGGTCCCAGAGGGTGCTGCTCAGGGACAGTTACTCCAGTAAAAAGGAACTTACTTGTAGCATCCCACAAGGCATCATTCTGTCCCCAATGTTGTTTAATATCTATATGAAGCCACTGGGTGAGATTATTCGGAGTTATGGGGCTGGGTGTTATCAGTATGCCTTTTTAGTAATCGCCCCCAAATTATGGAACGGCCTGCCGGACGAGATCCGTCAGATGACGAGCCTGAGTAGTTTTTAAAAGGTGGTAAAGATGGATCTCTTTTGGCAGGCCTTTCCTGATTGATCCCGGCCTTAGGAGCTACACCCTTGCTCTCTGTGTCTCTGACTGCCTGCTGCTGATTCCTTTTATTGATTCTTTTTATTGTTTTTTATTGCTTATTTTATGCTATTTTTTCAGTTAGTTGGTTTTAATGGATGTCAGTTTAATCTGGTTTTATGGGGTGGGTGGGGGTCTGGGGTTTTTTACTGTATTGATGTATTTTAATTGATGTAAGCTGCCCCGATTGTTTTAACAGAGGGGTGGGATATAAATTATTATTATTATTATTATTATTATTATTATTATTATTATTATTATTATTTAGCAGTCTAGCACATAATTCTGGACAGCCCAGTCCCAAACAACTGTGATGGGAAGAACCCAACCAATTGTGATATTAAGGATGTGGTTGGGGGGCATGTAAATATCTACCCTTCCCTGCGCCAGCCTAGGGGCCGATCTGGGTTGGGCTACAGGCCAGGAAAGCATGGGGTCAGCCAGTGCTTTCCTGGCCCTTCATGAAAGCTCTGAGAGAGGGGCTCATTTGGTAATATTGAAAGTGTCATTTAAGTGACAAAAGTGAAACCCATACCAACTCCAGCACAGTTTGGTTTTTACAAAGGAGATCTTTCCCAGTCACCTTCTTTACAGGGGGAAACCCCATACATGCACACTAAATGGGAATCCCTTGTCAACAGGAAACTTTGCAAAAATATTTTGCAGCTCTCTAATGGAAAATTCTTACTATTAATTGTATAACAAAGGACATACAATTGTATTCTAAAATGTACAGCTCCATTCTTATCATGTTTGAGATTCTTTGAAAAATGAGATTCTAAAAGCAGAAAGCTCTGGGAACCTAGATTAATGGGTACAATGTGGCTTCTTGATTTATCTGTTGCTTTTGTAGCTGCAGCTATCAAGCTGTGTGAGTCTAATGGCATACTTGGCCCTGAAGGAATAATTGTGTGTGAAAAAGTGACTCGTATTGAATTTTATAATCCTATTGTAAAATTCATTTCCAGATGATGCTCTGAAAATAATCAGGATATTCACAGTTCTAAATCTGTCTTTACTGGGATTATCCACCCTCGCCGCATATACTTTTGTGGTGATTGTGCTAAGAGAAACTTCAGAGTTCAGTACAGAAGCTGCTCAAGGAAAATAATGGATTAGTAGGTTTTTTCATAATTATGTCAGGGCTATCAAATTAAAATTAAATGTAAGTATTTTTCTTTCTTTCTTTTTTTAATCTAAATTACAAAACTGTAGTGAGGATAATTCAATTCCAGAAGCAGATTGTTTCAGAGTTCAGAGAATTTATAATGTAACAAAGAAAGGCAGCTAAATTAGCTGCAATGAAATGAGATAGTCCAAATCTAAGGTTGCCAGACTGAAAACTGGAAAAAGCTCCCCTATCTTTAAGAAAGGTACAAGAGTCTTCAATGTAACTCTTTACTTTCCTGTAAAGTAGCTACTTTCAGTTACATTAAAAACAACAACACCATCTGAATTCCAGAAGCTGTGGTCTGATGATGATGATGATGATGATGATGATGATGTATATCTTAAACAAATTCATTTTTATCTGTTTATTTATTTTATTTATAACCTACTGGTCTTCTGACATGGAACCCAAAGTAGCTTACAGTATAAATTAAAACAAAACACAGCTACAAACCTAATGATTAAAAGAACTATCCCATTAAAATACTACCAGTTTAAAACAGTATAAAAACATTTTTTTAAATAACGATAAAAATTAAAGCATAGAACACATCCTTAAAAGACCCTTCTGCACAACAAAATGCTTATATTTAGTGCTATACAGGTTGAATATCCCTTCTCTGGAATTCTGAAATCCGAAATACTTCAAAATCCAAACATGGCTGGCTGAGATAGTGTCATCTATACTTTTAGATGGTTCATTGTACACAAACTTTGTTTCATGCACAAAATTATTTAAAATGCGGTGTATAAAATTACTTCTAGGCTATGTGTATAAGGTATATACAAAATATAAATGAATGTCATGTTTAGGCTTGGGTCCCATCACCAAGATTATCTATCTATCTATCTATCTATCTATGCAAATATTCCAAAATCCCCTTACATCCTAAAAAATCAAAATAAAAAACACTTCTGGTCCTATTTCAGATAAGAGAAAAGCAACCTGTATTTTTTATAGTGTGAATGAATCCAAAGCGTATGTGTCATTATTTCATTCAACAAGAGAGAGAACCAAACATTTGCACTCTTATCCTCTACAGGAGTGGATTGACCCTTTCAAGAGACACATCTATGTCTATATGTTTTTGGACTGTGATATGTGTATATTTTTTTAAAAAAAAACATCATTGATGAGGCTCTTCAAATGCTATGTCTTTCACTGAAGGCAAGTCATCATCTGTATATTAGGAACCTACACTATAACACCTGGTGTTCAAGTGATCTCTCCAGAAATATTCGGCTGAAATTGAAAAGAAACTTTCAGAGGCCTCCCAGCCATGTCCTCCTTCCCCTGTCATTCTTCACTTTTCTTAGCACATGGCAAGCCAGAAGATTATTGTACAGCAAGCTGAAGAAGGAAAGCAAAGGCAGTCCTGGCTGTCAGCATAATTTAGAAAAATAGATGACTCGGAAGACCTTCAGCATAAGGCAAAGGACTGCCACTGTTAACAACCTGCAGTGACTCAGCTGCTACTTGTGCAAGAATAAGTCATTTTGCCACCTACTTTTGTTTATTATTGAATTTAAAACCTTCCAAGCTTTTTTTTGTAGCAGGTAGCATTAAAAACAAATCCACACGCAAAGGAAAGGATCTCTTTGGGCAGAAAAGAAGAACAACTCAGGGAAGGTTAAGAGCAGAGGGAAAAGAGTCTCTACTGGGTCAGTAGTAAAAGGGCAATGCTGTTTTGAGCTTCAAGAAGGGCCCTTCCCGAAATTAACAGACTTAAATTTGGGTGGTTCCTGTAGTTAAGAATTTCTATGGTATTTATGCCATGGAAGTCAACACAGTACAATAGTCTAATATTGGACTGGGAGATCAAGTTTGAATCCCTGCTCAACCTCTGGGTGCTCTCTGGCAAGTCACACTGTCTTAGCCTAAGATATAAGCAATGGCAAACCACCTATGAATGAATTTGGCCAAGAAAACCCTAGAATAGGGTCGCCAAGATCTAATCTGCATTGTAGAAATAAGTAACTGTTTGAGGCAGGCACCTCACCCCACCTAATAGTACAGTTTGCAGCAAAATGACAGATCAAAACTAACTAACTGCAGAAATGATATTGTTTGACATCACTTTAACTGCCAGGGCTCAATGCTATGGAATTCTGGGATTTGTAGTTTTGTGAGATATTTAGCCTTCTCTCTCAGACTAACAAACAAACAAGAAATCCCCGAATTCCATAACATTCAGCCATGGCAGTTAAAACAATGTCAAACGGCATTATTTCTGCAGTGCAGTTGCAGTCCACGACCTGTCATATCTCTGCCTACTGTACTATTAAGTGGAGTGAGGTGGCTGCCTCAAACAGATGCTTTTGAGGTGTTATATCATCTTTACGTCTTATTGTCACTGTAGTCTGCACCTCATAGGAGATTGGACGCAGAGTTGTGCAAGGTTTATTCCACCTGGGCAGTCTCCCTGTTTGGCAGCAATCCTCCACAACTTCCAGAAAGTCACCCATAGAACAGTATTCTCATAAGTCAAGAAGCTACTGCTGAGTTTGCATCCGCACTGCAGAAATAATCCAATTTGACACCACTTTAATTGCCCTGGCTCAATGCTGTAGAATTCTGGGAACTGTAGTTTTGTGAGACATTGAGCCTTCTCTGTCAGAGAGCTCTGGTGCTCAACAAACTACAAACCCCAGGATTCCATAGCATGGAGCCATGGCAGTTAAAGCAATGTCAAAGTGCATTATCCCTGCAGTGTGGATGCAGCCTGAGTGGAATACGGTCCTCCCTTGTACACATAGAAACGCATGCGATATATGCAAGAGGAAGCTTGATCCAGACCTAGGACAAGCACCGTGGAGAAGTCGTATTTATTTTTTTAAGATATAAAAAGAAGAAACAACACACACACCAAAGTCATTTATAAGCAGACTCTGTACCTCTGAAGTACATGAATTGTTTAAACTGATTCTGGAATATAATAATTTTCACTCATCTGTATTGTCCTCCACTGCATCAATTAGCTAATTTTTTAAATAAAGGTTTTGCTTTCTTTTCTTCTGGTCTAGTTGTTCCTTACCCTCTTGAGTAATGTTTACTGAAGTTGTTTGATCAGCATATTTTGTCACCTTGAAATTTATTGCATCCCCCTCTTTGCTCATTAAAAATTTGTTTAAAAACTGAGCGGCCTTTTATTCAAACACACATTCTAGAATAACAGTTTTTCAATTTCTTACTAGAGCCCATGGCTTTCTTTTATGTAAAATTCCACTGTCTTAAATCTGTGAGAGGTAAGCTGAACTCTTTACTTCCATCCAACAAAGGCAAAACCCACATTTATCTGTATATAGATCTCCCTGCAAAGAGACTACCGTAACTGCAAACTAGTAAGATGTGAGCAAGTTCTAGCTCTGGACTGGATCCATGTTTTGAGGCTCCATGTTTAGTCCTTGATACTGGTGATTCATTCGGAAAATTTTAAGGTGCAAGTGCTCATTATGACAGTTTGGTTCCCAAGGAGAATTTTAAAAAATCTGGCAACTGGGTTGATCCATCTCAACAAATCATTTTTAGACATTTCCTTGCCTACTAGCAGCAGGTCTTTTCTGCATTTTAATGGAACTTAAAGATGGTTGAAAAATAGTTTCTTGAATGTCAAGAAACCCAGACAATAAGTGATGAAAATGAGTGAAGAGGATCTTTGCAGCTCAGAGTGTATTCTACACAAACTTTTGATGCATTTTGTTTTGCACACCGCTTTGTGCACATTTTTCTGCACAGATAACAACAAGAACAGTCAGATAATATTGGTCTCTGTGCAAAACAAACATGAATTTTTGAGCCAGGTAAGGCTTTAACTCCAAAAAGTCTTTGAAAACGCCAGAGTTTTCAAAGACAGTTTTCAAAATTATTTGTTGCTTCCTTTAGGAAGAAAATTAGCAAAGAATTATCTCCCTATTCACAACAACACAGTGTTGCTGGGGAACACTACACAAAGAGAACAGGAAAGCCAGAGGTTGGAGATGGATTAGGACGTGAATTTTATTGTTTCTCTCAAACTGAGTAGACCCACGGAATCAATAAAACCTACACAAGTGTTCGTTTAGTATTGATTCAGTGGGTTTCCTCTAGTTGAGACTAAATTGGATTTAGTCCTATGGTATCGTTGATATTATTATTTTTTAAAGGCTCTGTCTTCTAAAATGGTTAAGTCAGCACACAACTGGTTTTGAATACTTATTTCTGAGAGTACATCTACACTGTAGAAATAATGCTGTTTCACATGTAGGTGCTGTAGCTCTAGCCTATGGAATCCTCAGATTTATAGTTTTACTAGGTCTTTAGCTGTCTGTGGGGCTAAGCAGATGGGCGGCCATGGGCCGCCCCGGGAAGCTGCGCTGCGGGGCCAAGGTATCTGCACACCTCGGCCCCGCAGCGCAGCTTCGCTGCCCCGGAAGGAGTGCTAAATTGGCGCTCCTTCCACAAGTCGCCGAAGGTGCGCCGCAAAAGCCTGCCGGCGCACCTTCGGCGACTCTTCCACTGCAGCGTGTGCAAACGCTGCAGCGGGAGGTCCTCCTCAGAGCGCTGGCCGTGCGGAGGGCCAGCTGCTCCGAGGACGACCTGGGGAAGGGGTTGGGCCGCCCACCGTGCGGCTGCCCCTCCCCTTCCCTGCCCCCAAAACGGCTCTTTAAGCCATCTGCTTCCCCCTCTATGCCAATGACTGCTGGTGCCTCACAAAAGTACAAATCCCAGGATTCTTTAGGATGGAGCCATGTAAGTTAAAGTAATGTCAAACTGCATTATTTCTACAGTATAGAGGCATCCTGAGCCAGTCTAAGACAATGTTTTTTGCTAACACCTTGAAATGAGTGCCATGACATATGCCTCTATGTTTTCTTCTTTACTCAGAGTTCTAATCAAAAAATTCACTTTCTCATCTATATGGTATGCTGAGTCCAGAGACCTGCCCCTCCACTTCTCAAGGGCTGCCTAGGCTGGCCATAAACCCAGATCCCCACTCCTTCACCCAATATACCAAACAAAACCAGAAGTGGCTGGAAGTACACACCTGGTTTTCAAAAATGGATATTTTTTATGCTAAACATTTCTGGGAGAGTTCTGCAACCTATTTTTAAAAAGAATTGTAGCTTCAGGGAGTCCCAGGAGGGTCAGTTGCCCCACTTCTTTTACCAAAAAAGAGTCAATCTTCAGTTGGACTGTACTTTCACCATCTTGGATCTGTACTATGTAATATTTACTGCAATAGAATATGTAAGATTATGTCATAAGAGACTCAAGCACAGGACAGACTTCACCTCATATTGTGAAATTCTTACTACAAATAACTTTAAAAAGCTGCTGCTGTAACTGCCATTTGTTCACTTGTATCCCCTAGAACTACTTAACTTTAGTTCCCAGAGCTAAATCTGATAGTGAATTCCAACTAGAGTAGACCCATTGAAACACTGGAACTCACAAAAATGTTGATTTATCAAGTTCCCTTTCACTCAGTGCGTCTATTCTATTGGGCTTAACAACTGGATTTAGGCAGTCGACATTACAATACCTCCCTTTGTTGTTCAATTTCTTTCGATCCATCCTCTGCTACAGGTGGATATTTATCAGCCTTCTGTGATTTGATCTGGGTGGTCATAACCTTGTTTACAAATTTTGCATTAGATGAAAATCAATCTTATTAGGGACTTTTTAAGGAAACCAAGGTAACAGAAGTATGCAGAAGTCACTTTATTAGTCAGACTTACTCCTTTAGGGGTCAGTTGGGAGATGTGTTTCACATATTCAGTGCTCTCAATTTGCTTTGCTGTGAAGATATCATAAATCATGTTCCAAGTGGCTTCTATTTGCATCAAGACTGTCATCTGGCTTGCAAACACACCAATATGTATAATTTATTAATATGTACATAAATTTTGAAGGGGAATTAACAATATTGCTTTCAGTGTTTTTCTTCACACAAATTAGATGGAGTCAGTTGTTCCTTTACTTACTATTACTATTTTGACAGCCTTGTAGTTGAGACTTCTCCAGGTTTAATAACTGAATTTAAAATAAAAACAAGATGATAAACACACAAGACATAGTGGCCATGTTCAGACAGCAGTGATTTCATAAGCCATTTGTTTATGAAGCTATGAATGCACATCATGAATGTCCATTCCTCCTTTGTCCTTCCACATCCCCATTTCCCATCATGTGCCAGTTGTGGCACTGAAATCCTGGCTAGCATTAACCTAAAGTTCCCTGTTAAATTTGAACCAGGAAACTCTGACATACTGTCAGATTACAAACCAAAATAATGAATGAGGGGTTGCTCAAACAGAGCAAGGGATTCTGGTGAATTGCAAGCCAAAATCTCCACACCAAAGCCAGAAGGAGAGGAAGGTTAGAACATGCCATGCACCAGCACCAGCATTTGTCCACAGCTTTATAAACTATGGCTTATAAAGCTGTGCATGAATATCTGAACACATTGCCTGTGTAAGAAGAGATTCACAGCTTGCTTGGATCCATCAATTACCTTGATCTGCTTAAGAAAGAAAAGCAATGGTTATGGAATTTATGGTCAATGTAACTGAATGTACCTAGTTCTTATTTGTATAGATGGGATTTTCTGCAGTTGATTGTGGACATGAAGCTTACTTTTTAGGCTTTCCCTACATTTGAGCTTTGCAAAGAAATGTCACAAATAACAACTCACATTTCGTAGCTCTATTTACTACATTTCTCTGGGTTGGATAGATAATAGGCAGATAGAAAAATACTGCAGCCCCATCAAATCTATGAAATATTATCACCTGTTTGGCAGACAAAGATATAGATAGATATAAATATAGATCTGCCAACTAGGAATAACATGTAATATTCTGATGGATGCGAGCTCTTGTCTATGAAAGTTTATATCACAATAAACAGCTTTGTGTGTTTATTTTCTAGACTATATATCTTATTTAAAAAATCTCTTGATCAGGTATATAAAATATAAAGTACAAATTTCACTTTGGGGAGCTGTATATTTGTGCAGAATCTGAAGTGCTTAGTCGAATGATCACTTGTGGGGCTTGTACTGAGTTGGAATATTTGCCACCCCTGACTTGATGGCACCATACCTTTCAAAAGCAAAATGTGTGTTCAAATTTTAGAAGATGGCAAATAACAGACAGTTTGGATTGCTTAGATCTTCCCTGGTATATGAGCATCTGAGAAGCAGAGATGTCAGCTGTTGAAACAGCCAGCAGCAAGCTGTAAAACACATGAATAATTTTAGGACTGTTTTGGTATATGAGATTTTTTAAATGTCATTACAGAATTACTCTATATTTTATGTAGTACACATCCTTCTGTAATTTCATTCATTTGTGCATGTGTGAAAGTCTGCAGAATCACTATTAAGCTTGCTATCTAGTATCTGTTGGTTTTTGTCATTTGCCATTAGCTTATTTCTGTAAAATTTTACTTTTCACTCTAGAGCTACTGCAGCCCACATGATGTGATACCCAATGCCTTCACCAAACATAGTGGAGAAAAGCTTGGAAATGACTGAGATGCAAATAGCAGCAAGAAATTACTAAAATGAGACAAACGACTTAAATCACCCTTAAAAAGTGTAGCAGTACCTGGTGTTATGTTTCTAACTGTCTATTTATATAAGCATAACATATTGCTTTAGCAGAATTAGGGGACACACCTGTTGCAGCCTGGATCTCAAGGTAAGTTATTTTCAGATGACGTTGCAATTAAAGAGGACTTATCCTGGCAATAACCAAGTAATTGTTTTTGTTAGCTGTCGTCGAGTGGGTTCCGATTCATGGTGACCCTGTGGATGAGGCACCTTCAAGAATCCCTATCTTCCACTGCCTTGCCCAGATCCCGCAAGCCCTTGCCCATAACCCCCCAACTGAGTCTACCCATCTGGTTTGTGGTCTTCCTCTCTTTCTGCTACCCTCTATCTTTCCTAGCATTAGTTTTTTCTAGTGATCCATGCCTTCTCATGATGTGGCCAAAGTATGATAGTCTCAACTTGATCATCTTTGCTTCCAAGGAGAGCTCTGGTCTGATCTATTCAAGAACCCATTTGGTTGTCTTCTTGGATGTTCATGTTATTCTAAGTACTTTTCTCCAGCACCACATTTCAAATGAGTTGATTTTCTTTCTGTCTGTTTCTTTCACTCTCTGGCTCTCACATCCATACAAGGCAATTGGGAATACAATGGCCTGAACTATTCTGACTTTAGTGCTCAGTTATATGTCTTTGCTCTTCAGTATCTTTTCCAGTTCTTTCATAGTTGTTCTTCCCATTCCTAGTTTTCTTCTTATTTCTTGATTGCAGTCTCCATTCTGGTCAAGGTTTGATCCTAGATATGGGAATTCTTTAATTATTTCAATTTCTTCGTTGTCTATATTGAATTTGTGTATTTCTTCTGTGGTCATTATTTTTGTTTTCTTTATGTTCAGCACCAGACCTGCCTTTGCACTTTCTTTGATCTTTCTTATTAACTGTTCCAACTCCTGAACATCTTCTGCTAATATTATGACTAATATTATCACATATCTTAGGTTGTTAATGTTGCTTCCTCCTATCTAAACTGGATGTTGGAGGCAATATACAGAAGAATGATACAAAAGGGATGAGGGAATGAATGATATTTGGAATGAGGAACCATATGAAGATGAACTCCAAATTTTAAGACATGAAGTGGGATCTACAATAAAGGAAATGGGAAAAAATAAATTGCCGGGAACAGATGATATCCCAATTGAACTGCTACTGTGCCTACAGACAGATGTAACTTTAGTGCTAACTGAAACATGCCAATAAATATGGAAAACAAAGCGGTGGCCAACCGACTGGAAACACTCGATATACATACCAATCCACAAGATAGGAGATACAAAAAACTGCAGCAACTATAAGACAATAGCACTAATCTCACATACAAGCAAAATAATGCTCAAAATTCTGCAGCATAGACTCCAACCATGCATGGAGAGAGAAACTCCAGACGTGCAAGCAGGATTCAGAAAAGGAAGAGGCACTAGGGAGCGCATTGCAAACATACAATGGCTAATGGAGTGCAAGAAAGTGCAAAGAATTCCAAGAAAGAATCAGCATGTGTTCCATAGACTACAGCAAAGCATTTGATTGTAGAGATGACAAAAAAAATATGGAATGCACTCAAAGACATTGGAGTGCCACTACATCTGATAGTCCTGATGAGGAATCTGTACCAAGGACAAGAGGCCACTGTCAGAACAGAATTCAGAGGAAAAGAGTGGTTCCCAATAGGCAAAGTAGTCAGGCAAGTCTGCATCCTATCACCCTACTTGCTTAACCAGGTAATAACCAGCAACAAATCATTTATGGGGAAATCCTGTGAATGTTTTGTTGCTGATTATTACCTGGTTATTGCTGGGATAAGTCCTCTTTAATCGTGATGTGTGTGAAAATCTTCACCCCGATTGCGTGACTTTCATGGGATAATGTCAGTTTAAATCCCCAATTTCCCTGTGTGTGATAAACTCCATAGATGAAGTTTAATTTTTGTTATTTAAAAAAACTTTGATTTCAAATACATATAAATAAGAACAGGAAGCTTATATGATTTTAAAATATTATTGTTTTGGATGTACATTTTAGAAAATTTAGAGACTAGCCATTATACCTGTTATATGAAGAGATGTGACAAGCCCATAGATGTGGAATAGATAAAGCATGTTCTCTAATCATGTGAACAAGATCTTCCAGAGCCACCTTTGAAACACGGGTGGTCTACTGATCTGAGGCATTTTATTATATATATTAAAACACATGCTGAAGTAGAAGCAAAAGCAGAACTAGATGAAGAAAAGATCCTGCCATTACAGCTGGAGATATCCACAAGTATCTACCACTTCTTGATTCCTATAGTGAAAGCGCCATCAGAGGAAACGGCATTCCTCTCCAGCAGGTGTCACTGCAGCCAGTTGAAATGGATGAAGTAGTGGAGCATACTTTTTCAGTGAAGCAAAGGAAATCTGGCTTGAGAAATTAGGCAGTTTTGTTTATGGATTTAGCAAAAAGGAGCTGTATCTTTATCTATTTGCCAAATTGGATGAGTGGGGGAAGGGGGAATGAAATCTTTCATATCCATATAGGAACATATAAAACTATGGAGTTTATCACACTCACTTTTGTTAACAATCCGGGCACTGCCTGGGGATGTGCGTGAACAAGGAAAAATGGATTTATCGCACTCAAAACAGTTGGCAAGACATCGCCATGCCATTGCTTGAGCACAACCCATCCCCAAGCCGCGCTGAGCCAGTTGATTTTGCAAAGACAGAAGCTTTCTGGCTAAGCAAAATCAGCCAGCTCAGCACAACTCAGCATGGCTCAGGGATGGGTTGTGGTCGAGCGGTGGCATGGGGACGGCTTGCCAACTGTTTTGAATGCAATAAAATCTGTTTTCCCTCGGTTACCCACTTTCACGTGTGTCCCCAGCCAGTGCTCAGATCGTTAAGAAAATTGAATGCGATAAACTCCTATGTTACACTCAACCATCTAGCTAGCTATTCTTTGCTGTTCTGAGTGCCTCTGAAATGTCCAAGGCCAAAGTCTCTCCTTTAGAGAGAGGCTCCTTCCCACCTTGACAGTACATCACTTCAAGAGCCTCCCTTGATGATAGATCTCTTGGTCATAAACTAGGGTTTTGCCATACCTCAGACTGAAAGGATCCCTGGAGTAGTACCTGGAGATTACCTGGTGGGTTTCCATCACTGAGGTGAGATTTGAATACATCACTCAAATGTTTTTCCAGATGTAACAGTACAGGGTCTTCATGAGAAATTTAATGTAACATTAATTTAATGTTCTCTGCCTAAGAAAGGGGCAGTTAGCTTTGCACAGCACAGAGACAGCCTGGATCTTAAGGGAAGTGCTTTTCTGTTAGGAATAGTCAACATTTTATTACCTGTGTGCTCTTTGTCCTGAGTTGATCAAGAAGGGGGTGGTGGTGGTATATGCCTTCATTGTGGTCCCTCCAGACTATTTTAACTGACAAAAGAAGTAACATCTGAGACAAAATGTAAGCCTGTGACTTTCCAATATCATCACTTTTCTTCTCTTGTATTATTTTTTGACATCTTTGCTTGATGAAAAAGCCACTGAAGCTTTGAAAGCTTACATTATGCATTTTGTACATTTTGGTTGCCAATAAAGTTATCACTCTTTTTTGGATTTTGAATTTTGTTATATTTTGCCACATGCCCAACACAGTTGCCCTTGAATAGCAGTTGATACAGAACCAATTTTTGTTTGGATTATGTATTGTTGTTTTAAAACAACTGGTGCTCATAGGCTGAATCAATTGAAGATTGATTGTAGTATAACTTTTTGTGAAGCAGAAGCAATAAGTATTCTGTGTGCTAGGAAAACTTCCACACATGAATGGGTAAGGTGTTCAGCTTAAGGTTGCAAATCTATCCCTGTAGCTCTGAGTCTGATAATACATGAATTCTCCCAGAAAAAGTGGAACAGCTACTTTACTGGGCTACAGTTCTCAGAATCTCTTAGTCTGCCTGGCCATGAGCTATGGAATTCTGGGAACTGTTGTCCAAAAAACCCCTTTCAAACACTGCATTATCCTATCCCATTATCCGCATATTGATATGGACATCTTGTTGTTGTGTGCCTTCGAGACAGTTCGGACTTGTGGTGACCCTAAGATGAAACTATCATTGGGTTTTGTTGGCAAAATTTGTCTTCTTTTGAGGCTGAGAGTGTGTGACTTGCCCATGGTCATACAATGAATTTCCATGGCCGAGCAGTGATTTGAACCCTGGTCTCCAGAGTCATAGTCCAGTGCTCAAACCATTAGACCAAACTGGCTCTTACATCTTTGATGGTAAAATAGCCATGCAGTCTTAACCCTAGTGTGGTGTTCAACCAAAACTACTACTTCATTAAATGCATAAACTGGTAAATGTATGTGACAAGTTACCCAGTCACACATATCATGCAGTCCCTCTCTGTAGAGAGGAGACCTCTTCCCACCTTAATAGTAGATCACACCAAGAACGTGCCTTGATAGATCTTCTTCTTCTTCTTTTTTTATCATAAACTGATGTTGTTGTTAACTGCCCTTGAGTTGATCTCAACTCATGGCAACCCTATGGATGAGACATCCCCTCTCCTAAACTACTTTGCTCAGATCCTGCAGGCTCAGGCCTGTGGCCTCTGGCATGTGGAATTCCTATCTTTCTACTGCCTTCTACCTTTCCTAGCAGCGTTGCCTTTTCCAATGATTCATGCTTTCTCATGATATGGCCAAAGTACACCGGCTTCAATTTAATCATCCTGGCTTCCAGGGAGAGTTCTTGCTTGATCTGTTCAAGAATCCATTTGTTTGTCTTCTTGGCCATCAGCAGTATCCTCAGCACTCTGCTCCAGCACTACATCTCAAATGAGTTTATTTTCTTTCTCTCACCTTTCTTCACTGTTTAACTGTCACA
This sequence comes from Phrynosoma blainvillii, assembly GCA_026167975.1. Classification (NCBI taxonomy): domain Eukaryota; kingdom Metazoa; phylum Chordata; class Lepidosauria; order Squamata; family Phrynosomatidae; genus Phrynosoma; species Phrynosoma blainvillii. The sequence goes on from JANUYF010000005.1 coordinate 34,419,609, forward strand.
TCCGTACATGGAGAATATGATGGCTTGGACGATCTTCACTTTGCTGGTTTGAGAGTTTGTTATATATAGCACATACAGATTTTTGTTCTTTCTGTTTTGGAAAGTATAGTTTACTTAACACATTATGATTTATGTTGTTTCACCAGTACCATAGCCTAAAGTCTTTACAAGATAGGAAAAATGCATATTATTTATAGATGCTGAATTAATGTGGCTCCAGTAGTAATTACAGCTTATCTGAAGAATTTGCAGTATGTTTCTCATAGCTTTTTCTAAGACTTATGTTTGTGATGAAACATTTTCCTTCCTGGGTCTATCCCTTTTGTATGCATGATAGATCTGAAGATAGGATTGCCCATTGGTTGTGGCAAATCTAATGTGAAGTTTTTCATGATGCCTTGTCATAGCCTGATCCTCATGTATTTGAGAGATTATACCTCCCTATATCAGTTGTCATGCAAACTACATTATAAATGGATGTATTATTAACTAGATGGGGGAATTCTTGAATTACTATTTTTATGCAGAAATACCTATTTTGTACTTCCTGGGGTTTTCAGTGGGAGGGCACACATATAAATGAACATAGCAAAGGAATCCACATTTTTTCAAGACTTATAGGGGAAAACAATGTACATGAAATGATGACTACATTTGTAAAAAGCATATGATCACAAATACAGACATTTGAGGAAGTAGTCTATGAAAGCTTATGCTACCAGCTTCTTTCTTTCAATTAGTCTCAAAGGTGCTGCAAGATCCCTTTGCACACTGATTTTCCAGACTAACACAGCTATGTCTTTGAATTCTACCACAAATATGTATGTTCCACAAATATTGACAAATAGACCTTAATCAATGGGGGGAAAGGATACAAAAATGCATACAATAGAATATTAACTTAATAAAATGTGCACATTTTTTTAGAAATAGGGGTGGGCAACTGCAATGGGGGTCAGGGTCATTTTTTCACTCCCATGCATCCTCTGCTGGTGGGCCACACTGGAAATCCAACACAACTGGAAGTGATCATTCCAACTTTAAGGGGGGTTGCAGACTGCCAGAAATAGTGCAAATTGAGTCCACTTTTAGGGTTAGGGTTAGGGTTAGGGAATCGTGGAAAATGTATTTTATTGTGGCACCAGAGCTCTCTGACAGAGAAGGCTCAATGTCTCAGAAAAAAATCAATTCCCATGATTCCTTAGCACTAACCCTAACCCTAAAAGTGGACTCAATTTGCACTATTTCTGGCAGTCTGCAACAAGATCAGCTGAGTTTTGGGCAATTTTCCCCTTTGATTTTTAAAAGTGTTTTGGGCTATATGAGAGGGTAGAAGGGATTGGGAGGCAAAATCAATGTGTTTTGCAGTGTTTTTACCCATTTTGAGCCACTTTGGGAATAAAAAAACTCCCCTATCTTAAAAAGTTTGGGGGAATCTGAATGCTTGGGGAGAGCACTTGAGGAGCTCCACTTTACCTGCCCCCCCCTTTTTTAAAGTGTGCAATGAAATATACAAACTTTTGCACAGAAAATCTTCGAAAGCTAATGTGGAATGAGAAAGTGTATGTGCAGGCATGTGTGTGTGTGCCTTTAAGTCACTTGTCATCTTATGACAACACCATGAATTTCATCTGGTTTTCTTAGGCAAGAAATACTCAGAATTGGTTTTGCCAGTTCCTTCTTCTGAAATAAAGCATACAGAACATGGTGTTCATTGGTGGGCTACCATCCAAATACTAACCATGGTTGACCCTGCTTAGTTTCCATGATCAGACTGGATCTGGTGCCTTTAGAGTATTTAGACTCCTCAAAGAATGAGAATGAGAAACTCAACAATAGTAAGATTAACAAATTGGCACACTCCTCTTGTTATGAAGTATTGTTATAACTGCTCTTTAAAAATATCACTATTTAAATGATAATCAGTTAAAATGTTTAAAATTATAATGTGTACAAATACAACATGAATATAAAAATGCAAAATAAATTAAAAACGTAATTTGACAAAACAACAGCAAAGAACACAATCCTGTAGGGGGTTCTAAAAAGCACTGGAGAAGGGCTTCAGAACAGAACTGACTGGAAAAGTAACAATGGTTCCAGTTCTGTTTTGAAGCCCTTCTCTAGTGCTTTTTTGTCAAATTACTATTATTATTTTAAAAAATTATAGACTAGGATTTTAAATGTAATCTTTTTTTATATTTCTATAAGCCACCTTGGATCCCATCCAAGGAGAAAGACTGGATATTGATTAATTAAATAAATTATAGATATATTAAAATCCAAAAAAACATTCCCATGGTGTTAGACCATGGTGTTATCACCATCGTAACAGGCTCTATGCTTTTCCAATATAATAATAATAATAATAATAATAATAATAATAATACATTTCTAAGCCCCCCCTGTCCCCATGGATCAAGGCAAGAAACAACCACAAATCAACCATGAACAACATCAATTAAAACATATTAATTAAAATATGCAACAGTTTATAAAAAAAAAAAAAGACATACACATTTTTAAACAGTCCACATTTAAAATTCAGCATCTAAATTTACAATAAACAGAAATGGAGTCGTCATTGGATCTGTTTTGCTCCTTGAGTTTCTATCATGCAGCCTGCTACTGATGAACCTGTCTTATTTAGTTGAATGAAGATCACTCCCTGATCAGCTTCTAGCTGAAAGGTCTGATCAACGTAAATGTACCATATTGCTGTATTAGTGACCTGTATTACTGATCAGCCTGCAAATAGTCTCTGGCTCAACTTCCAAGCTGAGAGATCTCCATGAAATCAAACAATCTGACCCAGAAAGGTAGCAAGTACATGGCAAGTACATTCAATTTCTGTAATGACATCCTGCCTTTCAAAGATCATAGCATAATCCCTTACAAAAAAGAGACTGCCTCAGGCATGCTTTGCCTTGAGGAAAAAACTAAAATTTTGCTACAGAGAAGCCAGTCCCAGAACCTCAGCTCATAGTGCTGTGGGGAGGAACTGCTTCTGCTGGGCACAAAGGGGAGGGAACCTTGTAAAAGGTTATGCCACACAGCGCCATGGTGTTGAGCACAAAAATGTGGAGCTACAGGGTTTATTAGGCTCTGCCCCCCCCCCTGCTTTCTCTTTGGATCCAATGATCAACCCTTGCACCCACCTTTTGTGCAGTGTAAGCTTGGGACCAGGTAGGAATTTCTCTCCTTTTTCCTTTTCCTTCCCCCCTACCTTACACTGAATCTTGAAAGCCAATGTGGCATAGTGGTTTGAGTGCTGGATTATGACTCTGGAGACCAGGGATCAAATCCTCACTTAGGACGTTATCACACGGGCCAAATCTGCTGGTTAATCCACACAAATCCCAAACAAAAACTGGATTTGTGCCTCGCATTTTCACATGACGTCGCACAGAAACTGGACAGAAAGTGGACAGAAACTGGTGTTATCGGAGATCTTTTGAAATTCGGTAGTTTTGAGGAAATGCAAATGCGAAATTAAGTTAATTTCACATTTACCGTAATGTGAAAAGCAAATGCGTATTTGGGAGCATTTCCCTGCTTTTCCCATGGTTCCATGGTGAGCATTCCTCTATCTGTGCATGTGCAAGAAGATCATTTCTAGTACATTTACGGGCTTTTCTCACTTGTGTGTGAACGTTAAATGCGCTTACTGTAATTTCGCAATTAAGGTAATTACATGTGAAAGCCATTCGCGGAATCAAGGTTTATTTTCGGTTTGTTTTTGGAATGCCTCATTTCCACTTTATTATCGCTTTCTGGCCCACGTGTGATAACGTCCTAAAGCCATGAAACCCACTGGGTGACCTTGGGAAAATCATATACTCTCCACCTCAGAGGATGGCCATGGGCAAAACCCCTCTGAAGAAATTTGCCAAGAAAAGCCCATGATAGGTTCCCCTTAAGTTGGATATGACTTGAAGGCACACAACAACAAGAACAAGAACAACAACCACAACACTCTATCTTAAGGAATTGGCTTGGTGATCTGTAAGTAGGTGGTCGCTTGGCAATTAGTGGGAAGAAAAAGTAAGATTATGGTGAACAGCTATGGCACCCTTTTTGGCAAAGGGATGGCCTCTGGAACTGCTTCTTTAGGTCATGGGACCCAGGGAGTGGGGAAGGAGACTACCTTTACGGTTGGCCCTGGGGCTGTATCCTTACTTTAAGACATGTGGCTTGGGGGAGGGATTCCCTGGGTTTGCCTTCTATCAGGGTCAACTGGGGAGGTATTTGGGTTCTCCTTGGGGCTCTGGTGTTCACCATGGGGAAATTGAGGACAGGATCTGGTGGAGATCTACTGCCCCAGTTTCTCCCTCATCAGGTTGCTCCCCCCATTTTTTTTTTAATCACAAAGTTTAATTTAGTTAAACAGTTTAATGTGTCAATAAAGTGGCCCTTAATTCAACCCAAGTGCTTGTGTGTGGTCTCTATTCTGATGGGTCAGCAAATCCTCTGATAACTTGAAAGTTTACATTATTCCCCACGTTTGACTGTATAGTGATTCTACCATACACTTACCATATCAGACCTTTGTTCACCTTGCCCCATATTTATTTTGCTCTAATTTGCAGCAGCTTTCCAGGGTTCAGATGGTACACTTTCCACCACCATCTGATCCTTTTTTTAAACAGGAGATGACAGGAACCAAGCTGATGACTTCACACAAAGCAAGGAGTAAACTTGCCTCCTCCTCCTCCTCCTCCTCCTCCTCCTCCTCCTCCTCCTCCTCCTCCTTTTCAAAACCTTGGCCAGCTATAAAAATGTCACTGGTCCTTTAGATAACCTTTTCGTTTGCTTCAAAATTCTACAGCTGTTTCACATGAAAAGGCCTGGCTATATTCATTTTAATTTGCACTGTGAGTGAAATTACAGCAGAGACCCTATTTTTTGCACATTGTTGCTGTTTTCAGCATACTCTGATTCTACATTTGCAACCAGCACATCAGAATTAGGTTCAAATCCCCACTACTCAGTCACTGCGACTTCACAGGGTGACCTTGGGCCAGGTTGCATCACAGGGTTGTTCTGATTATAAAACTTTGGATAGCAAGAAGAAAGGAACCATATCTGCTGCTCTGTACTCTTTGGAGAAAGAGTCATCTAAAAATGTAAAAAAAAAAATAAAGTGTGTGAGAAGATGGAATATTAGCTGGCCATCTTTCCAAGTTGTTCAGATTGACAGGGACATAATATTACTGGAAGTTTAAGCTTAAGAAATTAATTAATATCTGAAAGAAATAGTGAGAGAAAGGTGAAGGAATGTATTATATTTCAGGTCATCTTTTAAATTAAATTCTCAGACCATTTGCTCTTTAAATGGCTCTAACATCACTATTATACATTTCTATTTCCTAAATGCTTATACCCTGTCTCTCTTTCTCTTTTCCTCTTGTGTTCTCTCTTATTCTCCCCCCACCATCAAGACAACAAGTTGAATTGACTTATGTATCTATATCTAGCCACCAACCCTAACACTGTATTTGTGGGGTATATTGTAAAAATATGATGTATTTACTGCTTCTTATGTCTACCACTTAATGATAGCATTAACAAGCATTGTAACATGCACAGAAAAAAAGATCTGTGGCATGCTGAACTGACTCCAATTTATTTCCTCCTCTGTACGTGTGTGTGTGTGTGTGTGTGTGTGGTGTGCCTTCAAGTCAATTCCACTTTATGGCAACCCTAAGGTAACCCCATCATAGAGTTTTCTTGGCAGGATTTGTCCAGAGAGGGTTTGCTATCATCTTCCTCTAAACTGGTGGGAATGTGGACTTTTCCAAGGTCACTCAGTAGATTTACATGCCCAAGTGGGGATTGGAACCCTGGACTCAAATCATCATATCATAGTGGCTCTCTTTTCCCTACACACATACACTTCTTTTACTTCTGTTTTAAAATGGCAGATCTTTTTGTCTTATGTCTCTTTTTACTGAAATTATGCAGCACACTACATCAGAAAGCATAGCCCTCCCAATCTGAAACAAACAAATAAATCTGTTCATGGGCAGTTCCATTCCTAGACCACAATCAACATTGAAAGATCTCCTACTGTACAGATTTCCTATTATTTCAATGACTACTGGATGTTCCACCTAGATTCTTTTCTAGCATTTCAGATCAAATAAATAAATAAGCATCCAAAATGGAGAGAAAGATGGTTCCAGTTTTGCAACTTTCTGCTTGCAACTGAATTGATTAATGAATGGCCTGATGCAAGCCATTATCTTTCAGTTTTGTGTCACACCTCCATCTGTGAAATGGGCTTGCAATTAGGGATTAAGAAGAAGGTCACATATTTTGATGAGAACTTACCAAAATGTGTACCTTTTTCACAAATGGGATGGAAAGAACTTAAGTGCTTTTAAAAAATTACAAAATTATGTAAAATTAGCAGATTCCTACAGTCAACCCAAGGAATTTTGCTGCTATCTCACATTAGTTATTTAGAGACTGTATTCATGGGCCAAAAGGCCCATTTTCTCCCCAGCCTGGCATCGTCCTGTCCAGTTGATGCAAGCCAACAGCCCCAGTCCAGGAACAGGTGGACTGGACATCATTTCAGTAGATCGGGCCCAACCCTGGCTCAACTGGCCCTTAGCCAGATTTTTAAATAATTGCTTGTTTGTGGCAGAGTTTCCCAGAAACTCCACTGTTATAGCTAGTACTTCAGACTGCCACACATCCCTTTACCTGCCACTGCCGCCACTGTTCTCCTTACAGATTCCAGTCATGGCCTGTTATGTCAGAAGGGAGCACCTGGTCCCATGGGTGAAGCCAGGTAATCTGTTTCCACCTTCATGGGCCACAGTGAGGAAAATGATGGTGGTGACAGGTGAGTTGTCGTCATCATCATCATCATCATCATCATTTCCACTTTACAGTGATGAGTGGGCACCTGAACACCCACCCATTACTACACCAGACCAGGTTAGTGCCAGGTGGGAACGAACCAGACCTATGGCAGAATATGACAATGTTAGCCCATTGTATCCCTCCCATGCATTTAGCCCCTTAGTTACATATTGCTGCAGCCTTATCTGGTGGAATAGGGCCAGAAACATCCCCTTCTTTGCTCTTGGATCAGGATCAGAATAGTCCTTCACCTAATTTGACTGTTGGCTGTTAAGGTGGACTAGGGAGCATTTATGTTGTTTTACAGTAAGGTTATGTAGTCTTATTGAATACAGAGCAGTTAGAAATTAATAACTTTAGGTTACAAATCTGTAATTCAGTATAGAATGCCAGTCTTTGTTCTTAAAAGATTGATTGATTGATTGATTGGTTGATTGATTGATACTCCTCTTTTCTCCTAACAAAGAGCCTGAGGTGGCTTACAAAAAACTGAAACAAGAAACAACTAAGCATTTGATGACAAAACATTTGAATGTGGGTCCCTTTGAATTCCACAGTGTTTGCGGTGCTGAATTAGATTGCCATCTCTCCCCACCTCCCACTCTTCATTGCAAATAGTTGCAAGTATACCTATTTATAATATCATCTCCATTCCTGGAATACCTACACATTCCTAATTGGATTTAGCTATAGCAAATAGTCAAATATTTCATTCAGTTCATATTTGTTGAGGAAATACCAAATTCACACGTTTCTACAGAAAATGGAAGGAAATAATTTGAGATCTTAAACATTCAAATATGGGGTAAGAGGAAACAAACAAATTTGCATCTCTGCTGAAGCAAACGCCAAGCAAGGCTTTGTCTAAATCAAGAGGTGACAACCTCAACAGATCCAGAGGTTGTATACAGATCCAAAAAACAGGAAAGGCAACTTAAGTCAAAGAGTAGTACTGCAAAATCTCTTGCTACTAAAATTGCAAAACTGCATTCGGATGGAGTTTGTGGAATGCATTGACTTATCAAATAAGATTTATAAAGAGTTTGCAACACAGAAAAATTAATTTCTTAATGTCTAGAAGCAAAACACTGTTTCTCAGCAGGAAAATGATTAATCTCCATAGTCCCTCTGTCAGAAGCATCACTGAAAATGTTAAAAACCACTTGTTAAATGTTTTAATGAAGCTGACATTCTAGAACCAAGCTGGCATTTGTTTTACATTGATTTGTAAAAGATCAAAAGAGCTATATGAAACAGTCTGCATAAACATGTCATATTACATGTTCCTAATGCCACTTCACATTAAGAACATGAAATAAATTAATTTGGTTACTATTTAATAATACAATTGTCTTTCTTGGCTACAACATAGTTTATGGGGAAATGCACCCTTTTTTATTACAAGAGGTTTGAGGATTTGGGGAGTTTTAGGGCCTTTACAGACTGCCCGAAATAATGCAGCTTGAGCCCACTTTAACTGCCCTGGCTCAGTGCTAGGGAATCATGGGAATTGTATTTTTTTCTGGGACATTGAGCCTTCTCTGTCAGAGAGCTCTGGTGCCACAATAAACTACAGTTCCCATGATTCCTTAGCACTGAACCAAGACAGTTAAAGTGGCCTCAAGCTGCATTATTTCTGGCAGTCTGTAAAGGCCCTCAGTTAAGAAATAACTTTTTAAAACTCTGGAGTCAGTGGATGAAGATCTGTAATAGGTTTTATGAAAAGGACAATAGAAAAGCTTGGCATGGGGTTTCCATGGAGCTTAGTGAGACTTCCAGCCAGGTAAACATGCAAAGGACTGGATGGCAAGTTTAATTTTTCCCATAACAGGCACAAAACCTATGTCTTGGGCTGGGTTCAGTCATTGGTTAAAGAATAATCAGTGATCACAGCAGGACTTTATTTCCAAATAAATATGTGTAAGATTACACTTTATAAATTTCTTCTCTAAACTCCAAACTTGTAGCCCAAATGTAGCATGAAGCTGTGTGCGGAATATTTCTTTACCTGAAAGCTTAAAAGGTTATTTGTGAAAAGTAACTAGCTTTCCATGGTCCAAAAAAAGTAAATACTTATTGTTATAGTTTGTTACAGTTTTGACAGTATTTTTTCACTGTCTCGTAATTGAACAGCAAGTAAATGGTTACTTTTTATCATATATACTTGACTATAAATCAAAAAAATTATACTCCAAAATTGACCCTAAAATCCAGGGTCAGTTTAAATATGGGTCAATACAGTCACCATGGGTCCAGATCTACTGGAGGGCAGTTAACAACAATACCAACAAACAGTAATATTGCTTTAAAAGGTCCTTAAAAAAGCAGCCCCGATGCCCCACTTTGGCTGCCTCGGTAATGATTTCTGAAAGATCTGCCGAGGCAGGAGTGAGTGTGTGTGTGTGTCAATTCCCTTCTCAATCCAGTGTTAAAACCTTTTCTTCTCCTCCTGCTCCTCTGGATTTCTTCTGACTACCAACACCCAATTTCCCTCCACTTCCCAATCCAATGTTAAAACTCTTTTCTTCTCCTCCTCTGGATTTCTCCTGACCACCAAACAACTCCATTTCCCTCCATTTTCTTCCTTCTCAATCTAATTTTGAAACCTCCTCCCCTAAGTTCTACCCTTGATTTAACCATGGGTCATATCAAAATCCACGATTTTGGCCCTAAATCCCTTGACTTATACATGAGGTCAGCTTGTACACAAGTATATATATGGTAGCTATTTAAAAACATGGGAATGCTATAACCCACTGGCTTGCAATACAAAACATAATTAGTTCACTGAGAAATATCATGCAACTTATTCAAGTAATTGAGGGTGGGTTTACACTGGCCAGAATACTCCAGGCTGCTTCTGGAGTATTCTGGCCCTAAAATTGGCCCAAATTCTGACCACTACTTGTGCAATCTGGAGCGGCACTGAGCAGCTGTTTACACACATGGCCCATTGTGCTGCCTGGCACCACTACCACTGGTGTAAGTCATTCCCTCTGAAGTAAAAAACAATGCACCCAATGTCCATTACATGGCCAACCAGCATTGCTCTTGTGTGATTCAGATTTTTCTGGAAGATCCAGAGCAAATGGTGAGTTTTTAAAAAGATTTAGGGAGTGATAGTCTGGATTTGATGTGGATCTGGCCTTCCCACAAGAAGACAGTCCACACTCAAATTGAGGCTTTGGCCCTGCATTATTTGGACAGAGCAACATGAAGGCAATGTAAACTAATGTAAGTGGCCTGTGTAGACAAGCCCTAAAATTATCCTCCAAAAGGAGTAAGGTTATCCTTTGCATATTCTAATCATAATGTAACTTTGTTTGGCCTTGATAACAATTGCAAGTAATAAATTATTTGTACTGTTTTTCCAAATTTTATTTAACAGTAAACACCACCACCACCCTTTGTTCCAGACTGACTCCAGCGGTTACTCTATAAGAAGGACCATAAGGTTAATGTATCACTTTGTGGAGGTAGGGATTTTACTGCAGCAGCAGATGGAAGAAACAGCAGGAAGTGAAGAAAATCTGGAATGTTTGATGTAAGAAGGAAGAGAAAATCCAGACAAGCAGCAAGAGGGCCTTTCAGCTGTGCACTGGAGCACACTGTCCAGCAGCTTTTGAATCTGCTTTTTCTTTTCAAAATATTTGGATGAAATACATTGGCTTTCCAAATTCCACAGATTACTGGCAGCAGTAGTCTTTTGGTAGGCTTTTGTGGATTTCTTGATGTACTGCAGAGGACACAGAGGGCATATCGGGGTTCCTTATAATCTCCCTCCAACAGGAATTTCTTCTACCCACTCATGATGATGATGTATCACAGTCTGCTTCTGAAACTCTGGTTGGTTTCTGCACATTCTTGCAGCAAGTGTTTAGCACATGGAACTGAAAAAGAAAATGGTTCCATTTGTGCATGAGTCAGATTGGTGTGAGACTAGGAAGAAGAAGGTAAGCTAGAGACAACCACCCAAAGAGAAGGTATTTTTACCATACATCAAAGGAGTCACAAACAGAATAGGGAAACTGGTGAGGAAACACAACCTCCAAACTACAATCTATGAACAAGAAAATCCAGTGAAGGACAAGAGAGACTCTCTCACAGCCGCAGGAGTTTACCGCATACCATACAGCTGCAGACAAGTCTATATACGGACCACAAAATGCAGTGTTCAAACACGAATCAAGGAACATGAGAGAAACTGCAGACTGTCTTGGGCATAAAATGTTGTTTGAAAACATTGAAATTCTGGACCATGCCAACAACTGGCATGGGGGTTTGACTGGATGGCCCTTGTGGTCTCTTCCAACTCTATGATTCTATGAACTATCAGGTCAGAATGCAAGTTTGGCTACCAGTTCTGAAAAATACTAAAATCAAGACCCAGAAAATGCAAATGAAACCCACCCAGAGTCAGGGAGGTTTCCCAGCAGACAATGGATCACTAATTAAATAGACACCCTGAGACCTTGCCATTCAACAACCAAACAATTACACAGATTAACATGCAAATTGCTTCCTCTCAGCCAATAGTATATATACCCCACTTTCTTCCATGCCAGCATTCTCTGAAGATGCCAGCCACAGCTGCTGGCAAAATGTCAGGAATAAACTCTTCTAGAACATGGCCTCATATCCTGAAAAACCCACACAAAACTATGGATGCCATCCATGAAAGCCTTTAACTACACATTAAGCTAGAGATCATTTAATTAATGACAGGCCTGTGGAAGGAAGGATTCTTTGTACCATACTCTAGGAAGCCTAGGATTGTGGGCCAGCCCTACCAATAAGCAATGGGGCAGCAGATGGCAGATGTCATAAAAGAGCAGCACACTTAGTCCTTCTTGTGTATTTACTGCCAGGAGTGGAAACATTGACCAGAACAGAGACTGGAGTCAAGAAATAAGAAGACTAGGAATGAGAAGGGCAGCTGTGAAAGACCTAAAGTACAAAGATATACATGTGAGCACTAAAGTCAAAATTGTACAAGCCATCATATTCCCTGTCACCATGTATGAATGTGGGAGCTGGACAGTGAAGAAAGCCAACAGAAAGAAAATAAACTCACTTGAGATGTTGTGCTGGAGAAAGAGTGTTGAGGATACCATGGACGGACAAAAAGACAAACAAATGGGTCCTTGTATTTTATTTTATTTATATAGTTAGAGTATTTATACCCTCTTCAGCCACAAAGGCTCTCTTTGGCCACATCATGAGAAGGCATGACTCTCTAGAAAAGACAATAATACTGGTGGAAGGTAGAAGGAAGTAAAAAGAGAGGAAGAGCAGACATCAGGTGAATAGACTCAATCAGGGAGGCCACGGGCCTGAAATCTACAGGATGTAAGGAGAGTGCTGGAGGATATGGGGTCTTGGAGGTGTTTCATCCCCAGAGGGGCCGACTTGAGGGCAGCTAACAACAACAACAATGGGGAGAGGTGGCCATAGATTTTCTAACCCATGTACCCAAATAATTTGGTTGGATTTGTTGCTATGTACGTCAACTTGCATAGATGGAGAGGGAATCATTTGTTGTTCTGCCTTAGGCAACAAAGGGGGGTTGCAGACTGCCAGAAATAGTGCAAATTGAGTCCACTTTTAGGGTTAGGGTTAGTGCTAGGGAATCATGGGAATTGTTTTTGTTCTGAGACATTGAGCCTTCTCTGTCAGAGAGCTCTGGTGCCACAATAAAATACAGTTCCCATGATTCCCTACCCTAACCCTAACCCTAAAAGTGGACTCAATTTGCACTATTTCTGGCAGTCTGCAACCCCCCAAAATTTCCTATGCCAGTCCTGCTTGTCCTGATGCATGGCATGTGTATATGTTTAATCTTTAACATAGCCAGGAAGGAAAGAGTCATAGGCTGCATCTGCATTCCACAAATTATGCAATTTGACACCACTTTAATTGCTATGGCTCAATGCTATGGAATTCTGAGGTTTATAGTTTGTTGAGGCACCAGAGCTCTGACAGAGAAGACTAATTTATCACACAAAACTACAAATGCTGTTACTCCTGAGATCCTGTTACTTATGAACCCATGATGAGAGAAAAATCAAATAACTTTGCAACTGTTTTTGAAGTACCTATGGATAGGTTGAATGAGTACCAAAGGGCTTTAAATGTTTTCAGCAAGAATTCCCAGTTCTGGCCAGTAAAGGCATTATCTCCCTTGGTGTGGGTTTAATATGCAATTTATGTTTAAGGAATTGAGAAAACAATTAGCACAATATGAAGATGCATATTTTATTCGGCAGATTAATTAAACAAACCAAGGAACGGCATAAATTTTCCAAAGCCCTTTTTTATTACACAGTTATAAGTCTGTGAATATTTAATTACAGTTGTTAATTTAACAGTCACAAGAGTATACATCTCCAGTATTTTATTCTTAGGCAATGTACTGGAGCATATGGCAGCATTTCAACTAAAGGGGCTTCCTGATTAGATTGTTTAGATAATTTGGGCTTCAGACCTGTTTTATGGTGGATGATCTACTAGGAACTGGAAAGGAATGATGTGTGCTTGTTGATTCAGCTTCAATGGCTTATAATACCATTGACCAAAGTGGTCTTCTGAATAATTTGTCTGAGATGGAATTTGGTGGCATTATTTTATGAAGGCTCTAGTCCTTCCTGATAGAGAAAGTTCAGGATGTGGTATGGCTCTTGGCTTATAGTGTCTTTCTGGGTTTCCTCATGCCCTTCATGCTCTTTAACAGATGCATGAAATTCTAAGGTCCTTTGGAGTTTTTGGGATAGAGTATCACCAGTATGTTGATAAAAACCAACAACTCTGTCTTTCCCTTCTATCTAAATCCAAGGTATCTGTTTAAATTTTAAGACAGACTAGGATTATTTTATGAACAAACTGGAATTTAGTCCAGCCAATAGTATTTATTCCTTGAGATGTCTGAATTGGCCAGAGTGACATATGGCTCGATTCGCATTCTGTTTAGAGTATTGTAATCCACTTCCCTGTGCAGAGTATTTAGAAACTTCAGATGAACCAAAGAGCTGCAGTGAGGCTGTTAAATGGGGCTAGTTATAATGACACATTACTCCCTTGTTACAATTGTTCCACTGCCTATCAACCTGTTACAGGGTAGAATTCAAAGTGCTGTCTATAACCTATAATGCTTTAAATGGCTTAGTGTCCAGGCTGTGTGAAAGACTTCATTCTCTGTCTGTGTTTTAAGATCTTTGAGGATGGTCCTCCTCTCATTTCTACCACTCTCAGAGATAAATTTCATGGAATAATAGAATTACAGGATTGGAAGTTATCTCCAGCGGCCACCCAGTCCAACTCTTTACCAATGCAGGAAATCCACAGCTAAAGCATCAGTGATGGACAGCCATCCAACTCTGTTTTAAAACTTTTAATGAAGAAGAGTCCACCATCTTCTGAGGCAGTCCACATTACTGATGCACTACTGGAAGGAAGTTTGAAGCAGCAGAAAACAAGTTTGCTTTTTATGTGGCAGCCCTTCAAATATGGTTATCATACCACAATTCAGTCTTCGGTTCTCCAGGCTAAATGTACCCAACAGTTCCTCATTAGCCTTGGTTTCCAGACCCTTTGCCAACTTGATGGACTTAGAGAGACTTCTCAGAGGCCACTTCCAGGATTTTGAACTCACTTATAGGGGAGATTAGGCTGGCCCTCATTTTGTTGTCCTTTTACTGACAGGCAGACTTTTTCCTCCCAGATGTGCCTTTGGCATTCAGTCTAGTTTGCCACAGTTTTGATGTGGTTTTAACTGGCTGGTGATTGTTTTTTAATCAATGTGTTTATGTGGTTCCATATATTTCAGGGTTTAAACTATATGCTTTTAAATTTATTGTTAGCTCTCTTGAGTATAAAAGGGAAACTCCTTCCTGGTAGAAAGAAAGAAAGAAAGAAAGAAAGAAAGAAAGAAAGAAAGAAATCCACTGGTAATGAAAAAAATTATGTCGTGGCTGTCCTAATTGTTAAAGCAAGTAGCAAACCTCATGATCTTGCTGGAATGTGAAGACTTCCCTTTGAGATTTAATTTTTAAACTATTTCGGGGAAGTGTAGATAAAGTTCTATCACTTTCTGGAGGAAAATCTTCCACATTCACATTCAGTGGTACTGAAAAAGAGCTTATATGAATATCAGCAAAAGTTCAATAAGAAGTAAAATTTTCTTCATTGATGTGCCTGCTGTTTTCCTGCTATGTTTTGTCATTATGGATAAATATGTATCACAATTATTGAGCAGAATCTTTACCTTCAAAACTCACTTTTGCTTTCTTCTCCATCTGTATCTTCCATGTTCATGTTCCAGCACATGACAGTATAGGGGAAGACCTTTGGTTCAAAAGATGAGCACACATTTTACTGGTAGAGGACTCAGCCTCAGTATCTGGAATTTCCAGGTAGGGCTGGCCAAAGCCCTTATCTCAGAACCTCAATAAATGTTCCTAGTCACTGCAAAACTGAGATGGGCAACATATGACCTGCAGGAAATGCTCTTTATGATCTCACAATACTATGGTCATACTGCCAAAACTCTTCTTTGACCTTCTTTAATAATTGTTCCAAGTCTGTGTTGCTTTCTGCTTGTAGTATTTCTGCTAGTAATAATTCTGCTACAGAATTACAGTGCTATTATTCAGTTTTAACTGCTGTGATTCCATCCTATGGAATCCTGGGCTTAGGACTTTAGGGAGGTATGTTCAGAATTATCACCCAGAGTGCTCCAGGTGAGGATCACACTACAAACCCCAGGATTCTATACAATGGAAGCATGGCAGTTACAAATAAGTAATATCACTGCGATTCTATAGTGTGAATGGGCTCCTGGTTACTCAGATGACTATGCCCTTTTCCTCATGTTGCCTCATATACATGGAACTGGTGCCATCATGCAACTTCTCTTCATTCAAATCCTTTTTCAGTACTCCAATACCCATGCTGCCTTCCATACAATAAAGCTTAAACATGTTCAGTTTTAGACAGTAAGCTTCCCAGAGGAAACATGATGCAAATTGATGGCGTAACAACAGCAATGCTATGATTACTTGACACACTGTTCACTGCTTATCTTACGTGTCACTCTGTTTTATCAAACAGTTTCCAAGAGTACTCCTCTTTCCCCAGCTGTGTTACAATAATTTTAGGAACCATCTGTCCTTGACAAACTTTCACAGTACTGGGACATCTCATGCCTCATTTCATATTATTAATTCTTAAAACCATTTTGTGCCCTCCCAAATCCTGATGTATAAACTAGTACCGTGATCACAACAGATGTTCTGGAAACAATTAATTCATACATTCATTCTCATCAGATATTTAATGCTCATTTTAACAAGACAAATTACAACGTCAGTATACTCCTACATACATTCATATTCACAAGCCATAATAAAGATGCATTTCATATACATCAATGATGCAGATTACAAGGGGCGGAAAGCAATGAGGTAAAAGATGACATCACAGGGCATCTGTCAAGCCAGAAGGATTTACACCTTCAGGAGGAGGATGGAAACCTGCCACCTGGATTCAGAGCAGGGCATACATTTACTACGTTCACTACTAAAATAGGTAAGTATTTTGCAGACTGCTAGAAATAGTGCAAATTGAGTCCACTTTAACTGCCCTGGCTCACTGCTAGGGAATCATGGGAACTGTATTTTTTTCTGAGACATTGAGCCTTCTCTGTCAGAGAGCTCTGGTGCCACAATAAACTACAGTTCCCATGATTCCCTAGCACTGAGTCAGGGCAGTTAAAGTGGACTCAATTTGTACTATTTCTGGCAGTCTGCAAAGGCCCTAAAAGAGCAATGTTAGCTACTATTCTCCATCAGATCTGAAGTTTCCATGTAAATGTCCATTTTCTCAACAGGGTCAATCAAATAAGAGATCATGCATAGTGCACTTTCCCCAGAATACTTCAGCACTGACTCCCCAAAATTATATGAAGCAGAATCTGTTTATTTTAAAATAAATTAGCCCCAATATCCTGTGTGTTGTGGTGAGAGCTTGGAAAAAGGCACTTTTGAACTGCAGTTTGGAGAACCCACAGTCTCAGCTCATGCTGGCTAGGGAATTCTGAAAGCTATAATGCAAAAAGGTAAGAGTTACAGTGAAAAAAAAGGTTATCACATGAGAAAAGAAGGCTGAAATG
This sequence comes from Phrynosoma blainvillii, assembly GCA_026167975.1. Lineage (NCBI taxonomy): Eukaryota > Metazoa > Chordata > Lepidosauria > Squamata > Phrynosomatidae > Phrynosoma > Phrynosoma blainvillii. The sequence continues at coordinate 34,436,647 of JANUYF010000005.1, forward strand.
GAGCAGGAGAGTACTGGCTTTTTCCACGCCGCTCTGCATGCCATCATAGTATTTATTTTCTCTCCCCAAGGGAGATGATTGTAAAAGCATGCCTTTTGTCAAACAGTTTTTTTCCAGCATCACAAAAGACACACTTTTATAACTATCTTACTTGGAGTATGACTTGCATGAAGTCACCCAATGGGTTTTCATGACTGAGTGGAGATTCAAACCCTGGTTCTCAGAGTCCAAGTTCAACCCTGAAACTATTACCCCATGGCGGCTCAACAAGGTACCACTGCCAAAGCTAAATTATCACCTTCAGATGCTTCAGATGTACAGCATTTGACCTAAAGACTTGGCATAATAGCAAAAATATTTACAAATGTAATTCATTAAGGTTAAAAAAAAAAAATCAAGGCTTATAAGGAAACTGAGCAGAAGATATTAGATCAAGAGGGATGGGGCGAACTAGTTATGTACAGATATTGTGAGGGAAATAAATTAAGAACCATAGTATCATAGAGAGAGCCTGATAGAAGCTATACATAGGTATGAAAGCAATAGGAAAAGATCTGCAATTAATTAGAAAACTATTTGGAGAGTGGAAACAGATTTAAAATGCATAGATATAGATATAGATATATAGATATAGATATACACTCGTCCCTCCCCATTCGCATACTTGGAATCCGCGGTTTTGGTCCTTTGCAGAGGGCAAACAGGGAGGAATATGATGGCATGCGCACCTGAGGTACATGTGCAATGCCTCACATGGGACTGTGCGGCCATTGTAACCAATGGCAACTTGAATATTTGCATTTTTCTGGATTTGCGGGGGTGATTGGGTCTGGAATGGATCCTCCACAAATCGGGAGGGACACCTCTGTGTGTGTATGTGTGTGCGTATAGATAGACAGACAGATAGATATTCTTTTATTTTGAAGTTCTGGGGCCCTGGCATTGGCAGATGGACAGAAGGGAGGGCCTTCTTCTTACTCTGGGCTAGGCCTGGTGGAGCTGGGCCTGTCCTTCTCTCCCTCTGAGGCCAGGACGATGGCAGATGGACTGGAGATAATTCTTTTTAACATGTTCACATGTTACATCAGCCAATGATGCTGCCACACACCCATATCAATGTGAAAACTATCAGAAAGGCTATTGAATACCCAAGTTTGGTCTGGCACATGCAGCAGAAAATGCCACAGGTACTCTCCTGCCCCCAGTAATAATACAATCATCACTAATTAATTGACAATTTGCTGCTCTTTCTTGGCACCCCAATTCAGCTTCATTAAATGATAAGGTTGACCTGAACTAGTTTCAGGTAAAAAAAGTTTATAAATGTACCTTTCCTTAATTTCACACTCACTTGCACAGGAACATTCATATGTTACTTGTCACTGTGATTGTGGCTGATTTTACAGAGAGTAAAAATTAATATCCTCTGAAATTGAAAAAAGCTGCAGTTCTCAGATTTCCTTGGGAAAAGACAGTACTGCTATTCAAAATCACAATCATACAGCTTCCTCTGATAGAAGTCTGCTGGAGAATAATACCTGGATTACCATAGTGTTAGAACATAATGTACTTCATTTTAAAATTACCTGGATGATATTAAGATGGGTACAAAATTTTAATGCCTTTTTCATGTCACAGAAGTTCTTGTGCAGGAATTTGTCATTTTGTTCTCAGCAGGGATAATGGAGCATGCCAAATTCCTCAAGCACATTGGCATCAGTTCTGTAGATTCATTATAATCTCACCTGAAAATCAAAACTTTTACCTTTTATGCCTTAATAGCATGATTTATCGTTGTGTGCCATCATTTCTTACTTACGGTGAACCTATCATGGGGTTTTCTGGGGCGAGTGTATGACTCACCCTAGAGTGGGAGTTTCACAGTGGAACAGGAATCGAACCCTGATCTCGTGGAACACTCAAACTACTACATCATTTATTTATTTATTTACTTATGAGCCATCCCAGTAAGCAACGTGCAAGAGGTGTAGGAGTCCAAAAAACCTGTAGCTTTGAGTGAAAGCATCTCCAGAAATAGAAACACAAATTATTGTTTCATGCTGCATAACTGGTATCCCAAATTGGCTTAATGGCACATTGTGTTCCTCTGTTTGAATACATAGCAATCAGCATTTCTGAATAATGCAAACACATGGGTTTGAACATTCAGACATCACTTTTTTTTTACTCATCTCAAGGTAATATTCTGAAAGCAGCTTCCTCTTTGGGGTGTAATGTCTACATCACTTAATATATCATTGGCAAGAAAAAGACTGTCAGTATTTCTGGTAACAGTTACTTATATACAGTGGGCCCTTGATATCCCCTGTGGTTTGGTTCCAGGATCCCCCCAGATAGCAAAATCCATAGATGCTCAAGTTCCATTATATACAATGGCATAATAAAATGATGTCCCATATATAAAATAGCAAAATCAATATTTTCAAGCAGTGGATTGCTGAATCTGTGGATACACAGGGCCGAGTGTGGTTTCTCTTGAGGGGGAAAGGAATCTATTTTGTAATATGCCTCTTTAAAAATATTACCTGTGTAAATAGTTTACTTCCTTTATCTTATTTGTTTCTGTTATTCTCCAGTGTATTAGCATAATATTCTTCTCAACTATTGAGTGGACTGAAACTGAACTTTGATGGCCTGACAACTACCACTTTAGTGCCTCCAGAGGTTTTAATAGCTGCATCTCCAGATTGTCTGCTTTCAATCATTTGTAGCACCCCTTATGCTGCAAGAAAACTTCATATGTTCTTGTTTACATTCTCATGATAGAAACACCTCTAATAAGCAGTGCCACTGATAGCTGATTTGATCTCAGCATATGTAATTTATATGTGTATAGAGAGCTTCAAGCTGTTTATTTTAAATTATGGTCCATTCTTCCTACCGCTCCTAATATTTTTCAACTCTGTAACATCAATTTAGTGTAGACTGCATTAGTAGTAGCAGTACTTCTAGCAGAAGAATTCATGGAGACATGGCAAATTCTGCTAGCATTGCAGAGAATTAAACAATTATTGTGCATAGTGAGTAATTATGGCCCTCTAGATAGTTTTCATGTGTAATTCTGCCATCCTTAGGCTGCATAGCCAATGATGTGGGATACTGAATAAATAAATAAATTGTGGGGGCAGTCCAAAAATATCTGGAGGGCCACAGTTCCATTCCCACGCATGTAGAGCTAACTTGCTTATACACATACAGATACAGAATTTTGTAATGGAATTAATCTCACAGGAGAGATAATTTCACCCCCTTGTTATATATTCTATTTACATAATACAACCTGGATTGCTTGGCTACTAAATAATAATAATAATAATAATAATAATAATAATAATATTTATTTGTATACCGCCCTGTGGCGAACCAATCCGGGCGGTTGACAACAATAAAATATGACAAGATTAAAATATAACATTAAACATTATAATCCCTCCCCCCCCTTAAGAAAGTATTAAACAATATAACAAATTAAAAACACAATATAAGAACATAAAACCATAATTAAAACCACCTAAAAACCCTGATGTCCCTCTGGAGATCCTCAACCATCACTAAAGATGGGGCCACGGGAGGAATGAGGGGATCAGGAAGCCTGGGCCGGGATGGTTAATCTGGAAAGGCCTGCCGGAAGAGATCCGTCTTGACAGCTTTTTTAAAGCTGTCTAATGATGTCAACTGACGGATCTCATCTGGCAGGTCGTTCCAGAGTTTGGGGGCGACAGCAGAGAACACCCTCTGGGAGGTCGCTGCAAGCCTAGATTTTAAAGGCTGCAGTAAGTTCCTCCCAGAGGATCGGAGAGCGCGGGGAGGATTGTACGGGAGGAGGCGGTCCCTGATATAGCTTGGACCCAAGCCATTTAGGGCTTTAAAGGTAATAACCAACACCTTGTACTGGGCCCGGAAGCTGATAGGCAGCCAGTGGAGGGACCTCAGAACCGGAGTAATGTGGTCCCTCCTAGATGTACCAGAAACAAGCCTGGCTGCCATATTTTGTACCAACTGAAGCTTCCGAACCAAGCACAAGGGTAGCCCCAAGTAGAGAGCATTACAGAAGTCCAGGCGTGAGGTTACCAGTGCGTGCACAACAGTTTCGAGATCCCTTACTTCCAGAAAAGGGCACAGCTGGCGTATCAGCCGAAGCTGATAGCAGGCACTCCTGACCATTGCATTTACCTGATTTGTCATCAGGAGTGACGAGTCAAGGAGTACCCCCAGACTGCGAACACAGTCACTGGAGGAGAGTGTGACCCCATCCAGGACTGGAGGTTGCAACCCAATTCTTGGTTTCGGGGCCGCTACCGTGAGCACCTCTGTCTTGTCTGGATTCAGTTTCAATCTGTTTTTCCTCATCCAGCCCATTACCGCCTGAAGACATTCATTGAGAGAAGAGATGCCATTGGAATTCGAGGCCGACGAACGAGACACGGAGAAATAGATTTGGGTGTCATCAGCGTACTGATAACACCCAGCACCATAACTCCATATTATCTCACCCAGCGGCTTCATATAGATGTTAAATAACATCGGGGACAAAATAGCCCCCTGAGGAACCCCACAAGTGAGGTCCCTCTTACTGGAGCTACAGTCCCCAAGCAGCACCCTCTGGGACCGACCAGAAAGGAAGGACCGGAACCACTGCAAAGCAGTGCCCCCGATACCTAACCCCCTCAGGCGGTCCAAGAGGATGCCGTGATCTATAGTATCGAAAGCCGCTGAGAGGTCTAGGAGCACCAACAGGGTCACACTACCCCTGTCGATGCTCAGACGCAGATCGTCGGTCAAGGCAACCATGGCAGTCTCAACCCCAAAGCCTGTCCTAAAGCCGGTTTGAAATGGGTCTAGATAATCGGCTTCATCCAAGACTGCCTGGAGCTGAAGAGCAACCGCCCTCTCGATCACCTTGCTCAAAAATGGCAGCAATGAAACAGGCCTGTAGTTCTTCATATCCAGGGGGTCCAGGGAAGGCTTTTTTAGGAGCGGCCTAACCGCCGCTTCCTTTAAACACAATGGAACATGTCCTTCCCTGAAGGATGCATTGACGATATCCGTGAGGAATCTCATCAATGCATCCCCCCCCTGGACGGCCAGCCATGATGGGCAAGGGTCGAGAGGGCAAGTCGTCTTCCTCACCTTACCAAGCAGCTTGTCCACGTCCTCGGTACTCACAGATTGCCACTGATCCAGTAGAACTACATCGGCGGAGTCACTGGACGCCTCGCCTATCGACTCTGTTTCAATGGTGGCATCTAAGTCGGCTCTTATCTGAGAGATTTTGTCTACAAAAAAGTTGTTAAATGCGTCACAGCAGGCCGTTGTCGGGTTAAGCAAGGGATTTGGCGCAGGGGACACCTGCGTCATCTCCCTCACCACCCTAAACAGCTCTGCTGGACGGGACTCTGCAGACGCAATACGTGCAGAGGAGAAAGCTCTCTTCGCTGCACGTATTGCCTCCCAATAGGAACAAAGAAAGTTCCTATGGCGAGTTCTGTCAGATAAGAGACGAGTCTTCCGCCACCTGCGCTCTAGCCGTTGTCCAAACCGCTTCATCCTCCTCAGCTCTGGTGTATACCAAGGCCTCCGATTAGAAGCGGGATGGCAAGGGCGCTTGGGAGCGATCGTGTCGATAGCCCTGGTGAGATCGGTGTTCCAGGTATTTACCAGAGCATCGACAGGATCCCTGGCATTCCCAAACATTAAACCCTCTAAGGCTTTCTGGAATCCAATTGGCTCCATCAGCCTTCGAGGGCGGACCATTCGAATGGGTCCACCACCCCCGGAGGAGCAGAAATTGGCCCTGAGTTCTGTCTTAAAGGGCTTGTCTACTAATGGATATTCTTTAGTATTTACAGGTTTAGGTTGGCCATATGTCCCATCTCACAGAGGACAGTTCTGTATCTGAAACCATATTTTCTTTGGACATTTTCTAATCCAATTCTGCCAAATGTATAAAAAGAAAAAACAGAAGAGAGGGAGAGAAAGAGAGACTTAAAGTTGCCCAACAACATTTAGCATCACTGAGATGACAGGGTCACCAGGCACATAGCTCACCTGTTGAAAGTTTTCATCGCTATGAAAGTTATATTATATTTCTGATTATTATATATCCAAAGGCACTGCCCTGTTAGTCTGCTTCAGCAACAACAACAACAACAACATCTTGTGGCATCTTAGAAACAGATTCTTTTTAAATTCTGGCATAAGTTTTGGCAGACTGCAGTCAGTTTCAGCAAGAGCAGGTAGTTTATCCTTCAGGGAGAGAGTGGATGTCACAAGATCTCTCACCATAGTACATGTTGCACCTAAACTTTAAGGAATATTTAACTCCTATAGGAATGATGTCCTGTTTGCATTTTCTTAGAATGATAGTATCAAGTTGAAATTCTTAGTGAGGCTGATGGGATTTCTGTGTCATTCAACCTAATTTGGGGGAGTGGTGGCTATGGGAATCTGGCAACTCAAATAACTCAACTCGTTTCATTACGGCATAAGCTTTCTTGAACTACACCTTACTCTGAGTATCATATTTCTTCATCTGCCCCTCAAAATAATTTTTGCACAATAAAAAATGAAAAATGCATCTGATGGAATGGTTTGGTTTTTCCATAAATCATTTGTTAGTCTTTAAAGTGGCACAGAATTCCTTGCTGTTTTTAAAAGCTTGTCATAATTTCTAAATTTTCACTCACATACACACAAGCCCATGCAAATTTTAAGCAAATCCATGTCCTCTTCTGTCATCTTTTTTGTTATGCATTATCTATTTAGTGATGTGCAAGTGGCAATTCTATGCAGTACCATCATGACCCCACTGCAGCATTGTAGAATCTGCTTACTGGTTGTGTTCTCTCATGTAGGTATGACATGTGTCTATTTCAACCACATGAATTGGGATGATTCCATGGCTTCCTCACCCCTTGCTGAGAGCTTCGAAACATTACTTTTTTGGATTATAACTGCCAGAAAACCTAAGAGGATATAGCAAAAAGGCATCATGTAGATTAAAGGTAATAAGGAGAAAAACCAAGTTTTGGATGTTTGTTTTCCCTTCAAGCAAAATTGAAAATGCCTTTGCAGAATGCCAGAAATAGTGCAAATTGAGTCCACTTTAACTGCCCTAACTCAGTGCTAGGGAATCATGGGAACTGTAGTTTATTGTGGCACCAGAGTTCTCTGACAGAGAAGGCTCCATGTCTCAGAAAAAAAATACAATTCCCATGATTCCCTAGCACTGAGCCAGGGCAGTTAAAGTGGACTCAATTTGCTCTATTTCTAGCAGTCTGCAAAGGCCCTTAGTTTTCATATTACAGTAAGGCTGCAAGCCACGTTGACAACTATAGTGCTAACTAACATATGACAACAGATATGGAAAACAAAATGATGGCCAACAATCAGCTGCAAACCTGCCAATACATGTTGTGGCCAAAATGCAATAGTTTTAAAAGTCCAAAATGATTCTACTGTGTGGAGCAAATTTATATATTATGAACTCCACAGCATATTTCTTTATTGAGCTGAGAAATACACACACACACACACACACACACACATCATTACAATATGTAATATATATGACAAGGAAATAGCTTGTGTGTAATAATAATAATAAAATTTATTCCTATCCCGCCCCTCTGCAGCACAATCAGGGTGGCTTACAACAATTAAAATTACAATAAACACATACAATCCCAAAAACCCATGCACCCCTTAAAAATTATTAAACTTAAACAATTAAAAACATTTTAAATTAAATCACAACATAAAAACAACCTTTATAGGTTGTTCCTGTTTCTTTTTTAAAGTTGAGAAGATATATACATCTATGTGTCATGTGGATTTTCAAAAAGTTATGATGTAAGAACTCAGTTACTTTATGACCCTATTTGAAGAATTATGTTTTTCTCCTCAAAACAAGTACCTGGGAAATTGGAGTGAAGAGACTGTGTGCGATACAGTTTCAGTATATATTAAGGCAAAAATACATCAATGTGGGACAAGAAGCTCTTAAGTATTAGTAATACATAAAGATTATATTGAGAATAATAAGAGGCAACTATAAAATAAAATGTGACAAGAATGCTGATGTTAACATGCTATATGATGATGAATATATCTACTATTAGTAACAAAACAAATTACAATCAAAATTCACATCACAAGGAAATGATACTATGATGAATCAGCCATGGAAGAAAGACAAAAAACAGAAAGCACTTTAATGATTAGGGTCACCACAAAATGGAACATTGAATAGTAAGGAGAAAATCCTACAAAGCAACTATGTTAGAAAAGCTTTCATAGAAAATAGCTATTTACCTGTCGTCCTTTTGGTTGTGTTGTTGATGGCATGTGTTGTTGATGGTGTATATATGCCTTCCTTCTACAGAACCCATACAGCAGTTAGAATGAATCCATTCTTTAAGTTTTGATCTGCCAAAGTTATAGCCTCTCTCATACTATTCCATCTCAAATACTGGAGTGAATAAAGGGAACGTAATTATTACTCACCTAATGTCCTTAGTTTTTTTGACATATATTGGACAGATTCTACAGAGTGCCCTGGTTTGTGGGGATTTGCAACTCTTGAGTTATTGGGTGATTTCACTGAAGTGTCTCACACTTACTCTTATTCTTAACTTGGATCTTTTTAAAATTTTCAGCCAATTTTTCAGCACAGATCACTCATAACTCCTGTGCAAATGCAGACTTTTTTCTGTGTGAACTTGAGCCTATACATTAGCAGCACAATTCTACCAGAAATACGTCCCATCTGGTTCAACTGTACTTGCTTCTCTTTTAGTTAAAGGTACTACAAGATCTCTCTATGTACTGATTCTACAAACTAACATGGCTATATCTTTGAATTGTCGTTGCTTCTGGATAACTATGAATAAGATAACAGTCTTAAAAGTCCAACTGTATCATTCAGAGTGCAATTCTATCATTTCTACTCAGAAAAAAAGCCTCATAAAGTCCAAAGGAGTGTATTCCATTTCCTGCCTTCATCTCTACCTCTCCTCACCCAAATTATACTGCCACCTGGTACAAGTCATTTGGGGGGGGGGTTGGTGTGGCAGGGCCAGCATTACATAATTCACAAGGATGATGTATCCATCCCACTATACCAACAATTGGCTGTGTGCCAGTGAGTTGTGACAGTATCCCACAGGTGTCCCTGCTTCTGCTCAGCACACTGCTCATTACTGCTGGGAGGAGGCAGAATGTATCATCCTTCACCACATTATTTGCTGGTGCAACAGAATTCTGTCCTATGGTGCAGCTGTCTAGATTTTAAGGGGGATTTGAGGGATGGGATCAATAAACTGATTGTAGCCATGACATTATGGCAACATGTTTGGTGCAGGGTCTTGGCCAGTATTTGTTAGTTTTTCTCAACATTTATAAAGGATATTTATGCATTCCTGAACAAAAGTGCCAAATTCCCTATGAATAATCATCATATAACTGTTGGGAATGGCAACTTCGCATGCTGATACCTTCTAGGAATCCAGATGCATGTCTATAGTAGTTTATTGCTCTACTAGTGACCCTTCCCATTTGTCCCAAGAGGAATTGCCATTATCTTTTGTTTCTGTCCGGAGCAGCATGAGTTTCCTAGCATGCTGAGGAAACTTGTTCCAGAAGGATGTGAACTTCTTACTACCTCATTTTTCTTTGCAACATGAAGTTAGACCTGTGTATATGAATATGCTCATGATTTGTAAGTAAATTTACTTTTTATTTTACTCTCACTAAAGACTTTGTCTTAGTCCTTTATTGGGGAGACACATGGGGGCTGGGAGAACAAAGGTGGACCTAGTATTTCATGAAAACCCAAAATTTTAACAATAACTAATTCTTTATTCTACAAAACACTTCAGTTGAAAAGCTTGGGTACTAGTACATATCAACCAAGTTATTCTTCTTTATTTGTCTAAAAAGCTTCTAATCAAAACGAACTGAAATGGTTTTTGCTTTGATGCTGTGTCAGTGTTGTTTACTTGTTTCCAGGCACATTTGAAGCTCATCAGGGAAACATGAAAGAGTGTTGAAATGACACTGATGGAAGGAGGGGAAATCTTTTAGGGACAGACTCAGTATTTTCCCACTCTTCATCTTCATGTTTGAAAGGATTATTAAGAAACAAATTGGGGAAAGTCTTTTTGTTAGTATTGTACAAATAGAACACCTTAAAGAGGAAGCAAGATTCATTTTCCTAGACTTCAAATGGAATTGTTGTTCTCCCAAACAAATATTATATACATGCATTTACTGTCTGTGATGACATTCTGTAAGAAACCATTAAATAATGTCTCATTCTTCTATCAAGTATGATAGAAGTGTAAACTCATCCAACACAACTATTGGCATGGTGAATTTTAGAGGGGTTTGGGATTTTTTGCAGAATATAATTGGCCATTATGAAATGCATTATATGGGAATTTCAGATTTTCACTCTTAAAAATTAATAAAAATTGCAGCTAAGAAACTATTTATTTATTTCATTTAGACCCCACAGTCTGAGACAATAGATATAATGATAAGTTATAATTAGAGACACTACTTTATTTGGAATAAAGGTAAGCAGTCATTTTCAAAATGTCACAGTTTGCGATGTGCCTGAAAAATCACATAGGACTGCTGAAGAAGAAACCTTGAAACTGCTTACAAACTGTTGAATATCTCTAAACTGAAGTTAAAACTGAAGTTTTAACTCTGGTATTAAAAATAGACTTTAATGAATTTGGTTGTTAAAATTCATTAGTGTGGGTGCCTTACCTTCTATCACACTCAATAAAACAAGACCACCTGCTGACTCTAGAGAAGAAATATTAGAATTGAAAGAAGTCTTTCCCTTGGTTCTATTGCTGGTTAGGCTAATCTGTGTGCTTTCTTTGGGAAGACAGCAGGGAGTGGGAGTGAAAGGACATTCTGAAGACCAGGTCAGAGAACAATACCTGGGTCTGTGGAGCATAAGAACAACTAGGTTTGGGAAACAAGGAAAAAAATAGAGAAGAAAAAAGTGTGTGTTAAAAGAGAATGGGGCTGAGAGGTAATGGTTTGCTTGTTTAACAGGAGGCCAAGGCCACTAAATGTTTCAGAATGCATCTTTTAGTCCTTAAGGCATCATAAGAAACTAATTGTTTTTGTCTCTCATCTAAGCACTACATCTCATTTATGTGGAAAAAAAATCAATGTTCATGAGAATGCAAAACCAGTTTTCATTGCATTCTCGTGCAACCAGGGACAACTGGGGATAGAGGAGGGAATTTTACTACACAAACACACCAGAGATTCATAACAGAGAAAAGAAAGGCAGATCAAAGACTGAACTAGTTTATTCAACAAGACAAACAAAAATTAAAAAGAGAAATTCTCAGAGAGAGGAACTCATATGACAATCAACAACTGTCTACATTTCCCTACATATTTTTCAACATTTGTGATTACCAAACATAGACAAGAGACATCAGAAAAGATAGCTGGATATATAACTTCAGTAAGGTCACATAAGCCCTCCCCATTGTTAGCCTCTGTAGACCCCTCCTCATTTGATATCAGATTTGCAATAAAATGCCAGTTAAATGGCCCTTATACAACCCTGAGGTGGGTGCCAATACATTGATTCCTACATCACACGAAAACTAGCAGCAGGAGTTGTATTGAGGTCCCATTTTCCAGACACCCTTGAGCAGGGGTAGGCAACCTTTCCCCTTTAAGGGCCGAGGGACTTCAGCTCCCAGAATCCCAGGAGCTATTGGCCAACATGGAACTATTGGCCAACATGGCTGAGGTTTCTGGGAGCTGAAGTCCCTCGGCCTTAAAGGGGAAAGGTTGCCTACCCCTGCCCTTGAGGAAGTGAAAAAAAGCCATAGTTATAGGACAGGGGTAGGCAACCTTTCCCCTTTAAGGGCCGGGGGACTTCAGCTCCCAGAATCCCAGGACCTATTGGCCAACATGGGACTATTGGCCAACATGGCTGAGGCTTCTGGGAGCTGAAGTCCCTCGGCCCTTAAAGGGGAAAGGTTGCCTACCCCTGTTATAGGACAATGGATGGCACCAAGGAGTAAACAACTCTGGATATCTTGCATGCTAATCCCTCTTGCCTCAGAAATGCTCGTTCATCACTCATCTGCACACCCTAGTGTTACCTCCCTGGGAAAACTGACTTCAAAGTGATCCAAACCCATTTCAAAGGGAGCAGCCCCGTTTCACTTTTTCTATACCCTGAATTTTGCTCTAGGTTTGAAATTCCCTATAAAAGTTGGCACCCTCCCTTTGTTTCCTCAGCTTAGTCTAGTATCGAGCATACATGCTGCCAGTTTGCTTAGATAACCCCTCTTGCTTGTCAACCTCTGTTTGCCTTGGGAGCAAGTGAGTTTCCTTCTCATCTCCGGACTGGTAACAAGCAGAGCAACTATCTGTAGCATTTCTGTTAGTTCAGCCTTCTCTGTTCCAATGTAACACCTTTGAATTTCTTAGTCCTTGTGAGCATCCGTGGTTGTATGTTTTGAACCTGCCTCTGGAATCCCTCATGTCTCTGGGCTTGGTATTATAGGGATTTGGTCCCATGGCTAAGTAACCTAGCCACTCCCATTAAGCTAATTCATAATTCCCCAATGGTATGTGAGTGTCCTTTTTGGATAAGTATACATCCAAGGTTACACCATAAGTAGTGATTGGACGGTGCCAGTGAGATTCTTGCCCCAGATTACATAATAGAGAGAGCAGTTAGGGAGAATGACCCAGCTGCTTCTTGTGCAGAAATGCTTTACACTGTTATCATTCCACTCCAAAGAAAAATTGGGCCTATCCAATTCCGTGCAGAGGTAGAACAAATTGGTTTGAATCAATTGATTTGCTGGAATGGCTGCATTCTAGTTACTCAGGCTTTTAAGAGACAAACACATATCTGTGGACATGGATGGACAAGTCTCAGTTTTGGTTTCCCCTATACAGTATTCACTTCTCCCCAAAAACATAACTTTTGCTCCCAAATTCCTTTTACACAATTTATCTTCCTCGCTGAACAGGTTTCTCTCCTAACATCTACCTCTCTTTTGTGTGATAGGTTCATACAACAGATTGAGCCGACTGTGCTTTACTTTTGAAGTACAGTATTTTTTCATTTGATCCATTTCCCCCATTCTATTACCCATACTTATGTATATGTTTATTTAATAAGACTCAATTAATATAATATTCTCAAAAAATATCTCGGGGGGGGGGGGAACTAAGGCTCTCCCAATAATTGAGAGAGCTTATACATGTGTAGCTGTTTAGTGTTTCTATTCAGACCTTGCTCTGAATGTATGGAGATTTGGGGGCAGGTCCAGCAAATATAATGTCATTTTTCTCCCTCTCCACAGAATTAACATCCATGGGTATGCCAAGTGAAGAGGTCTCTGAAGAGTGGTGTAGCATTTTTGGGAGATCTGGCATGCTAGGAGGGGATCATGAAGTTGGATTTGGCCAACCCAGCTTTATACACTAGATTTATCCAACCTACTGATTCAGGGCCTGAACAGACTGCCAGAAATTATTCATCTTGAGACCACTTTAACTGCCCTGGCTCAATGCTAGGGAATCATGGAAACTGTAGTTTATTGTGGCACCAGAGCTCTCTGACAGAGAAGGCTCAATGTCTCAGAAAAACTACAGTTTCCTTGATTCCCTAGCATTGAGCCAGAACAGTTAAAGTAGCCACAAACTGGATTATTCCTGGCAGTCTGTTCAGGGATTCAGAATCAAGAAAATGCAGATTTATCAAGAGATGGATCTTTGTCTGGATGGAACTATTGCATGTATGTATGGCATTCTGTGGTCAGACCTAAAAATATTAGGATGAATTCTTTACTGTTTATGAGGGTTTATTCAGGACAATAACTTTTTGGTGCAGGGGGTATCAAAAGGAACAAACAGTGACCACACCTAGCTTGAGGTCCAAATTCATGGCAATACAAACATTATAGCTACCATAAATGATATGTGCATGCATGGGTGGATGTGAGCTCAAGGAGGTGGGGGGGGGGCAAGGAGAAATTATTTGACATTTTTTCTGTGGATTAAGCAAGCCTGTTTATCAACTACAAAAATAGTGTGCTATAGTTTGTACTGCAGAGATTTCCAGACAGGGACCTAGAATGCCAAAAAAAATCTAGCTTGATGTAACATCAGACAAAGTGAGGACACACTTTGTTTTCTAGGAATACTTTTGGTCATCTAAAGAGGGTTGCATTTCATCAACATTCTAAATCATTTTGGGGTAATGCTGCAGTGTGCCATTTGGGACCATTCTACTGTTGGAAGCTGTCATTTTTATTTTAATGTTTGAGGAGATTCTCTTCAGAGTGAGCAAAGCAATCTGGGCTGTGTTGTTCAACAGCACTGACAATATTGACCGGAATCCAGTTGGGAACGTAGGATGTAAATGTAAGTGGATTAACATAGGTAGGAATTAGAATTGTGTAGTTGCATAAAGTCCATATCCAGTAGAGAGCTGCTGTTACATACTACTACAAGTCCTCTGTCAACTTATGGCAACCCTATGAATTTCATAGGATTTTCTTAGGCAGGGAATACTCAGAAGTGGGTTTTCCAGTTCCTTCCTCTGAAAAATAACCTACAGACCTGGTCTTCCATCCAAGAACTAACCAGGGCTGAGCCTGGTTGGCTTTCAAGACCAGATGGGATCTGGTACTTTTTTGATATTTAGTAGCAGTCTTACCCATATTGGCCCATGGTACTTGGTATATGTAAAGTTAAAGTAAACAGGTCATACAGGATTCTGGATAAGATTTCCCCAGTATATTTGATTTCCATTTGAATGATGGTTAAGATTTTGACATCCAACCTGACACACACACACACACACACACACCAAGATTTGGACTACAACTACCATCAGCCTCAGCCAATATATATGAGTTCAAGAGTGATAGCAACTGTAATCCCAAAATACTGACAGCAGGGAGACTGAGCTAGAGTTTCATAAAAGGCTACAACTATTTTAATCATTCTCTTTACTAATGGAAATGAAGATGAATTACCACTCTAAATCAAGTGCAGGTAAGATTCAGTTACTCTGCTGAATGAATTAATGCTCTCTTCATTATCCAGCATTCACAAACATACATGGAAAGCAGAAATACCATACCATAGATAACTCTGACCTTGGTATTTAATTATGTATCTTTACACTTGAAAATTTTATCTAGTTCCTGCCCTTACAAGGCTTAGTGTTATTCTGATTCATTGACTATGGCCTCCATTTTGATTTATGGATGAGCCAAGATACAGGAAATTTTTAATAATTTCAATGTCTTCATCACCCACTTTAAAGTTATGTAAATCTTCTGTGGGCATTATTTTCTTAATATTGTCTCAAAACAGTGGGCACTTGGTATCTGTTGGGGTCTGGTTACCCATGAATACCAAAATCTGTGGATGCTCAAGTCCCATTAAATACAATGGCATATTGAAATAATGCCCCTTATATAAAATGGCAAAATCAAGGTTTGCTTTTGGAATATATATATATATATATATATATATATATATATATATTTCAAGGTGTGGAGGGTTGAATCCGTGGATAAAAAAACATCCATGCGTATGAAGTGCCGACTGGCCAACTGTATTCAACTGCAATCTTGCTTTTGCACTTCCTTCCTAAATGTTCACCACTTCCTTCCCCCAGTTTTCATGCCTCCTTTCTATGGTGGTGCGATTGTGTGCTCCTGTGAAGCAAGAGGCTATGCTGACCAGCAACACTGCTACAGGTAAAATTGGACAAGACAGGTCAGACAGGCTTTTAATGAAGAGCCAAACGCCTCTGTGTAGTGAGATGAAGTTACTGGGTAAAGGCAACAGTGGGGGTGATACTGGCAGACACTGTTGTCAAAAGTCATGGCAGTGGCTCTATAACTCTTGTTAGTCCTGCTCAGAAGAAGGCAATGATAAACCATATCACAAGGTGTTTGGCCTGAAAAACTCTATGATGAGGTGATGTAAAATGAAGCAGGTGTTGGGTTACCATTGTAATATTAAATCAGTGTTTCAATAATGATTCATTTATTATTATGAATGAATTGCTATTGTGTTTGGGAATAGCAGTTTGATATAGCTTTAGTAATCAGAGCCAGCATGGTGTAGTGGTTTGAGCATTGGAATATGAATCTGGCAAACAGAGTTCAAATCCCAGCTCGATCATGGAAACCTACTGGGGATGACCTTGGGCAAGTCACACACTCTCAACCCCAGAGGAAGGCACAGGCAGACCTCTCTGAAGAAACCTTGCCAAGAAAACCCTGTGATAGGGCCACCTTAGGGTCACCATAAGTCGGAAACAACTTGAAACACAATAATAACAACAATCATCCTGTTTAGAGTCCTTGCAATGAATCTACAAAACAAATTCGTTTTGCCATTTTTTCCCTTTTCTTTTTTAAAAGTATCCTGGACCAAGACTGTTCTGCTTTATTTCAAATCTCAGCCAGTTAGATATATATTACTCATTTTCTTCAGTGGGGTATGGGAGGGAATCAAGAGAAAGAAGTGTTCTACCTAGAGCAGTCTCTGCTTTGCTTACCCTACAGTACTTTTTGTCTGCCTTGCCATATATAGAAGATTAATCTTTGAAAGATAGTTCTGGTTTTGCTCACAGTCTGATTTTAACTTTTCATTACGTGACTTCCATGCTAGTGTGGGATCCAGGGACACTGAAGCCCTCTTGTCCGCAAAAAAGTACATCACTGACAGTGATGGCAGCAGATTTACAAAAAGAAAACACTCAAGGCAAGTGTTGATTCAGCCTTGTATCTTGTACAAAACAATTTTGGTTTGTAATCCCTGAACAGCTGGGGTAATTTTTAATTCTTTTAGACCAAGAAAAAAAAAGCCATCTGTTTTGCCATTTAATCTGCTAATCTCAGCTTGGTCTTCCCCTCCTCCTTGGGTTCTTTTTCTTTTGATAAACCATGGTTGCTTATGGCCTAAATGACACCAAGAGGGTTGTTTTTTTTAGTGGAGGGGGGAATGAAAGTGCAAGTGAGTAGCTCCCCCCACTGCAAAACCTTTACAGTTGCTTGAAGGAAAGGAATGCCTCACAAATGCATTATCACTAAACAATAAACTGTAAATTGAAATAAGGCTGCAATCTGAAGCATGCATACCGAAAATCAACTTTATCAAAATCATAAGGACTTACTTGAAAGGACATGCATGAAGTAAAATATAAACTATTCTTTCCTTTGCATTGTCATCATTTGGTTGCATGGTATTTATCTTATGCTGCTAGCTGGAACAACAGGAATACAAATACATCATCCTCATTCTCATCATTATTAAGCTCTTTCACTCAAATCCTTCTTCACTTAACCCAAAACACAGTGCACAATTGTGTGTGTGTTTACAGTATGCATCCTATGTATCCTCGCTTTTCCTTTGCCCTGAACTTTGGGCCAAGAAGGGAGAGCTAGCCCAACCAGATATTCCTGGATCCTATCACTCCCCAGCCATTCTCTTAGCCCTTTCTCAGATGGGAGACACAGTTATGAGTAAACCTTATTTTTAATGTTGCGTGCTTTCTTCAAAGGATTTATGAGTATCTTTAACTTTTGCATGTTTTTAAAATGATAAATACACTGAAAAGATTTTAATTGATTGGAAAATCTAATTGTTAGGTTTTAATATATTCTTTTTGCAATCTGCCTTGGATCCCATTCTTGGGAAAAGGTGGCATGAAAATTAAATAAATAAACCAAAGTTCATAAACTTCCCAAACTTTGAAAATATTAACCCAGTTCTA
Source organism: Phrynosoma blainvillii (assembly GCA_026167975.1). NCBI lineage: Eukaryota > Metazoa > Chordata > Lepidosauria > Squamata > Phrynosomatidae > Phrynosoma > Phrynosoma blainvillii. The sequence continues at coordinate 34,454,474 of JANUYF010000005.1, forward strand.
TAAGAAGTGTCTTTGCAGAATGAGGCAGCATAATCCTGTGGAAATATATGTCACCCGATTTACTCTTAGATAAGAGGGCAAAGACAATTTGTCTTGTACGGCTCTTGACTTTGGACAGCTAACTGAACACTCCTGTCTTTTAGTCGCTCCAGTGGAAACTGTTGGGAAAAGGCAGAGTTGTGGTTAAACTGAGCTTTTGGGTTATTTATACAGAATGTTTAAGAATCCCTTTGATATGATCATAAATACTTGTATGTGATGTGACAGAAAGTTCAGTTAATTTCCACAGGAAGCAATAGAATGAAAACCTATTTTGCATCATTTACAAATCCAAAGTGTTTCTTGAGGGATGATAGAGTACAGAGGAATCCATATTACCCTGCTGGGCTATTCACTGTCTACTTCCTTAAAACTGCTTTGTTCCCTAATCTTTTGTATGCATATATTTTGGTTGCTTACAAAGATACACATACGCAGTGTCATAATTCCACAATTACTTCTCCAAAAAAATACAAAACCATATACTTGATTTTTTTTCATACATTTCACTTGGTAGCTGGCACTGGGGGATGAACCATATAGTTCAGCAGATACTGTCAATACTTTGTGTGCCAAAGGTGCAGGCTCTATTCCTAGTATCACCAGTTAGAAATATGTTGCAGTTGAGAAGCAGATAATGAAAAAGACCTGATTCACCTTGAAAAGCTGCTGCCAGTTAATAGCATACAATTCATTCCATCTGGGATAAGGCACGTCTCCATACACCAAAGTCTTGAGTGTGTAGTGTGTGTGGTTTGTTGTGTTGTTTTTTTTTAAATGAATGAATTGCATGCTTTACAAAAGTTACAGAACTATAATGAATAAGGTACTTTATGACGTGTGTACTTAAGACTTTAGGCTTTATTTGGACTCTAGATTTCACCAGTATATCATATTGTTGAGGATGCAATCCTTCGTTTGTTCCCAGTGCCATGATGATATGGCACTGACATGACACCTGTCCATGTCAGCTATCTGTCTTCCATGATTCCATCCTTCAAATGTTACAGCACTTCATAGGATCCATCCACAGGAAGTGGTAGCCACATTGCACAAGTATGCATGAAACTTGGTTGAGCAGTACCAGTTTATCACTCATCAAAATGGGTACTGGTAGGGACTTCACCATGTTCCACCTGTTCTCTTCTCTTCCAGCATCCTCTCTTCAAAATTGCTCAGACAGATTGTGTGGTAGTGCTGGAAACAGAGGGACAGCGCTTTAACATTGTGCTGAGATGCTCCCCAGATATTTTCAAATCCACAGAGGCTGTTTACAGATAAGATAGCACTCCAGGAGAAAGGCTGTGTAAAAATGAAATAAATAAATAAATAAACCAAAGTAAAATTACTTTCCCTCACCCAGGGGAAGAAGGCACCCCATATGTGTCAAATAGCTGCAAAGCACTCTATGGATTAATAGAGTTTAAGACAGTTTTATTATAAAGAAAGAAGGATTAAAACAGGTTTTGTGGTTCCCTCCTTGAGACAATAGTTTAAGAAGCCAGAAAGTTAGAAGAAACATGCCACATTTAAAGACACCTCACATTTTATATGTTACATTTAATAATAATAATAATAATAATAATAATAATAATAATAAAATTTATTTATATACCACCCTTTGGTAATCCAATCAGGGCGGTTAACAACATTAAAAATAATACAAAATTCAATAAATAAAATCTAGTTCCCTCCCCCCCTTAAAAGTTATTAAATCAGTTACAAATTAAAACATACAATATAAAATACAACAATAATGTTTAAAACAATTCCACAGAGCGGCAGCGACTCTTCATTACATTTTAAAATTGAAAGCCTGGAGGCCCACTCAAGGGAAAAATTCCTGAGGCCAGATTATCTGTCACAGAAAGGCCTGCCGGAAGAGATCCGTCTTGACAGCCTTTTTAAAGCTGTGTAAAGATATCCATTGATGGATCTTGTCCGGCAGGCCATTCCATAGTTTGGGGGCAACAACCAAAAAAGCCCTCTGGGAGGTAGCCACAAGCCTAGCTCTTTGTGGCTGCAGCAAATTCCTCCCAGAGGACCGGAGGACATAACAAAAATCTCTATCACCCCTTGGCTTAGGGCCTTTGCAGACTGCTAGAAATAGTGAAAATTGAGTCCACTTTAACTGCCGTGGCTCAGTGCTAGGGAATCATGGGAACTGTATTTTTTTCTGAGACATTGAGCCTTCTCTGTCAGAGAGCTCTGGTGCCACAATAAACTACAGTTCCCATAATTCCCTAGCACTGAGCCAGGGCAGTTAAAGTGAACTCAGTTTGCACTATGTAATCAGTCTAAGGGCCTTTGCAGACTGCCAGAAATAGTGCACATTAAATTGAGGCACTGCCCTGGCTCAGTGCTAGGGAGTCATGGGAATTGTATTTTTTTCTGGGACATTGAGCCTTCTCTCTCAGAGAGCTCTGGTGCCACAATAAATTCCAGTTCCCATGATTCCCTAGCACTGAGCCAGGGCATGGCCTCAATTTAATGTGCACTATTTCTGGCAGTCTGCAAAGGCCCTATGTTTTCCCAACTTGTAGTTTCAACTTTTAGTTGGAAACAGATTTAAGACTTAGGAGTTTATCACATGGGGGAAATCCCATGCAGAAATGGAGTTTTAAATCGACTCCCCCCCCCCTGCAAAACAGGGTTGATTTTCACACGACATTGTTGTTAAAGTGTTGTTAACCCGAATGGAAAGTAGACAAAATCCACTCCTTTTTACTTTCGGAAAATCCCAAAAGTAAAAAGGAGCAGCTTTTGTCTACTTTCTGTTCAGGTTAACAACACTTTAACAATGACATGTGTGAAAGTTAACCTACTTTTGCAGGTTAATTCCAGCTTATAAATCCCATTTCTGCACAGGATTTCCCCTGTGTGATAAACTCCTTAAGCTGTATCCATACTGCAGAAACAATCCAGTTTGACACCATTTTAACAGTCATGGCTCTATGCTATGAAATTCTGGGAATTGTAGTTTTCTGAGACATCTAGCCTTTTCTGTCAGAGAGCTCTGGTGCCACAACAATCTAGAATTCCTGGGATTCCATAGCAGTGAGCCAGGGCAGTTAAAGTGGTGTCAAATTGGATTATTTCTGCAGTGTGGATTCAGCCTTAGACTGACAAAGAGAAGTCAACTTCCATTTATGTTCCTCCCTTAACCAAAAACGCAAACGCATATCCTATGTGTTGGATGATTCAAATTCCAGTTATCATTGCCTTTTGTTTTCAAGTCTCCCTGTCTCCCAATCTAACTGTTAAAGAGTTCATTATAGTCCCAAGATATCACCATATAATCTGCCTCGCGCTCTCAGGTCCTCTGGGAGGAAGTTGCTCCAACCGATAAAAACTAGACTAGTGGCAACCTCCCAGGGGACATTTTCTGCCACCGCTCCCAGACTGTGGAACGCTTTGCCGGAAGAAATCCGTCACATAACCATCTTAGATGGCTTTAAAAAAGCCATTAAGACGGATCTCTTCCAGCAGGCTTACCCAGAATAGACTACCACATCTAACCTGGTCTTCCCCCCGTCAGACACCTTTCTCACATCTTTACTGTGTCCCCGAGTGCCTATTGTTTTTAATTACATGTTTTAATTGATATTTGTATTTAATATATTTTTAATGGGGGGTCATTGTTATTTGTTAATACTGTTTTACTGTCATTTTTGGGATAATTTTATTTAATTTAATTTTAGATGTAAGCTGCCTTGATTGCCATAGCAAAAGGCAGGGTATAAAAATAAATTATTATTATTATTATTATTATTATTATTATTTAAAAAACAGCAAGACTCCTGTAAGACAAAATATTGCTATATTTAATTGTATGGGGATCTCATACAACAATGAGGTCTTTAATATAATTTGTCTCTTGTGCAAATATTAGATCATATTTTCTCTGTGGATATGTTCTTTCAGTGCAGTCTAATTGATCTGCCATTTCTGTACATGCTATAATCCTTTTAGGAAGCTTAAATAAAATAAGATGTTTCCATATGAAGACATCAACAGAAATAAGAAATGATTCTTCATTCCCAGGAACACAATTAAATTTAAACTACCCCTTTGGTGTCGTACCCCTACAGATTACCATATGTTAAACAACATAGGAACAACATAGAAGAATGGCTAATCTTGTTATCTGTATTACAACCTTCTTCGTGAAATGACACTCTGTTATTTCCCAGCGCAACCTCTGGTGGATGTTGACCATAGAGTCATGCTGGAGGACCTAGAGATTCCTAGAGAGAACATATTAATTAAATCCATGAATAATCAAATCCACAAAAGTCAAAGCTGCAAATGTGAAGGGCTCTCTCTCTCTCAGACGATTTCAAATAATGAGGCATATCTTCCCCAGGAGTTTCTAGGAGTTTCTCTTTTTTTTCCTGTCTTTGATAACAAGGCTCAACTATACCTTTTACAGGCGTAGGACTCTCTTGGTGACTGTTTATACAATACACAAAAATGGAGCCTTCATCTAACCCATACCCTTTATTACAAACAATTCATAAAGTTTCACCAACAGTTTACAGTCTTTTTCAATCTACAGTCGGGCCCTCCAATATTTGCTGGGATTAGGGGCATAGGACCCTCATGAAAGTGGGAAAACTGCAAATAAAAAAACCACTAGGTTTTTTTTTTAACCTAAGAGAACACCTCTCTAGGAATCTGTAGATCCTCCAGCACAACTCTGCGGTCAACATCTGCCAGAAGTTGACCATAGACTTGTGCTGAAGGACTTACAAATGCCTAGAGAAATGTTCTCTCTAGGAATATCTAGGTCCTGCAGTGCAACCTCTGGTAGATGTTGACCATAGAGTCATGCTGGAGGACCTAGAGATTCCTAGAGAGAACATATTAATTAAATCCATGAATAATCAAATCCACAAAAGTCAAAGCTGCAAATGTGAAGGTCTCTCTCTCTCTCTCTCTCTCTCAGATGATTTCAAATAATGAGGCATATCTTCCCCAGGAGTTTCTAGATTATTTAGATCAGAGGTAGGCAACCTTTTTGAGCCGGGGGCTGGGTTGCTGTCCCTCAGACAATTGGGGGGCCGAAGCACCATAAATAAATAAATAAATAAATAAATAAATAAATAAATAAATAAAAATATATATTTTTTAAAAAAAAAAAAAATTTAAAAAAATATGCATGTACACTCTCTCAGCCCCAGAAAAGCCATGGCAAAACCCCTGTGGAGATTTTGCCAAGAAAACCCCAAGGACAAGTAATAACAACAATAATCAATATCATCATGGTGGGCAGCGGGGGGCAGCGGGGGGCGGCGGTGGTGGTGGCAGGACCGGCCTGGGGCCAGTCCAAAGGCCTCGGGGGGCCGCATCCGGCCCCCGGGCCTTAGGTTGCCTACCCCTGATTTAGATCCATTTCAGTCTGGCTCAAAGCCAATAGGTAATCTACACTGGAAACTGGACCAGAAAAGATTCCTTTGTTGATCCTGTTGGATCTCTTGGCCAGAATTCCATCTTGCTCCCCATGCTATTTAATACTTATCTAAAATCAATGACACACTTTGTCCAGATGTTGAGGTTTGAGGCCACAATGTGTGATGGCAACCATTCTATCTTAATTCAAGGCCGTGGTTCTTGATCCAAATCATTGTTAGGACTTGTTGTTATTGTGTGTCTTCAAGTCATTTCCAATTTAGGACAATCCTAAAGCAACCCTATCAGAAGAGTTTCTTGGCAAGATTTTCTTCAGAGCAGGTTTGCCTTTGCCTTTCTGAGGCTGAGTTACTTATCCAAGGTCGCCCAGTGGATTTCCATGGCTGATTTGGGATTCAAAACCTGGCATATGGGGTCATAGTTCAATGTTCAAACCACTACACCATGCTGGCTGTCAGTAATGGACTAGATGAGGACTAACTGCAGCTTAACACAATGGGTGTAGCCACACTGTAGAATTAAAGCAATTTGATACCACTTTAACTACCATGACTGTATAGGATCCTGGGATTTATAGTTTAGTGAGGTACTCCCCCTGTTCTGTCAGACAGTTCTGGTGCCTCACTAAACTACAAATCCCAGGATTCTGTAGGAGATAATTATGGCTGTTAAAGTGGTGTCAAAGTGCTTTAATTCTGCAGTGTGGCAACACCATCACCCAAAAACCTGCTGCAGTATTTTGTGTTTCTCTTTTGATGTGTCCCCAGTCCAGCCTTTTAGCAGCTATAATAAATGAGCCAGTTGGATATTTGTAAATGTTTGTGCCAAGAACTTATTATTTACTTCCAAGATATGGTGTTTAAACCAGCTTTATAAGACTGAAACCACAGGTTCATTAGGTCAGTGTCATCTATCTGCACTAAAAGTGGTTCTTCAATTTCCCTGGCACAGATTCCCCCTGTTTTTTAGATCCCCTTAATGTTTAACTGGAAATGTCAGGAATCAAAATAGAGGCTTTTTGGGGGGAAAGGGGGGGGGTAAGCTCTATATTGGAGTCATTGTGCCTTTCCTAGATTTGCATTGCCAGTTGAGGATATATTCACTGCCTTCTCTCCCAGATCTTTTACTCTACAGGCAGATCCCATCCAGTTTTGACAAAACATAAGCTTTCATTAAATATTTATCAATTATGTTTAGAGCTCGATTAATAAATGGACAATAGAATGTGGAAAAAAACAGCAGATATAAATAAGCAATGGGCTGCTGTTCCTGTAACTAATGAAATGAATGCTGGGACCATCTATTAAAGCAGCAACCAACATTCATGGGTATGGCTCACTGTTTCCATATTTTATGCCCACTTGGGAATTTTATAATCTATGGAGGCTTCCTTCTGAAACCTCTGATGCAGCTTAGCCACAGCAAATGGTTTTGAAATCCTGCTTGAGTTATGCCTTCTGTTTAGTAAACAATACATACACACATCCCCCACCAGAACACCAGTTGACTCGAGATAACATTTATAAGTTGGACTCTATGTGCCTATTGGAAGTATTTAGTTGTGGGTTTTTTTGTTTTTTGTTTTTTGTTTTTTTGTTCTGCCACTTGGTGGGTGAGGATCTAATTTATTTCCTACTTCAACCATTTGGAACAGTAAGAGGAAGAAAAAGGGTTGAGCACAAATCATATCCGCACATCCTATAGGATGCCATTATAGATATGTATGTTGCAGAGCAACTGAGATTGGTGGTCAAGTGCACAGCCCCCCCCCTTTTTTAAAAAAAAAAAGTGGTATCTTTTTATATGGTCAGAGAATCCATACAGTCAGACTGCTACTTTGTAATTGCTGTGTGCCTCCAAGTCATTTTTTTTACTTGTGACAGCCCTAAGGCAAGCCTATCATGGTGTTTTCTTGGCAAATTTCTTCAGAGGGGGGTTACCATGGCCATCCTCTGAGGCTGAGAGAGTGTGACTTGCTCAAGGTTACCCAGTGGGTTTTTATGCTCAAGTGGGGAATCAAATACTGACCTCCAGATGCATCTGAATAAGTACAGTCATCCCCTTATATTTGCTGGGGTTAGGGGCACAGGACCCCTGTGAACGTGGAAAACCCGCAAATGTCAAAAACACTATGTTTTTACCTGAGATAACACCTCTCTAGGAATCTCTAGGTCCTCCAGTGCAATTCTCTGGTCAACATCTGTCAGACATTGACCATAGAGTTGTTCTGGAGGAGCTAGAAATGCCTAGTGGAGCCTTGTCTCTAGGAATCTCTAAGTCCTTCAGTGTGACTTTTGGTTAAAGTTGACCACAGACCTGTGCTGGAGGACCTAGAGATTCCTAGAGATAACATATTAATAAAATCCATGAATAATCAAATCCACAAAAGTCAAAGCTGCAAATGTGGTGGGACGAGTGTAGACTTAAATCTAAGAAAGCTCATGCTGCCAACGTCTTTCTTTCAGTTAGTCTCAAAGGTGCTACAAGATCTCTCTACATCCTAATCTCCAGAGTCGTCCAGTGCTCAAACCACTACAGCACACTGGCTCTCTACTAGCTATTTGCAAACTAGCATCATGGAACTTTTAGCAGTCAGGTATTTGCAGTACCTAGACCAGGGACCAGCAACCTACGGCCCGGGGGCGTTTTCGGCCACGCTTGTCATGGCTGCCATTTTGGAAGTCAAAATGGCAGCCGCGGTGCATTTGCACATGCGCAGTACTCTTGCGCATGCGCAAACACATAATGGCCACCATTTTGACTTCCAAAATGGCGGGCGCGCATGCACTGTGGCGGCTGCGGCCGTGCGCGCTATGGCGGCGGCCACGGTAGTGGTCAACGGTGGCCGCGTGCATGGGGGGGGCGCGCATGGTGGAGGAGGGCGCGCGCGCACCGCCATTGCCCCCCCCTCGGCCCAGCCGAGAGGCAACCTTTTTGAGACCGGCCCAGGTCTCAAAAAGGTTGCCTGTCCCTGACCTAGACCTACAACATATGTTGTTTAGTTTGCTAATTTCCAACTATCTACCCCCTGTTGCTTGTGCCATAAATTAAGGCAAAGAATGTTTTGAGAGGGACAGGTGGCAATTCTAATTCAAGAATAATATGACTGAATACACCGGGGATCCAAAGTCAGACTTTTCAGTATTCAAAGCCTTCAGTCTGGATGGGTTAATCTCAGTTTCACTTTCTCTCTAATTTAAGTTTGTTTAATTGAGTATAATGATACTTTGAAGCAATCTGTAATCTAGCAGAAACAGGATGATACCCTGGGTCCTAGTTAGGCATGGCTTCAGTATGTCATTGTAGCCATTCTTCTTAAACTTTCCAAACCTGCAGTGAAAATATTAAACCAGCTCTATTTTATAAGAAGTGTATTTTCAGAAAGGCAGTATAGTCCTGTGGATATGTATATCCCCTGGCTTACTCCCAGTCAAGAGTTCAAAGGTCTGATCTGCATTGCAGAAATAATGCAGTTTGACACCACTTATACTGCCATGGCTTAATGCTGTGGGATTCTGGGTTTTGTAGTTTTGTGAGATATTTAGCCTTCTCTCTGTCAGAGAGCTCTAGTGTCACAACAAACTACATATCTCAGGATTCCATAGCATTGAGCCATGGTAGTTAAAGTGGTATCAAACTGTATTATTTCTGCAGTGCAAATTAGACCAAAGTCTTGTATGGCTCTTCCCTTCGTACAGCTAATTGAACACTCTTGTCTTTAAGTTACTCCAGATCTAAAATGTATATAGATCTTTCTAGAATTTCCTCCATACTCTGCTACTAACAGATGACAAGAACTCAGTACTATCCATGTCCACTTGGAACCACACCCAGACGTATACAGTCGTCCTTCCAGGTTCGCTGACTTCCCATTCGTGGTTTTGAATTTCCACAGACCGGAAGCCAGGAGGCACAAAATGGCATGCACACCCATGGGGCCACATGGCCATTAAAAACAATGGAGCTTCAATATTTGCGTTTTTTTCTCATTAATGGGGGGTCCGGAACAGATCCTCGCGAATTGGAAGGGACAACTGTATGCACCCCATTTTCTTTGATAATCAAATAACTGATATGAGATGAAGGAAGGGAGTGCCTGCATTGAGTTTACTCCCCTGCAAATACATGAGACTTCTGCTGCATGGAAGATGTGAGGATCAAAGTTACAAATACTAGATTTGCTGGAGGCGGGAGATTTCTCCTTCCTCCTTCTTCTCCAGGTGCAGCAGCCTATACCATGTACAATATGTCTATGGGAGTCCCTCCCACCTGGTCTTCCCCTTTATCAAAGCTAAAGTTTTATGAGCAGGAGAAGGTGAGAGGGGAATGGGTGGAGAAGGCAGAGGTATGGCTGAACTGGGTTTTTTGGCTGTATATCAGATCCGCACAACTTGGCAGTAGGTAGGGCCCAAAATTAAAATAGGCTAAACTTCTTTGGGTCGCAGATAGGTTTTAATTAAATATTCATTAATTAATAATTATTTATTACTTATTAATAATTATAATTAATGCTAATATTAATTCTGTCCTATTTCTCCTCTGCCTGGCCCCCTCCTCAGAAGAAAGCTGAGTGGCAAAGGAGCCTTGCCTGTCCTTCTTCTTGGGAGAAGGCTGAGCAACAGAGGAACCTTGAGGTGCCAGGGCTTGCCCCTCTTCCTCCTCTGCCACCTGGCCACCTCAGGAGAAAGCCAGGCAGAGGAGGAGCCCTGCAGAGTGAGCATTTGTCCTTCCCCTTCCTACACCTTCACTCAGCCTTCTCCTCAAGAAGCAGTGTAGGAGCCTTGCAAAGCACGTGTTTGCCCATCTTCCTCCTCCACCACCACCACCACCACCCAGCCTTCTCCTCAGGAGAAAGCCGAGTGGCAGAGGAGCCTCACTGGGCAAGCATTTGCCCATCCCTTCCTCTGCTGCTTGGCCTTCTCCTCAGGAGAAAGCCAGGCAATGGAGGAACCTTGAGGGTTGAGTGTTTGCCCATTCTTCTCCTCTACCATCACCTGGCCTTCTCCTCGGGAGAAAGCAGAGCAACCGAAGAACCTTGCAGGGTGACATTCACCTTCCTCCTCTGCATGGCCATGTCCTCAGGAGGAGACCAAGCAGTGGAGGAGCCTTCAAGTCATTCCACATCCTTGTGGGCCACTCAAAATCTTTTGGTGGTCTACATGCAGCCCCCAGGCCGTATGTTGTGCAGGCCTGCTGTATATGATGAATGCTCAAAAAAATCCCTTTGATATACTCATAAATACTTGAATATAATATGAATATTCCAAGAGCTCAGTTAATTTCTGCAGCAAGCAGCAGGATGCTATCATATCTCCAATGAAAACCGATTATATATTATTTACAAACCCCAAGAGTTTCTTGAGGGGTGATAGAGGACAGAGGAATGGATATTACCCTGCTGGGCTATTCAGTGTCTACTTCCTTTAAAACTGCTTTGTTCCTTGGTTTTTTATATGCATATATTTTGGTTACTCACACACACAGTCAGAGTGACTTGATCATTTCTAAAAAAATTTCAAACCATATAATAATTGACTCTTCTTGTATCTTTTATACATTTCACCTGGTAGCTGGCACTGAGGGATGAACCATAGTTCAGTAGATAGCTTCTGTGCTTTATGCACCAAATTCTTGGTGTGTTTTTTAATGATAAAAATGCAAAGGGATCTTGCAGCACCTTTGAGACTGAGGGCCGATGCAGACTGGCACTATAGGCCAGCCTAGGGGTGGAGATGGGGCTGGGCAACTGCATACTGGCCACCCTGACTCCACCCTGACACCGTGCACCTGTCCACACAGCGTGCAGCATCAGGGTGCCCTCTTGGCACAGCATGCACACATGCTGCACCAAAAGGATGCAAAAGAGCTGCTGCTGTGGCTCTAAGGGAGGCTTTTTGCCGCTTCTAAAAGGAGCTGCATTTTGCCACTCTTTTAGGGGTGGCAAAAAGGAGGATCGGGGCCACGGCATGTGGTTGCCGTGGCCCTGATCCACTGCTCCCATCAGCCCTAATTCTGCAAAAATATAGCATAAGCTTTCATAGGCTTGTTTTAATTCCTCAGATGTGTGATTATATCCGTGAATTCTATTGTAATAATGAAGGTATTTTCCCATGTGTTTACATAAGACTGCAGATTTTATTTATACTTCTAGACTATACTACTATGTCACTTATTTGAGGATGCCTTTCTTTTGTTTGTTCCCAGGGCCATGATCGTATAGCACTGTCATGGCACCTGTCCATGTGAGCCACCTTCATGACTCAGACTCCATGTTTCAAATGTTACAACATATAGGCTCAATCCATGGAAAGCAGTAGCCATATTGCACAGGTTTACATGAAACTAAGGGGGATGCAGACGAGGGCGTCCAAAGGCCTAAGCAGACTGCCAGAAATAGTGCACATTAAATTGAGGCACTGCCCTGGCTCAGTGCTAGGGAATCATGAGAATTGTATTTTTTTCTGAGAGATTGATCCTTCTCTGTCAGAGAGCTCTGGTGTCACAATAAATTACAGTTTCCATGATTCCCTAGCACTGAGCCAGGGCAGTGCCTCAATTTAATGTGCACTATTTCTGGCAGTCTGCTTAGGCCCCAAGACGCCCTGGTCCGCAGCGCCGCGGGGCCAAGGCAGCCTCACCGCGGCGCTTCCCCACCGAATCTAAAAGGAGCGCCAAATTGGTGCTCCTTTTAGATTTAAGGGAAAGTGCGCCCCAAAAGCGGCGGGCACACTTTCCCTGACTCAAACGCCGCAGAGAGTGCGGTCGCCGCGGCGTGAGGTCAACCCGGAAGTGCCGGCCGTGCGGATGGCCGGCGCTTCCAGGGGCGACCTCAGGAAGAGGAAGGGGCGCCGAACGTGCGGCTGCCCCTCCTCTTCCGGGCCCGGAAGACGACCCAATTAGTCGCCTGCCGAGGCCCTAGGTTGAGCAGTACCAGCATCATCATTCATCCAAATGGGTACTGGTAGGGACTCCACCACATCCTAAGTGCTCTCTTCTCTTCCAACATCTTCTCTTTGTAATTGCTCAGACAGATTATTTGATAGTGGTGGAAACAGAGAGACAGTGCTTTAACATTTTGCTGAGGTTTGATCTGTCCCCAGATATTTTAAAGTTTCACAGAGAAATAATTACTACTTACAGATAAGAGGCGAATTCCAGTAAGCAATAAACAATCTCACATCACAGCAAGTAAGTATACCAGGCAACCAGACTGGTGTACACATCACAAGGATCTCCCTAAACTGGAAAGGTAGAGTCTGAAAATACCATAAGTCAACAGAAGTTTACTTCAAGCAACTCCTAAAACCTAATGCTACCTCTGATATATAGCAGGACAGAGTTGTCTCATGTTATCTGTTTTATATCATTCTTTAAAAATGCTCTTTTGTGATTGTATACTGACACCACATTGGTTGTATGTAAAAGTATTGGTCATGTGAGTTCTCCAAACAATGTTGTTATGTACTGTGTCAGTGGGAGAGATCCTTGTGCTGTGGCTGTGCTCATGTGAAGAAAAATAAAATATGGTGCATTCAAATAGTGCTTTAAAGCGTTAACAATGTAAAGCAGGGAGTCTCATTTATCAGGAGATGAGCAGAGGGAGAGAAGTTACCTTGTGCACCAAGAAAGCATAAACTGAGGTAGAGGGAGCCAACTCTTTTCACACTCAAGAAACAGATATTTTTCTGAGCATTCCTTAAATTCCAAGAGGGAAGGCAGTTCTAGGATTGCCATCATGATGTCTGCCACAGCTCCTGTAGTGTTAGCCATATGTTTTCACTTCTATGACTCACTATATCTGTTCATAATTTTTGCTGTTGTTAATTGCCCTCAAATTGATCATAACCCATGGTGACTTTGTGAATGAAGCATCTTTAAGACCCTCTGTCTTCCACTGCTCTGCTTAACTCTTGCAGATTCATTCCAGTGGCCTCCCTAATTGAGGGCCTTTACAGACTTCCAGAAATAATGCAGCTTGAGTCCACTTTAACTGTCCTGGCTCAGTGCTAGGGAATCATGGGAACTGTATTTTTTTCTGGGACATTGAGCCTTCTCTGTCAGAGAGCTCTGGTGCCACAATAAACTACAGTTCTCATGATTCCTTAGCACTGAGCCAGGACAGTTAAAGTGGCCTCAATCTGTATTATTTCTGGCAGTCTTTAAAAGCCCCGAGTCTGGCACATGGTCTTCCTCTCATTATACTACCTTCTACCTTTCCCAGCCTTACTGTCTTTTCCAATGAGTCGTGCCTTCTCATGATGTGGCCAAAGTACAACAGCCTCAGTTTGACCAACTTGGCTTCCAGGGATATTTCAAGCTTGATCTGTTCAAAGACCCATTTGTTTGTCTTGTTTGTCCACAGTATTCTCAGCACTGTTCTCCAGCACCACATCTGAAATGGGTTGACATTCTTTTTATCTGCTTTTTCACTGTCCAGCTATCACATACATACATAGGACATTATCACACGCGGGTCTCAAAGCGGCAAGAAAGCAGTATGGAATCAATCCAGAACTATACCGGTATAGACCCCACAAGACGGAAATGGCTATCAGACGCAACTAGCATCATTGCGCAATTAACGAAACTGCGATAGATGCGCTCCTGGGAACCGTATCTGCCGTTCACATACAAGTGAGAAGATCCCTTCCAGAACCCAGCAAGGATGTTCTTGCACATGCGCAGAAACAGGACAGCTGCGGCTGTCACTTGCCGCGGCTGTCAAACACACCCCTTCCCAAGCCGGCACAGGGTTGGGAAGGGGTGTGTGTGACAGCAACCCTTGGGACTTGGGAGGAGGGCAGGGTCGGAGGATGCCTCTGACCCTGGCCTCGTCCCAAGGGAAGCCTGGTTGCTTTCCTTGGGACGAGGCCGGGGTCTGAGCCCGGCCTCGTCCCAAGGAAAGCAACCAGGCTTCCAGGCTTGGGAAGGGGTGTGTGTGTGTGTGTGTGTGACAGCCGGCTGTCACACACACACACACACACACACCTTCCCAACCCAAGCCGGGAAAGAGAGCCGCTCTGAGGACTTCTGCTCAGAGCAGCTCTCTCTTGGGAAGGGGTGTGTGTGTGTGTGTGTGTGACAGCCGGCTGTCACACACATCCCTTCCCAAGCCTTCACAGGGCCTGGGCTCCAGGATACATATCTGGTGATCAGACATACGGTGAAAGCGCTATCATTGCGGTATCATTTTGGTCGCGCACTTGTACTTCCTCAAGAAACCGGCATTCAAAAGAACAGGGATGATGCAGCGTTGGGACGGGGTTGTGTGCGGGGGGGGGGGGGGGGGGGAACCGCAATAGGACGGGATTGAGTGTGGATTGGGTCTGCTTTAGACCCCGTGTGATAACGTCCATAGTGGGAACTACTATGGCTTGGATTATTCTAAGTTTAGTGCTCAGTTGTGTATCTTTGCTTTTTGAGATCTTGTCTAGTTCTTTCATGACTGCCCTTTCCATTCCTAGTCTTCTTCTTATCTCTTGGCTACATTCGGATCAATGCTTGATCCAAGATGCAAGAATTGTTTAACTCTTTCAAATTAATCATTGTCTAGGTTGAATTCATGCAGGTCCCCACAATTTCCCCAAAGAATTACACTGGCTGCCCATAGTAACCCAATACAGTTAACAATAAAGGCCGTGCTATCATGGTCTAGGGCTGTGTTGGCAAACCTGTTGCTCACGTGCCTGGTCTGGCACACCAAGCTATCTGAGCGAACACAAGGCCATGGAGACCCGGGGTAGGGACCTGGAGGGGCAGGGAGTTGTGTGCAGCCAGCCCAGCTCTTTGCTGCATCCCAGAGGGGCGACGTGTGGCCTTCCATCCAGAAACCCCACCCCTTTCACCCAGAAGTGCCCCCTTCCTCCCAGAATCCCTGCACTTTTGCAGGGAACCCTGTCCCCTGGCCAAACAGCCTCCAGCTCCCAGGACAGGAGCTTTCCCCAGATCCCAGCAGCAGTGCTTCTCCCAGTGCCTCTGAGTGAGTAGCTCCTTAAGGTTGTTGTGTGCCTTCAAACCCTTTTTGACTTAAGGGGACCCTATCCTGAGGTTTCCTAGGCACGGTTTCCTCAGAGGAGCTTTTGCCATTGCCTTTTTTCCTGAGGCTGAGAGAGTGTGATTTGCCAAAGCTTACCTGGTGGATTTCTGTGGCTTCATGGGGAATTGAACCCTGATCTCCCAGAGGACTAGTCCAACACTCAAACCGCTACACCACACTCAAGTCCTAAACTCAACAAACTTGCTAACGGGATTTTCTTTGCAAGATTTGTTCAGAGGGGGTTCCCATTGCCATCTCCTGAAGCAGAGAGAGTGTGACTTGCCTAAATTCACCCATAGGGTTTCTTGCTCGAGGAGGGAATCAAACCCTGGTCTCCTGAGGACCTGAGCCATAATCAAACATTCAAACCACTACACCACGCTGCCTCTTGTTGGCCATATAGCAAAGTACAGTAACATCCAAAATTCACAAAATAGTGATATTCAGCCATTGTTAGTGTTAGGGCTGCATCCGCACTGCAGAAATAATCCAGTTTGGCACCACTTTAACTGCCAGGGCTGAATACTATGGGATCCTGAGATTTGTAGGTCACTGAGATATTTAGCCAGAGAGCTCTAGTGCAACAATAAACTACAATTCCCAGGATTCCCTAGCACTGAGCCAGGGCAGTTAAATCAGTCTCAGACTGGATTATTTCTGCAGGGTGCTTTGGACCTCTGACTTTAGCTGCGGTCTTGCCCCCAGAAGTCCCAGCCCCAGTGCCTGGTGACACTCAGTGCAGGAATGCCACTCAGCTTCTGAAAGTTTCTCCATCACTGGTCTAGGGTAAGTAACTTTACATATGGAGTTACGCCATATGGAATTGTCCTAATGAATTGCAACAATATATATCACTGGCAAGAGTTTCCAGGTGTGCATTGGGCTCTGCCCATCTCCACTGTCACACCCTAGATCAGGGGTAGGCAACCTTTCCCCTTTAAGGGCCGAGGGACTTCAGCTCCCAGAAGCCTCAGCCATGTTGGCCAATAGTCCCATGTTGGCCAATAACTCCTGGGATTCTGGGAGCTGAACTCCCTCGGCCCTTATAGGGGAAAGGTTGCCTACCCCTGCCCTAGATGGTGTCCTGATGTACATGGGACTCCTCTGATGCACATGGAAACTCCCTAGCCAATGTGCAGTGTGCACATTGTGCACAATGTGCAATGTGCAGTAGGAGTGCCCAGTGAGCAACATTCACTTCTCTGGCTCCCCTTGCTGAACAAGGACATTGCAACACTATTTGCTTCTATTTCTGGCAGATGTAAGTCTACTTACATGGACAGAATTGCCATACTAAATTTCAGCCCAGTTAAATTAAAACAAAACAAAATAAAATAAAGCAAATTAAAAATACAAATTAAAATACATCAATAATAATACCCCTGGTTAAAGCCCCCTTTCATTGTATGACAGCTTAATTATTCAATGCCTGCCTGGTTAAAATAAAACCTGCCTGCTGGCAGAAGGACAACAGAGAGGAAACCAGCCTAGCCTTCCTTGGTCCCTTGCAGAAAGTCAGCAAGTCCAACAAATTCAGCTTCTCCCAGAAGGCAGATATAGATAGGGAAGGATCTAAATCTTGAATTTATGCTTGCCACAGTGTTGCTAAAGATCACTCTCAGGGGAAGAAGCAAACAGAGAAGCTGGGAATCCTAGCGAGCTCTCACATTAAAGTATTAGCTTTGTGGAGGTTTTTCCTATATCCTCATATATGGATCAACACAGTGTGTGAACTGATAATAAATAGGTCTGCTTTTCTGACAGCTGTGAAATCTTGTTTTAAAATCTGACATCTGAGGTCTGCCAGGTGCTACCAGTTCACAAACAGGGAGCATATCCAACTTCAATCTAAAAAGAACTAATAAAGGGCGCTGTGAGAAGGAGGACCCTCCCACAATGAATGCCACCACCATCAAGTGTATATTTGAATATTACTAACATTAGCAATTGAGAAAATAATAACAGATGCTACTATAAAATTAAAGCACTGAAAATAAAAGCTGGAATTCACTATTGCAATTACAGGTGTGTAATCTAGAGTCACGCATCAGTCACTGATTTGTATTCATGGTTCCTAGAAATTCATGACTGGATTTGTATTCACATTCCCTAGGAATTCATGATTATATGGCACTATTGCCACAGTCTTAAAAGTCCCCCAATTTACCGGGCAGCAGTTGCTGTGAGTAATGGAGGTCCTCTCTCCTATCAAATGGGGTATAGCATACTGACATTTCCCTGCCCTTTTTGCCAGCAATCTCTGATGCTTAACTAAGTAGCTGGTCAAGGATCCTTTACAATTATGACCATTAATCAGTAGATATTAAGACAATAAAGCATGTCTTTAAAAGCCTTTTCTGTCTTCCTTCCCCTAGTTAAATAATGTGGGATCTCTGGCATTTTGTACAAACATGGTCATGGAGCTGTTTTTCAGTGCCAAGAAGTGTTGTTCACCCCGCTACTTATATTTCCTAAAATAAATTGCCTCTTTCACATCTGCTGCTGGTTTCAGTTCACAGTCACATAACAGCTGCTGATACTGTCACTGAAAATCATGACTGAAAGTGTGCAGCCTGGATGCCCCCAAGGAGAAAACCCCCGTGCCCTCTTGAAGCTTGTGAATTTCTCACTGTCAAGTATGTATTTGAAATGCCTCTTTGGAGATTGCAGTATTAGACTGACTGGAACCAAAGAAAAGTCTTGTCAAACTGGAATTGAAAGAGAATGTAAACTCTTTGGATTCTAAACCAGAAGCTATGGGGATGATGAGTCAGATAATCCTAAACCAGAAAGTCCAGTGGGATTGAAGATACATGGACTAATTTGTGTGCACATAGTGAGGCTCAGAAAATCTGTAATCAAGTTTGACACACAAAGCAAAAGCAGCTCCAAAAATCATAATACTGGGATTGTGGTTCACACCTGAATATAGAGAATGTTAGAGAATCATATAGAGTCTCTATGTCTGAGCATGGTGAATATATTGGGGAACAGTGAAGGCATATTGGGGAACATCACTAGCCCTTACAATGAATCATTCATATTTTGTTTACAATGCTAGACCTCACACTTACGGTATACATGCAAATGCACAAGGCTGCAAATATGGCTATCAATATCAGTGTAAGAAAAGATGTGCAGAAATCTAGAAATCAAAGTCACATGTAGTTCATTTTACTGTTGCATGATGTAAACGAAAACTCATGATTTAAAAGAAATAAGATAGCACATAAGAACTTGGCTAAATGTTACTGATGCAATCCTAAATCTGGCTACTCAGAGTACCAGAAAAGATACATCTAGTCAAAGATATTACATCTATTAAATTTTAATTTTTATTCACCATACTACAAGAATGCATTGTCAGTTTATTTTGTTTAGCTGCAAAAGCACAAGAGTTTAAAGGATTTACTGCCAAGCTTTCAATTTTCATGTTAAAAATGAAAAATACTATGTCTATGGGAGCTTATTTTGACTCTACCTGTAAAAAAATTACAATTATTTTTCCAGAAGTGACACACTTAACCCATGTAGTGTTCCTAGACTGACAACATTATGTATTGTTTAACCATTTTAATGTAGTGTCTATAAGTTGGATTCCAGCCACTCTCTTTTAGAAACACAAAAGGGAGATAGCAATCCAACTGAGTTCAATGAAAATATTCAGCGAACCCACTCATTAATATGCAGTGCATCCCTGCCAATCCTGAAAAGAAAAGCCAAAACGTAAAGCTAAATTTTCCATGGAGAAAAAAAACTCAAATACTTTGGATGAAGGGTACCTACGCACTGTAGAACAGTGCAGTTTGACACCACTTTAACCGCCATCGTTTCTTTGTAGTTTCATGAGGCATCAGCACTTTTTGGCAGAGAAGGCTAAAGATCTTGTAAAATTACAAAACCAGGATTCCATAGGAAGGAACTACAGCAATTAAAGTGGTGTCAAACTGCATTTTTTCAACAGTGTAGATGCACCCTAAATCACATTTGTAGTCTCAACTAAACAAGACCCATTGAATCAAACAATGAATGGTGAGTCATTTATTTAAATACCACTGTTTCAATGGGTCCAATCTACTTAGAGACTATTTTTGATTTATGGAGCCTGCTTCAGGTCACACCAGTCCCCAAATAAAGCTGAACATAGCCAGAAATTTACTCTGGGGGGGGGGGGGGTTGGGAGGCAAAATAATGAAAAATCAATGCTTCTAGAGGCTTCAATGAGTAGGAATTACAGGTTTTTTACTATCTCCCCCCCCCCCCAACCTGGGTGTGTGGAGGAATGGTCCACAAAGGGCCGGGGGGCCACAAAACAGCCTGAGGACTGCAGATGATCTCATGGATTGCAGAATTACCAATCCTCTAAAAAAGCCAACGGAGGCTCATTCCCATCCCTCTTTAAACAATACAAAAATAGAAGCCAAGAAGAAGGCAACTGTGATCAGGAACCAGTGTTAGAAAACATGGGTATGCTAACCCTTTGCTCCTGTGCTGTTTCTACATGTATTAGACAAAACAAGTGGATAATTTAGGCTTCCATTTTTATAATAATATTTTCTTACAGAAAATATAATTCTCCATATATTTTCCCTAGCAGGGCAAATAACAGCTCCAGAAGGGCAGGGCAATTTACACTCAGAATGATTTAATGGAATCTTTTCCATTGTATTGCAGCTTTGATTCTATTGCCTCTGCCAGCAGCTGGTTTAATTCTGTAAAATACACACATGTGTGTGCACACACAAAAATAGCAAAGAGAATTAAGGAGACTTGTGGACATCCAACATCTCAGCCAATTTGTTCTTTAAATTACTAACAGCAAGAGAAAACTCTCTTGATCAAGTCACAGGTACAGATAAATAAAGCTCTTAGCCTGCTTTTCCTCCCATGTTTGAACTTTTAAAATATCATGTTTTTTCTCTTGTATTTATTAAGAAATTGGTGGTGAAGAATTGTGAATTTTAATAAGTTCTAAAATAAAACAAGCAAAATTCGCAGTCATTTGCACTAGCCAAATTCAATGACTACAGCTATTAACAGTGCAGAAAGAATTGTGTTGTACTTACCTTTTAAAAGGTGAAGAGTTTGTCAAAAAGAAAAAAAGAAAGGAAAGAGATGAGAGAGGTACCTCTTTTTCAGCAACACAAATGTTATTGACTGTACAGAAATTCAAACCCAAACTTTAAAGATGAGCACTCAAAGCTTTCATGGGTGAGTGCCAGTCCTGCTTTCTCTCACAAACACATTATAATCTCAAGTTCTTTCCACCCAAATGCTTATTAAAAATATATCACATGAGCTTTTCACACCTCTTTACTCACAGGTAATTGATGAGAAAACTAGTGTGACTCATGGAAACAAGCAGTTCTGTTCATTCTCTCTACTACATCATTTTGTTCTGGAGAATAAGCCTGTGTAGTCTCATGTTCCATGCCATGTTCTTTTAAAATTCATCAAATTCAGCATTAGCAAATTCAGTGATGCTGTCTGTGTGTAGGCTTTTTGGTTAGTAGCCGAATTTGTTAGAGACTTGAATACTCTTTGAATTTTTGAAAACTTGGACTCATCTCTTTGAGAAGATAACTATATGTGTATCTGCTAAAATCATCAACAATTGTCATAAAATAAGAGTTACCTCTTGATGACTTTTGATTCATTGGTCCAGAAAGATCAGCATACAAAAGATTCAATGTCTTGTTGGATTGTCTCTCAATAATTGGAGGGTGTGAAGCTCTTGTGGCTTTTGCTTTCAAGCATTCTATGCATTTTTCATTGTTAGAGCATGCTTTGAATTTAAAGTCTCTTGCGAGCTCTTGATTTGCCAGTCTTTTAATATTTTCTATACTTCGATGAGCAAATCTGTGATGCCATAAAGTTGAACAGTCTCTGTTATTACATCTGGTCACACTGTTCATGGATTAATGCAAAATCTGCATCTGATAACATCCATGAGATCCTAAGTCAAATTTTTATCATGAAAACCAAAGTAGGTTTGCTTTCTGAAACTGACATGGTTGCCTCTTAGTGTTGTGGTCTGCATACTGTAAAAGAAGGATTGCAAATCTGGTACATAGTAAGCATCTTGGATTTGTAAAGTTCCTAGTCTGTTAGGACCAAGTTTTGTTTTCAAAATAACAGTTTCCTTTCCTTCTGCAAAAACTTCTTGACCATTAGCAAGATAGACAGGAAAAGTTACATTTGCATCAAAATCAATAAACCATTCTTTGCTGTTGAAGTAATGTGCACTTGCTCCACTATCAATGAAGACTTGGTTTTTGTATTAATCTCCTGCAATTTGAAATAATTGTTGTTGAATCAAACCAATATCAACATGACTGGAAGATTTTTGTTTAGGATTAAAACTTCTTTCTTAAAGTTGTTTTTGCTTTAAATATTCATTCCATGACTTTGCAGCTTTTGCAGATCAGCTCTTGTCTTTGACTTTCTAACATCATTTCTATTTGATTTGGGAGAAAAGGAAGTCTTTTTCAAATTCTCTGCAGCAAATTGAGCTAATTCTCTGTCTATTGTTTTGCATTAAAGTTGTTTTCCATTAAATTTTGCCCATTTTGAAATTCAACAATTTGAGCAATAGCATCTTGTAAAGAAACATCGTAAAGCATTAATTATTGGAGAGTAATATTTTGGGAGACTTGCCAAAAACAGTCTAGGTTTGGCATGCTCTGGAAATGATTCTCCAGCTGCTGTAATTCCAGACAAAGTTATCATAAAACCATTAATATTCTGATTTAAAAATTGAGGATGATGCAACTTTGTGTTAACAAGTTTGATCATGAGAGCTGTTTGATTAGAAGTACTTGGAGAATTAAATACTTTTTGTAGTTTGTCCCATATTTATTTTGCATCAGTTAAACCTTGAATATAGTAAGCAATACTGGGATATACAGATAAGCAAAGGTGCTGTTTTCTCTGCATTTTCATCAAACTGTTGTTGATATATCCCTGCTTCTGTGGGTCTCTGCACATTTATTATTTTAAATTGTCCCACTATAGTCAGGTACATTTGCATTTTCCATGACCATGTTTTATAATTTGCTCCAGTTAAAATTTCAGTAAATCATTGTTGGATTAGGATTAGTTGAAGCCATTCTCTATTGTTTGGGTAGAATTTTTTTTTCTTGAAGTCAGTATCTTCAGGAGAAGCAGTTTAAAATCTGGAACCTCTTCTGGGACGTCATTGGGTCTAGACTAGGACCCCCTCTGGGCCCATAACCCAAAAAATGTGGGGTGCAATTTTAGTTTCACAAGGTATTAACCCTTCTAAAAGGAAACAAAAATATGCAAATATGAAAGTTGAATTTGTTAGTGTTCAGCTTTCATCAGTAGAACAATGAAAGTGTGGATCAGACTATTATTTTAAATCTGTCGTCCAAAAGAATAAAAACTTACTCAGAAAAACAGCAACAGACATGCAGTTTAGAAATAAACAATAATGACTTTAATAAATAAATACATAAAATAACTAAATCCTGTCCTAACTGTTGATGGTTTGGGTATGGAGCTGAAATCTCACTATCTTTAATATAGCAGGAAGAGGCTATATAGCAGGAAGAGGTTAACCTCACTCAGAGGAGACTGAGAGGCGTTGCAGACCGGCCTAAAGGGCCAGCCTGGGGGTGGAGTTGGGGTGGGGCAGCCGCGCGTGCAGACACGCTGCACCGAAAGGGCACGGAAGAGTCATGGTGCCCACTCTTAGGGCAGCAAAAGGAAGGATCGGGGTCACAGCATGGGGTTGCTGTGGCCCCGATCCACTGCTAGCAGGGGCAGCCCAGAGCTACCCATATGCATAGCCCCTTACTCTATCTGAGGCTGAGAGGAGACAGTTACTGTACTGAGAGGAGACTGTTTAGAATTCTGAGAGAAAGTATGTTAAACAGCCTCCAAGAGTAAGTGACCAAAGTCACATGTTTAGATAGCATGAGATAGATAGAGGGAAGTCCCTGTCTATCTGAGGAGGGAAAGGAAAATGCAATACATAAATTTTCCAAGTGCTGCAACATAAACTCATATACCCTACAGCAAACTCCCTAACTAACAGAGGGGGGAAGCAGATGGCACAAAGCGCCATTTTTGGGGCAAGGAAGGGGAGGGGCAGCCACACGGTGGGTGCCCCAACCCCTTCCTGAAGACATTGTTGGAGCGCCGGACCCTCCGCACATCCGGCGCTCTGAGGATGCCTCTCTGCCGCAGCGTCCACACACACTGCGGCGGAAGAGTCGCCAAAGGTGCGCCGGCAGCCTTTTGTGGCGCACCTTCGGCGACTTGTGGAAGGAGCGCTATTTTAGCACTCCTTCCAGGGGCGGCGCAGCTTCCTGGGGTGGCCCCGTGCCGCCCGTCTGCTTCCCCCCAGATATTCCCTGCCATTCATTTCAATGGAAGAAACAATTTCATACATAGAAAAAGAGCTATATACAAGACTGTTGCCTCTAACAAAGTGAATGGTTATCAGGACTGGAGCTGATGCTGGAACACTGTTGAGGTTTGGAACTAATGTAACTGAGGATTATGCTAGAAGATCTACTTTTAAAACACTGTTTTAAAATGTAGTTGGTGCAACAACACCTGCAGTCATTCTTACAGAATATATACCTTCAAGTCACACCATCTGAGGTTAGGGCTAAAACTACATTTCATGTACTTTGTTTCTGAGGTCCCTTCTGTTTGTTTGAAAGACAATTCATGAAGCATCGAGCACATAGAGGCAGAAGGAAGCTAACTCTTTTCCCCACTTGCCATTTTCCAACTCCAGAATGTCATACCCAGTGACTTTACTGCCTCTCAAAGTTTAAACGGAGGATATGGATAGTTGGACATCAAGAATAAGCTTTGCCATGAAAAATTCCCTGAGGGCTGACAAAATATAATAATAATAATAATAATAATAATAATAATAATAATTTATATCCCGCTTATTGAAAGAAACAATCCAAGCGGCTTACATTAAAAAAAACATACAATATAACCCCTAAAACCACCCCCCCTTAAAACAATATTAAACATCTCATAATTAAAATAATAGTAGCCATAAAACAATTCATATAAGTAATAACAAATAAAAACAGATGCAATGGGTGCAGTACAAGTAGTTTTAAGCACACATTTGAGGCATCCTTAAGCATTTCCTGACAGTGCAAGAAATATTTGTTCAACTCTCTTCCACCACACACACAATTTAAAATAGTTTCATCCTGTCTTTACATTTGTCTGATAATGCAGACCAAATGCTGTTGTGTTGCAACTGCCAACATCCCTTACAAGCAGAGTTACAGACAAACAGACATCTAGAGGGCCACAGTTGCCCATTCCAGGTCTAATAGAAGGTATAGAATTGAAAGTGTCCTGTCATGACCACCCTGGCACAATGGAGGAGACAGAAATGTTTCTAAGGCTTGCTGGAGTTATAATGCAGGAAAGCATGAAGCACTGGGTTAGAAGTAGCCAGTAAGTGGCTCAGAAACATAAACAGGAGAGAAACTGGCACAAGGAAGAAACAGATAGAAGGATAAGAATATTCTACAACTGGAATCATCACACAGCTCTAGAATGACAAACAGCTCTAGAATGGACAGCTAAAGAATGACAAACAAAATGTTTGTTCCTGAATCTGGTTTTCAAAATTCAGCCACAGAGGCAGCAGACTAAAGAAAGGAGGAAAAAGCATGAGCAGAGAAGTTTAACTCTTTTTCTTTCTGCCAGTTAAAAGAATCCACGAAACAAAGCTGCTCTTTGTCACATAAGGGCATAATGTACCCCAGCAGCTAAGAAATAGGTTTTCAGGAAAGCAACAGCGCAAGAGAAAGACTACGGTACTTCTCCTAACCATGGTACTCCCTTTTAATCTGCTCATTTTGGAAAACAAATGCACAAACATATTAGGGATCAGCTTACACATGACCGAAGTAAACCTGCATGGTGTAGCAGTTCAAACGCTGGGCTGTGATTGGAAACCAAGATTCAAATCTCTGCTCAGCCACAGAAACCCACTGGGTGATCTTGGACAAGTCTCACTCTTTCAGCCTCAAAGGGGACAAAGGCAAATCCCCTATGAACAAATCTTATCAAGAAAACCCTGTGATAGTTTCACCTTAGGCTCACCATAAATCAGAAACTACTTGAAATCACACAACAACACAGAACAACTGAACATCATATGCACTTTTACTTGGAGATAACCGACAGTCCATATATAGCCCAGTACTGTAAGGAGTCTCCAGACATAAAGCACAATTCACACTACAAGTTCTCCTTATAGTTTTCAGAGTATTTTCTCACTACTCTGAGATGACTTTCTAAGGAGAGGAGAAGGGGACATTTCTGAAGGAGCAAGGTACAATTCAAGGCAGGCAGCTCTCTGGACGATGGCTCTAGCCTTGTGAAACTTCAGTAAATTATAAGGATAATATTAACTTTCCTTCTGTGAGTATCAACAGACCTTAATCTGGGAAAGCTTGACTGAACCAACAAACAGAAGACATTATTTATTTTATCAGCTGATCAGTTTATATCCTGCCCATTAATATTAAAAGCATTCCCACAGCAGATTATAACATAGATATAAAACAAAAACAGTAAAATAAGATCTAGCCAAAGAGCAATAAAACAAAATAAAAAGACAGCCACTAAAACTGAAACACAAAAACAACCAATATAGATTAAAACCCTGAGAATGTGTTGAAAAAGTCTTTACCTGTTGGCCTTTGCAGACTGCTAAAAATAGTGCAAATTGAGTCCACTTTAACTGCCCTGGCTCACCCAGAAGAGGCTGTAAATATGATAAAATACTGTATACTGGAAGACTCATGCTGGAGTGCTTAGGTAAAATATATGTTATACAGAAGGGCTTCCATTCAAAAAACCCCTAGCCTAGCACATGTGGACATGTGGTTCAGCAGCACTACACAATCCTTATGCAGAATAGCAACATCATGCAACACATGTTAATGACTGGGTGCCATTGCATAACACATGATACACAACTACAGTGCAAAGTACAGTTTCAGTCTCCCTTATCCAAAATGCTTGGAACCAGAAGTGGTTTGGATTTCAGAATTTTTCAGATTTTAGAATATTTGCATATACATAATGAAAGACCTTAGATGTGAGACCCAAGTCTAAACATGAAATTCATTGATCTTTTATATACACCTTGTACACATAGCCTGAAGGTAATTTTATACATAATATTTTAAAATAATTTTATGTGTTAAACAAAGTCTGTGTGCCCTAAACCACCATAAAGCAATACGTCACTATCTCAGCCACTCATGTGGCCAATTTGGATTTTGGAATATTTCAGATTTCTGAATTCCGGATAAGGGAGACTCAACCTATATAGGATATACAACCATAGTGCATAATCGCAATGCAAAGTATAGGATTCACAAGCTAAATGTAAAATAAGGATGCACAATCAAAACGCCAAGTATAGGTTGAATAACCACAATGCTCGTCTTGCAAAGACAAGGCACAGATGAACATGCTGTCTTCACAACTCCACTTCCACTGCTATCAGCACAATATGCCTTTTGCACAGTGGTAACATCTGGCTCTGAATACATAGCATGAGTGCATATGTTGTTAAGTGAATTCCAGCCTAAAGGAAGATATGGAGAACCACAGAATGTCTTCAGTTTCTTGGATGCCTTGTTCTAGACTTTGAAATAAGATATGTCAATACAAGTGAGGTGAGATAGGTTGCTGAAACTCTCTTGATGATAGTTAAAAATACCATGAAGGATTACAGTATGGATCTTACTGCCATCTTGCCAGTCAGCCAGTCAGTATCTTGGCTAAGAGAGTGAAGTCTGAGACTTACATTTTACCGATTCCACAAACACATAGGTAGCCTGCACTGTGGAGATAACAGCATTGACTTCCATTCAGTGTAAGAAGTTGTATTCTACTGAATCAGACCATTGATCTATTTTACCTAATGACTGGCCAGTTGTCTCTAGGATCTCATCTAGAGATCTTTCACATCACAGCCTGCTCACATGCTTTGGCAGTATGATTGTTGGATGCATAGCTTTGTTGGATCCTTGTCATAAGGGTTACAACAGCACAACAAAAATGTGGAGTGTTCTAAACCTGTAAATTACTTGTTACTGTTTTTATTATTTTTAAAAAGCTGGAACACATCACGATGCTCCTCTCATATTTAAGTCAAAGTCCAGTTTAAAACCTTTCACTCAAAGTATGGCTCTTGCTTGAAGGTACTGGCAGCCTGCTGTTGTTTCCTTATGACCCACATACTTCTTTTGAGTTTCTCTCTCAGATTTTCAGTTCTATGATTTATGAACTGGTGAAAGTAAGCAAGACAGTGATGAATGTTCAGCCTATTGATGCTTTTAGAAGATATCGGTGCCTGGTGATATTGGAAACATGGTGGATTTTCAGAAGGAGCAAGAAAACATTCAACTGGGTTCCACTTCAAAGAGGGAGGCTCACAGAGTCATGGACATAAATCCTGTAGAAACATGATTTTGAAATAAGACTGGGCCTTGAGTGAAGCACAACATGATTCAAACATACCACTTTGCTTGGAAATGTCTACATTTGCTAGGAAAGTGGGTTTAGGGATTCTGGGTTCCATCAGGCTCTGTTTCAATGTCTTTCAGCTGAGCCTTAATTCAAAGGCAGATTTGTAAAGAACTCCCATAAGAAGTATGAGGCTTGGGCTTCATCTGCAATGCAAAAATAATGCAGTTTGACTGCCTTTAACCACAATGGCTCAATGCTATGATATTCTGGGATTTGTAGTTTGTTGTTGCACCAGAGCTCTCTAACAGAAAAGGTGAAATACCTCACATAACTAAAAATCTCAGAATTCAATAGCACCGGGCCATGGCAATTAAAGTGGTGTCAAACTGCATTATTTCTGTCATGCAGATGCAGCCTTTGTCTCAAAAAGCCAATGTCAGTTTAGGTTGTGTCCATGGAGCATGGTTCTTAAGACATAGTGTTTTGTGTTCCTTATGTTCCTCAACAGCAAGACCTTTAAGAAGAAGCCTTCTATAAGGTCACCTTCCTAGACAGACGGGAGTACTAAAGATTTACAATGTTTTATCAATATCTATTTATTTTAAAACATATGTTGAGCATATTGACTCTTCCTAGGTAGACCCATGTGGTACTGCCCGCAGGCATTTGTATGGGCTTAGGTCTTTTAGATCTGAGTGTTTTACATGGCTTTTCATCCTGAAGTTTTATTGCTGCTCTGTTTCCTGCTTTAGGCTGAAATCTTATCTGCTTTTCCTGGCAGTCAATCCCATTAAACTCAACAGGGCCAACTTTGAAATAGACATGCATACATGTACTTTGCCTACCAGCATCCTCTTGTTGTTGGAAAATCTATAGGGACAAATTTCAAAGCTGTGGTAGGGATAAAGCAGAAAGGTACTACAGCCCCAAAATAGTGTGTGGTGCCTCCAGCCTGCCAGCCCTCATATTTTTAGAAAGTAGGCCAGGGGGCAGGTCAACATAAAAAAATTAAAAATAGGAGGGATGAAAAATAAGGTTTATTTAACAGAGATGAGTATATACTTAAAATTAATCTCTAAGCAACAGGTACAAATGGAATGCAATACTGGAATGAGGCACAGGTGAGCAGGGCTGACTTTAAACATTTTACCATCCATAGCAAAGAATAAGGTGGTGCCCTCTAAGCACAAGACCAATTCAATTTGAATCTCCCTTCAACAATGATAAATGTGAAGGTAGAAGGTGCCATGGAGGGCAGGGCACCTGGCACATAGCTCTCTACTTCAAAATTTTGCTGCCACCTCTCAGTAACTGGTGCCTGAGTCAACCCCTTTATTTTGCCTAATCGGAAGGCAAATGAAAGCCTCCTCTGAACAAATCTTGACAAGAAAACCCCATGATAGAGTGACCTTAGGGTCACCATAAGTTGGAAACAACTTGAAGGCACACAACAACAACAATACATACAGTAAAGGAGTTCCCGCAAATGTAACAGCATGCTACTGGAGTATAATACACACTGATACACGCCATTTCTTCCACTCTTTATTCTTTCCGCCTAGCTGCAAAACCTCAAGAACACTGATTTCTTCACATTCTACATTATATCTTTGAAACTATTTTTCTCCAGCTACAATCGGAACAGGTAAAGTGGGATGTGCTTAGTATTTAATAGGCATCAGCCAGTAGTCAATACTCATTTAAGCACCTTTTTAGCTATCAGTATTCATTAAAGAAGCATCTTTAGCTATTTGACTAAGCAAAGGGCTGAGGAAAGGCTATTGCATTCTTCCCTTTATACCATGCCATAGTTCTGTGAGACATTATTCAAGAGGGCTTTTGGTGACATATTGGAAAACACTCAAAAACCTTAAAGAAAAACAAAGGTCCTGCAATTCCTGTGAGAACCAGGCTAAAAAAAAAGAAGGGGAATTGTTTAGTCTTGAGAAATGTCATATTAAATGTGATGGGGGAATAGACTACAGATATATCCCTATGTAGGTATGTAGGACTCTGAAGAAGAAAACATTCTTTCCCCAATAACCAGTGAGATGAAAAAAATGGAAGTGGCAATGAATGGTAGGTTCATATATCCCATGCACTGTTCTGAGAGACTCCCCAAAAGCTATAAACATTTAATTTATGCCATGGAGTGAAATTCCTCTAACATAAAGAATCATCAAGTTGGAAGGAATTCCAAGGGCCACCCAGTTGAACCTCCTGTCATGCAGGAATACAAAGTTACAGCACTTCTGAGAAATGGCCTGAAAAATGCAAGGCAGTCCATTCCATTGTTAAACATTTGATTGTCAGAAGCTAAGGCTTACTTGGATGAAGAACCTTTAGGGGAATGCACTAATAAAACAACTTTACTCTTATTTGTTACATTGCTTTTAAAATGTAGTTTCATTCCACACTTGTTATCCAAACATTTCACATGGCAATACTACTTGTAATGCATTGACCTGCTGGAAGAGATTCGACAGCTGAATACACTGCCTGAATTTAAAACAGCATTGAAGACCAGTCTCTTCCAGCAGGCTTATCTAGATGATTTTCAAATTGTGAATTTAGAAGCTGAATTTTAAATGTGGACTGTTTTAAAATGTCTATGGGGGGATGCAGAAGGTGAAAAGCGCCTTCTTCAATCCCAGGAAGGGGAGGGGCGGCCCCACACTGGGCGCCCCAACCCCTCCCTGAGGACATCATTGGAGCACCCGCCATTCCACATGGCGGGCGCTCCAATGACATCCTTCCGGCTCAGGGTCCAGACACGCTGAGCCAGAAGAGACGCTGAAGAGGTGCACACCACCTCTTCCAGCGCCCTTTCCGCTCCTTGCAGAAGGAGCGTTATTTTAGTGCTCCTTCCAGGGCCGGAAAAGGAGTGGATTGGGGCCGAGGCGTGGGGCAGCCTCAGTCCCAATCTATGGCTTCTCGAGGCGGCCCACGGCCGCCTGTCTGCAGAGGCCCTATGTCTTATTTGTCTTTTTAAACTGTTGCATGTTTTAATTACAGTGTTTTAATTGATGTTGTTCATTGTTGATTTGTTGCTCCCTGCCTCAATCCATGGGGAGAGCTGGGTAAGAAATAAATTAATTAATATAGGCCCTGGCCACATGCCCTTAGTCCTTCCAACTGCATGAATGTGGGACATTGGGCTGAAAAAGCTTTCCAACTCCCAGCCTAGGGCTTCTCATCCCATTTTGGTCAAAACTCACTAATATTTTGTTTAGTCAGTTTTGTCCAAAAATATGTAAGAGTGGCAAAATTTAAAATCATAAACAAACCAATTTTTCTATTTGCAGCTTTAACATCTGCAAATAAAGAAAGCTACATAGTGCCACATTAATTCTTTTCTGATATGCTGTGATAAAAACATTTCTGTTGCCCATGGAAATATTTCTAAAATAAAATCTTCAGTGAATATGAAGAGATGTGAGCTATTATCTACTAATCATATGAACTGAGAATGATTCACAGCCAAATGACAACGAAGCTGGCCATTGTATAAAATACATCAAAGCAATTCCTAAAAACAGACCCTGTTACTCATAATTATTCTGTGGAAATTAAATGTAAGTTCAAAATGAAAACTAAGTGTAATGACCTTTTAGGAGGCTAAATTTTCAGTAATAATGGTAACATATTCTTCTTGCAGCTTTTCATATAAAACCAGTGAAGCACTTTTGGAAAGGAAACTTCCTAGTTTGTCAAACTTCTCTCTCTTTTTTTCCCCCTTTTCTCTTTCTCTTGAAATTTCTGATTTCTAGCAAGATATACCAGAAATTTCTAGCAAGATGTACACCACACTGACTTGAGACAGAGCTAATAACAGGATGTCTTGGAGGTTTTTTTGTTGAAAAGGTTACCATAAGTTGGAAGCCAACTTGACAGCAAGCAACAACAATGGTCAAAGGGCATGTTCACTCCTCTCAAAAGGACTTGAGACTTGAGCAGGTTGTTTTCCAAGATGGAGCTGAGGCCTGTGCAAACAGAGAAGAAAATAAAAGCTAAGCATTACTTCATAGGAGTGGCATAGTTTGTCAATGGTCTACATATACTTGCCACTAAACTTTGGGCTAAAGATGTGAACTCAATTAAAATACAACAATCCACAATTAGTTCAACCTAAAACTTGTGGGATATGAAATTCAGGCTAAACAGGGCATCCACAATGCATGAGTAGGGAAGGAGAGAAGAAGAGGCAGGTACATGCCTACCCAAGGGCTAGATGAAAGGCCCTCCCTCCATCTTAACTGCTATTACCCTGGCCTCAGAGACAGAGAAGAAGCAGACACAGCTCCACCATGCCTAGCCCTAGAGATATATGAAAGGCCCTGCTTCCATTTCAACTGCCACCACCCTCACTTTGGAGAAGAAGTATCTTCTGGATTTTATCCCTTTCTCCATTACCATTCCCTTCTCCTTTCCTGAACAGATATCCCGGTCATCAAGAGACAGCCCAACCTGCTCCCCTGATTCTGCTGCAGTTATTGTTTATTTGTTTATTTGTATTATTATTTTAAGTGTGTTTTAAATTGTCATTGTTTAATTGTATTTTAAGGGGTGGGTGGGATTGTGGGATATGAAATGTGTATTTTAATGTTGTAAGCCGCCCCAGTTGCTGTCAGGGTATGCCAGTTTGCTAAGTTGTGACTGGATTTAGGTATAGCAAAGTGGCAGGTGAAGTCCATGATAGTAAGCCAACTCTGGCAATTAAGGATGCAGTTAGTCAATTAGGCCAGGTGGTCTGGATAGCCACTTAGCAGAGTATAACTGCACTGGGAGTTTGCTTGAGTGTTACAAAGTGTATTATTTTCCATGCTGGTCAGAAGCCTGTTGTTTTTCATATTGCTGGGATGTAAGTTTGTTTCTCCTTGCTAAGGAGTTATAGTACTGCAGGTTTGCAGAAAGTTATGTTAATGCCTTTTTTTCTGCATTGTATATGTACTTGGCTATTATGCTATGTTTTTGCTTTGCTTATTTTTTGCCTTACACTCTGCTGAAGTAAAGCTCTATATTTGTTGACTCCACAACTCTGCTGTGATATTTTTCAATAAACCCCACCAGTTGCATTGTGTGGAGGGGCAGGATAAAAATAAATTATTATTATTATTATTATTATTATTATTTTATTATTATTATTTTATTATTATTATTTCATGACTTTTTAGATTGTAAGCAATCTGTAAGCCCTTCTAAGAGCCTTTGTGGCTGAAGAGAAGAGTATAAATACTCAAATAAATAAATAAATAAATAAAGCTGCCTTGAGTCCCTAGTGGGATGATGATGATGATGATGATGATGATGATGATGATAATAATAATAATAATAATAATAATATAGTGTATTCCATCCCCCAATATCCACCATCTGAAGCAACCAAATCCAGCTTTAGAGCCTTAAGCAATGAGTTTCCTATGCAGCAGTGGCATTACTAGGGGGGAGTGTGGGTGCGGACTGCACCAGTTGACATCCCAGAGTGGGGTACACCCAGAGGGACTGGCATGGCTACTGGGCAAGCAAGAAAGTGTTTTCCCACTTGCCCAGCAGCTGCAGCAGACCCTAAACAGGCCCTCTGGAGGCAGCATTGACACCACCACCCCAGTAGTGATGAATGCTGGGGGGGGGGGGCTTCAGAGTCCCATACAGCAGCCACCATGTAAGACTCTGAAGGCCTTGAGGGTGCAAAGGTGCTTTCAGAGTCCCACGCAGCAGCTGCCATGTGGGACTCTGAAAGCCTTGTGGGGGCAATTTGGCCAGGTGGGGTGGGAAGGACAAAACATTTCACCAACCCAAGTGATGCCACTGTTAATGCAAACCTATGCAGTTGAACAGAGATAAGAGACAGCAATTCTGTCTTGCCTACCTCCATGTTAAGCTCTCTGAAATTTTTCTTTCATAGCTATAAGTATTCTGCCTTTGAATCTTGCCTTACATCAACTTGAGAAGAGAGTATTTCATATTGTTCTTAGCTACTGGTTCTGAGGGCATTTCAAAATGGATTTTTCTATGCTTGGTGTTCTCCCTGGTTAAAAAAAAAAAGATAAATGCCATCTATTGTGCCATCTAGATAATAGATAAATGCCATCTATTCTGTCATTCATCTCATGACATGATTTCTAGCAGAAATCACCATGGAACCAGCCTGGAATCAATACAATTTTTGGGAAAAGATGAAATGAAGCTACACATCTGAACTTAAGTTAGAACCCTTTTTTGGACAGTCTTCCTTCCATATAATAAGGACACAGCAGCTAGTTATGCTCAAGGGAATACTAAACACAATCCACAGTCACTAAGGGCCTTTGCAGACTGCCAGAAATAGTGCAAATTGAGTCCACTAGGGTTAGGGTTAGTGCTAGGGAATCATGTGAATTGTTTTTTGTTTTTGTTTTTTTCCTGAGACATTGAGCCTTCTCTGTCAGAGAGCTCTGGTGCCACAATAAAATACAGTTTCCATGATTCCTTGACCCTAACCCTAACCCTTAAAGTGGACTCAATTTGCACTATTTCTAGCAGACTTCAAAGGCCCTAAATCTTTCCCAACCTGTCTGCATAGGCAATAGTTCAGATGGGAAAAGTAGACAAGTGTTCTCACTGTTCCTTATTTCTGAAACATTATGATAAAGATGAAAAGATTTCTGTATTACTCTCTTATGTGCTTTAGAAATATTTTCAAACTATTCTGGAATCAGCAGGCATTTTCCATAACAGAACAGAATTTTGTTACCTGGTGCAGGTTCTGTCCAGAGCTTGGGAATTTCATTACTTGGGCTACGTCTCCCAGAATTCCCAATATAGTTAGCAATTCGCTTGCTGGAGATTTCTGGAAGCTATGTAAGTTTATTGCACTTGCAGGAACAAGAACAGAACAGAACAGGACCGGAACACACGTTACTGCACAGGAGAACGCTGCCGATGCCGCCAGGAGTCCCCAAGCCATTTTCCATCCGTGCTATGACAGCTGATTTTGAAGAACGATTTTGAACCGTTCTTCAAAATTGGTTGCCAGGACCAGCTGGGGAATGGCTTGGGGACTCCCGGTGGCATTGGTGGTGTTATTCTGTGCGATAATGTTCAGTCTTGCCCTGTTCCATTCCGTTCCTTTCCATTCAGTTCCCGTTCCTGCAAGTGCCATGAGATAAACTTAATAGTCTCAAAACCCTTACCTTTCGTAGTTCTGGTGATTGCTCATTTTGAAATAGTGATTGCACATTTAGAGGCAAAGTGGGAAATGATGCAATTTTGTTCTCCACAATTAAATAATTAACATTTACAAGGAACTGAAGATTGTATGAATCATTATATACCTGTATTTGAAATAAACTTCAGCTGTATACTGTACATTTGATGGCATTCATTGTATTGATTATAATATAAAACTATTTTTGCATGTGCATTTTACTTTCATGTACTGTCATGAATGCTTAGAATGAAATACCTTTAAATCTGGCATCAATTTTATATGAACCAGGTAAGATAGTAGAACTATCCTGCATGTACCATCGTACCAAATTTAAAGTGTACATTCATCACATGTAAAATGTAAAGAACAATTTTTGTTAGCTACACCAAACAATGAAAAATAGATATTCAATAATTTTGGTTAAGTCGTTGTCTACATACAGTCAAGATTATCATATATAAACAGCACTTGAACATTTGCAAAGATACAAAAGAGGAAAACATCATTTGCTCCTTCTCTACATAATATTTTATAGTAATGTTCTCTAAGACATAGTGATATGGTATTTGGTGCTGCTATAGATAAATTATTTAATTGTAAATCCTGCCTTTCCACAGCATGGTAGAAACATTCCTATGAAACATACAGATATGCACACATACATTGCATGTGTGTATTTGGTAGCAGAACTGACCACCTGAACAGCATTTTTTTAGTTAGAGCTTGGATCCCAAAAGGTTACCATAAAACTGAAAAAGAATTAAGAAAATGATTAAATAGATGTATTTGTATGTGTAAAGCATGAGATGTTTTGGCTTCTACCTTCCTTGGTGAAGCTGAGTTGGAATGAAAGAAAGAAACAGTAAAGAGAGGAAGTTACTGAATTCCCAAGAATTCTGCACACACACATATACACAAACAGAAACAAACATACACATAGTAGAATTTAAAGATATGCCTGTGTTAGTCTGTAAAATCAGTATGTAAAGAGATCTAGTAGCACCTTTGAGACTAAGAGGGGTTGCAGACTGCCAGAAATAGTGCAAATTGAGTCCACTTTTACGGTTAGGGTTAGTGCTAGGGAATCATAGGAATTGTTCGGTTTTTTCCTGAGACATTGAGCCTTCTCTGTCAGAGAGCTCTGGTACCACAATAAAATACAGTTCCCATGATTCCCTAACCCTAACCCTAAAAGTGGACTCAATTTGCACTATTTCTGGCAGTCTGCAACCCCCCTTCCTGAAATGCATCTAAAGAAGCAGATGGAAGTCTAGGAAAGCTCATGCTGCCAACTTCTTCCAGTTAGTCTCAAAGGTGATACAAGATCTCTTTACGTACACATACATGCATCTACATACAGTTAGCCCTCCATATTCACAGATTCTGCATCTACAGATTTAACTATCCATGGCTTGAAAATATTTTTTAAAAATCCAAAAAGCAAAGCTTGATTTTGCCATTTTATATAAGAGATACCATATTCCTATGCCACTATATTTAATGAGACTTAGGAGAGAAACAGCAGCTTGCCACCACCCCTTGGAATGCCAGATCAGGGCCT
Organism: Phrynosoma blainvillii; assembly: GCA_026167975.1. Lineage (NCBI taxonomy): Eukaryota > Metazoa > Chordata > Lepidosauria > Squamata > Phrynosomatidae > Phrynosoma > Phrynosoma blainvillii. The sequence continues at coordinate 34,491,212 of JANUYF010000005.1, forward strand.
CAGCAACCACATGCAACAACCCTGATCCCGCTGTTTCCCAGAGCAAAAAGAAGCGGCAGAAAGCTGCTACTTTTTGTGCCAGGAAAAGGATGCCTTTGCTGCCACCACTGCGTTTTTCCCAGCTCCAGGAGCATGAGCTGTGTAGTTGCTTGCCATCTGGTTAGGTGGGTGGCGTGATGCCGGCTTGGGGTGGAGTCGAGGCATGCGTCGACTAAATCCCCTTCCCCCAAGCTGGTGTATCATGCCAGGCTGTACAGCTCCTTAAATATCCATGGATTTTGGTATCCACAGGCGGTGTGAAATCGTTTCTCAGCAGATACTATAGGACCACTGTATAGATATATCTCAGAGGTAAAACCCAGATCAGTAAATCAGTTTGTTGTTATTATGTGCCTTCAAGCTAACTCCAACATATGCCAATCCTGTCATAGGGTTTGGCAAATATTTATTCAGAGGAGGTTTGTCATTGGCTTTCTCTAAGTCTCAGGGAATGTGAATTGTCCAAAGGATTGCCAGAGTGAAAACTGGAGAGTGCTCCTGTACTTTTAATAATAATAATAATAATAATAATAATAATAATAATGCTTGCATAGAAGGGTGAATTTCAGCAGGTGCTGCTTACCTGGTGGTGTGACAAGAAATATCTGGTGAAATACCCTTTTCTGCACAACCATTATTCACACAGGCTCTGTCTCCAATTTTCAGTCTGAAAAACCAAATTGCCTAAGGTCACCCACTAAGTTTGTATGGTAGAGGGGGGATTGTATTTTGGTCTCTCAATATTCTATTCCAATCCTCAAACTGCATGTCACACTAGTTCTTAAATCAGCTGGTTAAAAATAACAAAGGATAAAACAGATCAGCATGACCTATACACAGCATTTTTTTTTAATGTGACGTCAAGATTGGCCCTATCTTGAGGGGCAAACTACACAGCACAGAAGTGTCAGGACTATTACTAAGTAATTGTTTTGACCAGTTATTGAACTAGCTCTCTTTGCTTAGCCACTGTGTCATACCTATCTTAAGTTTGCCTTCTTGATACAGTACTTTAAGCAAACAAGGAAATCCTGGACTTTAAGAAGATTCAGCAAGAATCAGCTTTATTGGAACACTAAATGCTGTGATGGTTTTATAATGAAATATTGATTTTCCTTAACCTTTGGCCAACTCATTTTGTTAGTAGCAGACAGTGATACAACAACACTGAATGGAGTGATCTGGAATCTAAATAAAGGAAGTCTGAATGTGAGTGGGCACTATGTTTTAACAATTGTTCCTCAAACTTTTTTTTATGTTCAGGGCATAAATAGCTACCTGGCTAAAAAGCAGCACAATCACATCCTATTTCAGTTCCTATGGATCATTTGTTATTTTTTTATAATCAAATACAACAGCTTCACACACAAAGACATTTTAGTGTGTGTTTTGAAGGAAATGGCCTTTCTGATATAAGTTTCTGTAGAAAAGCATTTACTTTACAGTTTTTTCACACAATTTTTGACTGCTTTATCAGTTGGTCAGTGAAGGCCTAAATACGCTAAAAGCACCAGAACCTGTCTGATCTTGGAAGCTAAGCAAGGTCAGCCCTGGTTAATACTTGGATAGCCAATGAATACTAGGTATTGTAGGCAGTATTTCAGAGGAAGGAATTGGCAAAACCATCTCTGAGCATTTCTCTGAGCATTCCTTGCCTGAGAAAATCCTATGAAGTTCATAGGGTCACCATAAATCAACAGACAACTTGAAGGCACATACACAAACACATCATACCTAATCACGTGTGAGGAAAATCCTTTTTAATGGTATTTCTTACTTTGCTTTGTAATCAATAAATTGTGATTGCCAATACCTGGACAATGTAAGGGGAACACTTAGGAGTACTTACTAGTGTACATACTGTAGCTAAAAAGATTCAGAATGGGATTTGAATGGCACCTCATACATAATAGTAGGTTGGCTCCAGGCTTAATCATACTTATCTAAATAGGCCAATATTAGCACACTATGGTAGTGGTTGCATTTTTTCGAGAGTTGTGCCAAGGGAAAGCAGACAAGATCTTCAGAGTCTGAACAGTCTGTTTCTCCAAAGTTTGAAAATCTTCCTTCCATATCACAACTGCTGTTCCTGTTTTCATTTTCCTTCTGCCACCTCTACCTAGTCCTGTATATTTATTCTTGAACAGTGCATCAAAAGGATTCCATTCCCTATCTCAACCACTGCCTTTTCTAAAGACTTATTAGATACTGCAATCTGCAAAAATATATTAGCTCTATCTTGACCTAACAATGCCAGGTCAATGTGCAAAAGTGTGTTAGCTCTATCTAGACCTATCAATGCAAAGTCAATCCTAATGGCTGTTTGAAATGTCCAGATTTAGAAGCTAGGAGAAGCCACCAAAGCTACTAAAGTATCTCTGTCCCTTGTACCTCTTTCTCTTCAGAATACTTCTCCAAAACCTCAGAGTCTCAAGCAGCATAGGGTGAGGGCTGGAGAAGCCACAGATGAAAGACAGCTCTATAGCTACTTATATCTCCTTTCTGGGGCACACTACATCCACAGGCATGGAGACTGAAACCACAGCAATGGGACAAATTGTTTAACTATTTCCATACTAAGTTATTTTTCTGTCCACGTCCACTTATGTTCTTGCATTTTTGCTATCAAAAATGCATCCCACAACCATTTCAAAATTACAGGGAAGCCATTACATTAGAAAAGGTTTGGTTTTCTTAAATTTCTCTTATAATAGCTGAATGTTTCCATTTCATAAGGATTAATTACACCTTGTAGGGTTTGATCAGTAGGGGGTCACCTTTGTTGTTGTCATTGTTGTGTGTGTTCAAGTCATTTTCATTATGGTGTCCTTAAGGTGAATCAATCTAAAGGTTTTCTTGGTAAGATTTCTTCAGAGATGGTTTGTCTTTGCTTTCCTCTGAGGTGAAGAGAGTTCTGAAGTAGACATGGGGCCTTTGCAGACTGCTAGAAATAGTGCAAATTGAGTCCACTTTTAGGGTTAGGGTTAGGGAATCATGGGAACTGTAATTTATTGTGGCACCAGAGCTCTCTGACAGAGAAGGCTCAATGTCTCAGAAAAAAACAAGAATTCCCATGATTCCCTAGCACTAACCCTAACCCTTAAAGTGGACTCAATTTGCACTATTTCTGGTAGTCTGCAAAGGCCCATGGTTTCCTTGGCTTCTCTTAATAACCTATTATTTTAGCTCAGCTCTTTTCTTGAGTCATTCTCTGTCCTTTGTCCCTCATCTATTATCAGTTTTTATAATATAATCATTAACCTTTAAAGATTAGCATTTAACAGTAATGGCTACAGTGAAGTCTTCCTCATTCACTGTGGCCTTAAGGAACAAGTCTAAATAAGCTTCTAGTAATGCTGCAGCACACAAACCAAACTTTTATCTTTATCCATCATTTTACCAGTAATGCCACTGCTAAGGAGTGGAGTTGGCTGAGGCTGAAAAGTCCCATCCCTATAAGAAACAAACTCCCTCAGCAGTGGCATCCCCCAACTTGGTGACACCCGGTGCGAGGGGGCAGGACTTCCAGCACGTATGCCAGAAAACCACACATGTGGCCCCAGGGAAGGCCCAGAGATTGCATCCAAGGCCCCAGGAAGGCCCCACAGAGGTGGAGGACTAATCGGGTGTCACCCCTCTTCTGGGTGTCACCCCGTGCAGTCCGCACCCGCTGCACTCCCAGTGATGCTACTGTCCCTTAGAAGCTTTGCCCCTCAAATTATAATCCTGTGACAGAAACATCAAGGAGCACATAATATCCAGGTACACAGTGACAAACTTAAAAAGGAAGCGGGGAGGAATGTGGCAGTACCCTTAAGATAAACTGGTTTTTATTTTTGCATGAACTTCAGATGCAGTGCAAGGCTCATGATTTGCATCCTTCTGGATCCTATTACATTCCATTCCACCTTTTAAACTATATAAATATATTTTATATCTGAGTGTTTCTCATCACTCCATACTGCATCCAAAGAAGTGGGTATATATCAATTAAAACCCAGGCAAAATAAAAACTAATTAGTCTTAAAGGTTATGCTACATTCCTTCCCCATCTCTCTTTCTCATGCTGAAACACTGAGGGCATGTCGACACAAGTCATTTGCACTGATTTCCCCCTACCTGTGCATTGCCGTGTCCGCACAGTGCAGAGCTAAAGGCCCCATTCAGCTGCAGACTGTCTTCACATGGGCAGGCCATTTCTGCAGCAAATCTGGGCCATCCCTCCATTAAAGTGAATTTTGCTCCAGATCTTTCCAGAAAATCTTGGGCATTCCAGGGCAATGCCACGCCACTGTTCATACAGTGTCCTGCTGTGCCGCTCAGTGTCACTGCCACCACCGGTGGCTCCCTTTGAGGTCACAATGAGGCATCCAGCCATGTGATTGCCACCAGTTTCAGTTTCAGCCTCAAAGGCAGCATCTCACACCAAGTGGAACAACGAAACAATGGAACACATATGTAGACAACCACCCAATGTTGCTTCAGAGTGCCCAGGTTACCTGCCTTGAATCCCATTGTGGGAGAAAGGTGGGGTATAAATCATAGAATCATAAAGGTGGAAGAGACCACAAGGGCCATCCAGTCCAACCCCCTGCCATGCAGGAAATCACAATCAAAGCATCCCGACATATGGCCATCCAGCCTGTGTTTAAAGACCTCCAAGGAAGGAGACTCCACTACACTCAGAGGGAATGTGTTCCACTGTCAAACAGCTCTTACTGTCACGACGTTCCTCCTAATATTGAGGTGAAATCTCTTTTTTGGTAGTTTGCATCCATTGTTCTGTGTTCTAGTCTCTAGAGCAGCAGAAAACAAGCTTGTTCCATCCTCAATGCGACACCCTTTCAAATACTTAAACAGGGCTATCATATCACCTCTTAACCTCTTCTCTAGGCTAAACTTACCCAGCTCCCTAAGTTGTTCCTCATAGGGCTTGGTTTCCAGACCCTTCACCATTTTAGTTGCCCTCCTTTGGAGACACTCAAGTTTCTCCACATCCTTTTTGAATTGTGGTGCCCAGAACTGGACACAGTATTCCAGGTGGGGCCTGACCAAAGCAGAATAGAGTGGCACTATTATTTCCCTTGATCTAGACATAAATAAAATGAATAAATATGGGCGGGGGAGATTTGAGTCAGTTTCAGGGCCATAATACTCTGGGGGCATCCTGGGATATTCTGGCCAGTGTAGACCCACTCTAACACAGCTACTTCTTTGAAAATGACAAACCTCATGACTTCAAGTTCACTGTTCACATTTTACCTTGCCTCATCCATCTATTTTGGACCTTTAGTCTTCCATACCGTTCCCTACAATGTTACCACATTAATTTCTTTGGTGATTTTGACTCAAATTAGTGCAATAGATCTCAATGAAAGTGAAATGCCCATTCCTCAGTCCACTTGTTGCTTTCACTGCTAACAGCCCTTGGCGCAGTTGTGGGGCAAAAGTGAATTAAGATGATCCTGGTTCTGAAAATATTTACATTTTCATTTAATCTGCTGGTTATATGTTTGGATTTCTCAGCCATTAGGCTTCATAAAATAGCTATGCTGTGCCTTTTCACACAGATTGCTTCATGTTTTATCTGCGCATCCATAATGTTGTCTAGGCAGTATTTATTTAGAAAGATTAAGCAGTCAGTTAATATGCTATTATTGATTGTGTTCCCTGATAAAAATAAACACATTTACTAGTGGAAGAAGATTAATTGTGCTTATTTTCTTTTATTTTCAGTTTTTCTCTGTAGGTCATAAATGACTGCATTATGGGAATCCAGCTCAGTTCAGCCTCCTTGCCCACCAGATTGATTTAGCCCTTGGTGTTCTCTCTGACATTCGTCAAGGTACATTAATTTTCAGACAGCAGTTATCACCAAGGAAATGCTGTCTGGATGCCTTCATTGAAACTGTGGGTATAGTTGGAGAAGATTGTTGTTTCGGAAATATTTACCAACACTGTTCATTCAATCTGGTACCATCATTTGAATTAGTTAGGCATATATTTATACTCCCACATCCCCCCTCCACCACAACTAGACAGCCATGGTTTCTTCTATAAAACATGTCCATACAATCCAATGTTGGTTTGGGGCATCTTGGGAGTTGTAGTCCAAATAATGAAATATCTAGATTTATTTGAACTAGTTAGCATCATCCCCAAGCTCCATCTGCCCCCTTAGCCAATCTCAAGAAACACAATATAAAGTGAGTAGCTGCACACATTGTACACCTCAGTGCTAAGATATTGCATAGAATGTTATGCTGTCAAACACTTAACACCAAAAAATCCAAACAGTACAAAACAATCGTGATTCAGCAAGCTCTCTTCAGTGGTTATATCCTCCCAGATGCAAGGATGCCCCAACAGCATGCCAGATGATTCCTTTCAATATGTTGAAAGGTGGGAAGGCTTGAAAAAGAGAGAGAGAAGACTTAAGGATGATATATTTGTTCTTCTACATTCACCAAAACAACACCAGAAATATCACACCAACCTGTAGAAGCTTAAATTTCCAGAGTTATTCCAGAATGAAAATAGTGCTGGTTGTGACAGATCATTGTATGTTATGTGAATTCTGAAGAAAGTATAAAGACAAGTTTATTATTTACTCCAGTGCTTCAACAGACTATCTGATGTGGGGGACTGGAATTCCCCCCCCCCCCAATATGCCAGGTATCATATTTGTGCCCACTGACTATAACTTTCTTTCTTTCCTGGAAACTGTCCGTTAACCAGCATCCAGTGGCCTGTGAACAGACATTGGTCCAGAAACCATTGATTTAACCTTTGAAAATCTTTTGTTCTTGATTACCCCCGTGAGATGCTCAGCAGTTCTCTCCCATCAATTTTCTTTGTTTTCCTATGACCTCATTAGACAAGAATTAGTATTGCCAAATGAATACCTAATAAAGATGTGGATCAAAAATTTGTATATAATGTAATGGTTCTAAATCCAATGGTAGTCTCACTGGAATAGACCCATTGAATTAATGGGATTTACATAAATATTGACTCACCAATTTCCCATTGATCCATTGGGTCTACTGTAGTTGGGACTAAAAATGCCATTTATGCCAGCTACTCTTTGAAAAATATTCTTCATTCAGAAAACTATATGTATCAAAGAATAAAAATCCAAACACAGAAAGTATTAGCATTATGAGATCTTTCCTCTCTCTCTGCCTGGCATGTCGATTAATATTTATGCCCTTTTTCCCATTAACTAAAAGAATTCATAACGTGGGTGTGCTATCAGACACCACAGATTCATCTTGACTCTTAGCTGAGATGGAGCAAAGATGACAGCCTGGATGTGATACAAAGGCTAAAAGAAACTCTAAATCAGGAAGTAAGGGGAGATAAAGGTGTGAGAAATTAAAAACATCCCTTCCATCTTGTTTCATCTTTCCACAGTACCTAGAATTAAGAGTATTGTTGCAAGTAAAATGTCAGCTTGTCTTATGAGTTCTTCTTTCATCTGGATGGCAGAGGCACTTGGAATTACAAATCTATCCCACTAAGAATCAACCCTATTGTTTCCTTTAAAAATGTGCTATTACATAAGCTCAAAAAAAAAATGACTTGGCTATTATCTGTACTCCTCAATTGATATCCTTTACTCCTGGACATTCACCTCATTTCCACACAGCACAGCTATCTTTAAGTGTGTTTTTGTGATCTCTGAAAGAATCAAATTGATGACTGATAAAGCACTGACCAGATATAATAACCTCCTCCTACCCTCTCTTAGCAAGAGGGAAGAGTTGCACTGATTTCCTCATCCAATGGGAAAATGCATTTGCCTCCAAATCAGGTTGAACACACCACTATAAGGCTGATTATATTCCATTCAGATGGAAATTATCTCAATTGCTTTGGATCTTAGAAATATTACATCTAGGAAGCTAGAAATGTAAATTGCCATGCTACACCAACAGTCTATCTACTTCCCTATAAAATGGATTTTTGAAAATGTGTCAGTTCTCTAAGCAGAACTTGCTGTATGAGAACTGAATTTTTGCTCATAATCGATGGAGGGCTTTCTTGCCCTATTAATTACTTTCTGCTCAGCCTAACTTGAAATCTTTGGTGCTGGGGAAAGATATACCTGTTCAATGGCTTACTTCTTACAGAGAGTATCTGTTAGGTAAATAGGTGGCAATTATATCCTAGAGCAAGGGGAAAGCCAGGGACACTTCACATTTAATCTGAAGATAGAATTGGTTAGAAATGAGAGCATCCACTGCAACATTAACCACGAGCAGCCTTCATTTTATCACTTTTAATTTTGTAGTGTGACAAAATCTGTTGTTTCTATCCTGTTTTAACCTCCCTATGGGAGAATGCAAATAATATGAAGGGCCAAAGATTACAGTCTTGCAGGCGGACTTATGCCTATTTGTGTGTGTGTGTGTGTGTGTTGTGTTGTGTGCCTTTGAGTCATTTCTGATTTATGGCAACCCTAAGGTGAACCTATGATGAGGATTTCTTGGCAAGATTTGTTCAGAGGAGGTTTGTCATTGCCTTTCCCTGAGGCTGAGAGCATGTGACTTGCCCAAGGTCACCCATTGGTTTTCATGGCCAAGATGGGAATCAAACCCTGGTCTCCTGTCCAACATGCAAACCACTACACCACAGATATTTACTCAGAAGTAAGTCCCATTGAATTCAATGGAAATCAGTCTAAAATAAATATGCATAAGACTTAGGTTTATTTAATTTCTCAAATCCAATTGATAATCCTGGGTTCATTTATATATTTTTAGTATTGACAGAATTAGCAGCACTCAGCTGGCATGGCCATTAGACCATTTGGAAATGTGGAGGATAACCTGCAAAAGAGAATGGAATTCCTGTACCTATTATAGTTTTGTAGGAAAGGGCAGTTTGCAACTTGTCATGCAGGGGTGATAAATGCTACAAAAAAAATCTATGTATTAAGTCTCTTTTACAGCTCTATGGGTGCCTCTGGATTGATTGAAAAGTCCCAGATTTTGTTACTGTTCTTTCCAATTTTAGACCAACCTTGGGAGCAGGTATAAAAAGTCTCTGGTCATACCAGGAGCTGACAGAAGATATTCTGGGATAAATTAAATGTGTATGGATCTCCGGAATAAAATCAGAAAGAACAGGAACAAAATCTGGAACTTTCTGGCCTTTTTAATCAGTCTGGATGCACACTATTGCAGGTATAGAAATTCTGTCTTCCTATATACCTGATCTCCCAGAACACTTAACAGAAGTCCCAATGGTTTCATCAGCACTAAGTGCACACAAGTGCTATAGTATGCAATATGATATTTTTGATTTCTTGCTTGAAATCTAGGTAGACACTTTGGACCCATGACAAATTCTTATATTGCACATGCTCATATTGTAACATTTGGAGTTCATCTACATGACCTTTCAGGGACTGAAAGCTAGCTGCAAGGACATTCGGGATCAGTGGAAGGTCAAAATTAGTTGAAAACATTTAACTTGGCATATGAATCCCCTTTGCATGGCTTTTTATATCTAGCACAGTGGCTCTTATCCTTTTTCTTTTTCTTTTTTACCATGAACTCCCTTTAAACAGCTTTTCTTGCCATGGACCACCAAGAGCTAACTCAAGATTTAAAACCACCAAAATGCACCAAAAACATATTATTTAGAGTTGCTCATCAAGGGTCTTCAAATATGGAAACAAATAAGTAAATAAATGCAGGCACACGTGAGATGAGGAAGGATCAAGTTTGCTTCTCATTCTTCCACCCCATGCACTGCTTTGATGTGCGGGGGAAGGTTCATGAAAGCAGAGCCAGCCTCCCTGCCTGGCTGCCACTTGCTGTCTATTCACTGCTCATTCTGTGCACACAAGCAGTTGCAAAGTCTGTCATTCTGCACAATACAGTTGTGGGGTTGTTGTTGTTGTTGTGCTGGTAAAAGAAGATGGGCAGGAGAAAGGTAGCCAAAGAGCAAGGAGGGATGCTGGTATTGGGCTATAGTGACTTTTTGGCCAAGGCCTCTTTGTCATATGGGTATCTTCTTGCTCTTTTCTTTCAGAGTTCCTGGAGGAACCAGAGATGAAACAGCCAATGCAAGGAGGGCTGGGAAGGCAGAGAGAGAGAGAGAGAGAGAGAGAGAGAGAGAATGAGTAGAGGCAGAATCTAGCTGTTGCTGCTTGGCCTGGTGGGTGAGACAGAGCTCTTTCCTCTTTCTTTCACCCTCCAATTTTCTTATATTGCATATATTCATCTTGTAACATTTAGAGGTGATCTGAGGTTTACAAGCAACCTGTGCATCTTTTAAGCTTATCGCACCAGTACCTGTAACATTCCCATCAAGCCCCTGGAATGTAACAATATGGGAACAGATGTTACTGCATTAGACTATTGATAACGGGATAGTAACGTTATGAGAACACATATCATCACACTGCATTTACTGTTGTGCCAGTACTGGCACTAAAGTAGGGAGGAAGCAGACCAGGGCATTCGGGACGCCCTGGGACGGTGCGCCGTGGGACCACGGCAGCTGCACCGCGGCACACCAGCAGCGTCCCTGAAAGGAGCGCTAAATTGGCGCTCCTTTCAGAAGTCAGGGAAAGTGCGCCCTAAACGCATCAGGCGCACTTTCCCTGGCTTTTCCGCCACAGCGTGTGAGGACGCTGCGGCGGGAGGTTGCCCCCGGAGCGCCGGCCGTGCGGAGGGCCGGCAGCTCCAAGGGCAACCTCGGGAGGAGGAAGGGGCGTCGCTTGTGCGGCTGCCCCTCCTCTTCCTTGCCTCGGAGACGACTTTATTAGTCGTCTGCCGAGGCCCGTAGTTCCTCAGCTGTACCTCATTGGTGCATGCTCACTGTTGCGAAAACCCCTATGTCTGCATTGGAAAGAATGCTACCAAGAGGTTTAGGTAGCGAGCATTCATTGTTTTTTCTTGTAAACATGACACAATTCAATCTACAAACATAAAAAAATATTTTTTTAAATTGCCTGTGGCACCTTCCTTGCATCAACACCAGAAGAGTTGAGTTGAGTTTTATGGATGTTCTAGGATGGGAGGGGAGGAGGTTGTCTTAGCCAATCAGAACACGAGGACAGATTGAGACCGGATAGGATTATCGCACACACATCATCTGGAATGGTCTGAAAGCGTTCTTGCTGGCTGAGGACGCATTTTTACAGTTCTCCTCCTGGAACGGGCTAGGGACTGTCAGAGCACAGAATGGGAACTCGATGAGGATCATACCATGCAATAAAATATGTTCCGTTCCATTCTCATCACGTACTCATTATGTTCCAAGAACACAGTGCAAAAAGCTTATTTCTTAGGAAATCGGTGGAGTTTCCTAAGTGCCCCGACACCTACAGGACGAAGAACTGATTCATATATAACTGAGTCAATATTTGTTGGGAACTGGGAAGATTGAGATTTATCATCACTTACTCCCCTGATCAGAAACCTGATGAGGCAGAAAAAAATTGGCTGGAGTTTTTATTCCTATCTATATACGTATGTGTGTGATGAACAAGATTTCAAGAAACCTGAAATCTTGAATAGCTTGTTCCTATTTGAAAGGGGAAGGAGTTCAGAAGCAGTGCAAGAGCATCAAATGAACTTTAAGGCTGATAAGATGATTCTGCTTATACTTGGGCTCAGAGGGGTCTACTCTGTAAAAGTTCTCCAGGCTAGTCCTGATCCTGTTGCCACCAATGTACCACACAGATATATAATTGCCACCCCTCCCCCTTGTATTGTTGCTGCTTCCTGTTTTTATTCTATTTTTATATTTTATTGTACCATTGTATTTTAATTTTTGCTTGTTTAATTCAGTTTTAAGGGGGTGGGTGGGCCGGGAGAGGGTTGAGGGAATGTTTTTTAACTGTTGCCTGTTTTAATATGTTGTACCCCACCCCCGGTTGCCTAGCAGAGGGGTAGGCTAGAAATAAAATTATTTATTATTATTATTATTATTATTATTATTATTATCCCTTTCTGTTTTTACCTGATGCTTGCAGGGGAAGCCAGTAGCATCTGACAGTAGTAACATAGCAGTAAGTAAAGTCCTTCCCAACTAACACAGTCAGTCAGATTGAGCACATTGATCAAGACAGATGGCAGGTTGTGTGTGTGTGTGTGTTGTATGCCTTCAAGTCATTTCTGACTTATGGCGACCCTAAGGGATTCATGGGTTTTTCTTGGCAAGATTTGTTCAGAGGAGGTCTACCATTGCCTTCCCCTGAGGCTGAGAGCAAGTGACTTGCCCAAGATCATTGAGTGGGTTTCATGGCTGAGCAGGAATCAAACCTGGTCTCCAGAGTTGTAACCACTACACCACACTGGCTCTTGGCATGACAGAAAACAACAAGAAAGCAGAAGAAAGCCAAACCTTTGCTAGCTGTAAGCAGTTCTTGACCTTTGGAGAACAGGACAATTTTGTCTCAGCAGGAAGTTAACACCAATTGAGGCCTTAAGTAGATAGAAAAGACCAACAGCTCCACCATTCCTGGAATAATTGACTGGACTATTAAAGGGTCCTCAATGTTTTGTAGTCCAATACATTTAAAAAAAAAAAAGGCTGTGGGGAAAGAGCTTTGGATGTTGATTTGTCTTCTGAATTAAAGGATGGGGGCAAGGCTCTCTCCTCTCATGGGGGAGGCTGAATAAAGTATTGACTGTCCTATACATAGTCTGTAGTAATAATAATAATAATAATAATAATAATAATAATAATAATAATATATTTTATTTATATACCGCCCCAGTGGAGAACCAATCTAGGCGGTGAACAATAAAATTTGTAAATTACAAGCAAATTAAAACAACAACAATCCCTCTATATGTAGTCTATATGTAGTCTGTGCCACATCCTTGTCTGAATCTTCTGCTACACCCACAAGGACCAAGATTATGATATCTCTGAAATCTGCACTTTCTGTACGGAAAGACGGGGCTTTATGTCTGTCTTAGTGCATGAGCAAAGAGAACAACTGGGCATCAGCTTCATAGAAACAAAGAGTTGGAAGAGACCACAAGGGCCATACAATCCAACCCCCTGCCATGCAGGAACTCAAAATCAAAGCATCCCCAACAGATGGCCATCTAGCCTCTGTTTAAAGACCTCCAAAGAAGGAGACTCCACCACTCTCTGAGGGAGTGTGTTCCACTGTCGAAGAGCCCTTACTGTCAGGAAGTGCCTCCTAATGTTGAGGCTGAATTTCTTCCCCTGTAGCTTGTACCTTTTGCACCCTTTGCTCCGGGTCCTTTCTCTGGAACAGCAGAAAACAAGCCTGTCTGAACCTGTGACATGCATTGTATGCTCCAAAAATGGAGCATACAGTACATGGGGGGACAGTGTCATCATGAATCAGTGTTTTCTTTTGGGGTTTCTTTGTTTTCCACATTGAGCATCAGCCTGCTTACAGCAGAAAATGGATATTCCTTTACAATAGATCACAATAGCTTGGCAGGGTTTACATTGAGGTATAACTACTGGTTTTTATTCCTTATCAGCTTTTAAATGCCAAGCTACAGTAGCTCTTTTCTCAAGGACTTTTGGATTGCCTTGATCCTCTTCCTCTTTTCTTTCTGAAATGTTACAGTATTGCTGCTAATTAATATATATATATATATATATATATTTCACAAACTAAAACTTTGATATATGATTTTTGTATTATAGAATTAGACATTCTGGAAACTTTTCTGTCTTGTTAGAACCCTTGGATAATGTTATATGAAAGGCAAATATGTAATAAATGTTCCCACAAACAAAATATCTGGATGGTGAAGCCAGCAACTCTAAAAGCTATTGTATCTTGCGAGTTCTTACTATTACTTACCCTACCCCTCAGATATGCCTGTCCAACATTTTCATAGCTGGCTTTTTGCTGTTATTTTTGCAATTAAATGGCCATGCTTCCTAACTTTTACAGTTCTAATCCACAAATTAATTGCATTATATTAAGTCATAACCATACTGCCTACATAAAAATACAAAATGATAAAGACAAAAAAATGTATATATTATCATTTCTTTATACAGAAATTTTATGTGTGACAGTGTCCTCAAGATTCTTATATGTCAGTTTTTCCACTATCTCATAGTGCCATATTTGAATAATCCATTCATTTAATTTGGTTATTTTTAGTTGTTTCCAGTGTTTTAGGTATAATGGCTGAGCAGCTGTTGCCATATAGCCTGCCAGTTCTGCATATTCTCTTTTTATTCCATCCTTTCTATAATAAAAAGTAAAAGTGGATTTAAGTTTAGGATTCTTTCCACCAGTATCCTTATTTTGTTTCTTTTTTTCCTTGTTCATTTTTTGCAAAAGGCATAACCAGCAATCCCACACATGACTGAGGTTCTATTAAATCTCCTTTCAGCTCCAGTAATTTGAGCTATTGCTTTTTATATTTAATATTTCTGGTCTAACACATCATCTTGTCATGATTTTATAACAAATCTCTCTGATGTTTATCCTCAAAGATAAAATATCCTCTTCCCCCCAAATACAATCATAAATTTACATTTCTACATTAATCCCTATGTCTTGCCTCACGTTATCATAACCCCTTTACTTGTTCCATTTTCCATTCATTTTTCATTAGTGATATGTATATCATCGAAATGAAGTGTCTATCATCTTTTATAATCATTTTTTTTCAAATTTCACACAATGTCCCAGATGCCATGAGCTGTTTGAAAATAGCCCAGTTCAGTTCCCTTTAAGCTATCAGATCATTGTTAGCATGTTAGTTATTAAACAAGGGGATATCTGTATCCAGATGACCTTTACAAACCAACATAAGTTTTAAAAAATCAGGTCCTTACACTGAAGGCCTTACAGTTACAGGTAACCTGAACCAATTTACAATACACAATTATAATGCTATTATTCTACTTTAACTGGTTCTGTCATATAGAATCAGAAAATTGGAAGTCTGGGAGATTATCAAATGGAATTATAAACCAGAGGGCTCATCTAATGCCTCACAAAACTACAGACCCCAGGATTTCATAGGATACAACCATGGCAGTTAAAGTATAAAAGGTAAAGGTATTCCCCATTGACAAGGTTGTCAAGTCGTGTCCGATCATCTCCATTACTAAGCTAATGAGCCAGCATTATCAGAGACTACTCTGTGATGATGGTGTCAGCATGATTGTACAGAACACTGTTTACCTTCCCACCAAAGTGGTACCTATTTATCTACTGGCATTTGCATGCATTCAAACTCCTAGTCTGGCAGAAGCTGGGATTAGTGACAGGAGCTCACCCCATTATGTGGCACCTGGGCCTTGATTTGCCAACCTGCTGATCTTGCAATCAACAGAGTCAGCGTCTTAACCACTTGAGCCACTGCATCCCTTAGTTAAAGTATAATACTATGCTATAACTGTGTAGTGTGAATAGGCTTTTGCTTTCTTCAGGTTTATCCAATAGTATATGCTGTGTTGCAGTTATATTTGCTATCCTGTATTTTAGGGTAAACCCTGTAGCTTTTGGTTCCTTCTCATAATGAAAGTGGACTTTTACACATCACGCACAGAGAGAAGATTTTCATAAAATTTGCACATGCTAATTTTCTGTTATGAGTAAAGGTGTGTGTGTGTGTTGTGTGCCTTCAAGTCATTTCGAATTTATGTTGACCCTAAGGCAAATCTATCATGGGGTTTTCTTGGCAAGATTTATTCAGAAGAGGCTGAGAGCTTCTGACTTGCCCAGTGAGTTTCATGCCTAAGCTGGGTATCAAATCGTGGTCTCCAGAGTTGTAGTCCAATGCTCAAAACTATTACACCACACTAGTTCTCCCTTTGAAATAATAATGGTCACATAAATAGAAATACACCGGAGTGGGGAAGACTAAGCAGGTAACCTATCTACTAGGTAAGTTTGCTCTCCAGATGCAAATTGTTGATGCTCTCCCTTTGTTTGGGTCTTTATCTCTGTATAGGTTGAATCTCCCATATTCAGAATTCTGAAATCCAAAATATTCCAAAAATCAAAACTTTTTTCATAGGTGGCTGAGATAGTGACACATTAGCTTTCTGGGGTTTAATTAACACAAAAGTTGTTTCATGCACAAAATTATTTAAAATATTATATAAAGTTGCCTTCAGGATATGTGTATAAGGTATCTATGAAACATAAATGAATATTCTGTTTAGACCTGGGTCCCATCTTCACGCATTCTTATGTATGTATATGCAAATATAGGTTTTCCAAAATAAATTTTAAAATCCTAAATCCTAAATCCTAAAAAAAAAAAAAAAAAATCCAACACATCTGGTCCAAAGCATTTTGGATTAGGGAGACATTGCACTTGGCATGAACAGCCCTTCATATGAAGAAGGAGGACATGTGGCAACCCTATTTACTAATATGGATTATTGTAAAATGTATTTTATTGGTAAAAAGATCCAGTTGTATTCTTCTCCAGGAGTCCATGCTGAGTCTGCATGGCTAATATAAAAATCAATCAAGGAAAAGACTATTATGAGGAGGCTAGGCTGGTTTGAAATGTAAATGTGTAGGGGAATAAGGAGTGGAATGTTGTATTAAATTCTGGGGGATTAGTTATTTTTTAAGAACTATAAATCCTTGAGAACAGACTCTAGGCAAGATTGAATGCTGTTGATATCGTCTATTAATAATGTGAGGCTTTGGCTTTGTGTAACCTTAATTATGTAACAAACAATATTTATAATTTGATTTTGAGGTGAGTCACAATTAAGTAAAACAAAGTAAAAGTTGCTGGGACCATTCAGCAGTCACTGAACCTTTAAATCACATCCAGTGTACATAGTATGGCAACAACTCTAACATTTATTGCTTTGTCTTGAATACAAAATGACTATTACTCTACTTTTCCTAGCTGTTTGATGGAAATAAATTGTCCATTAGCCTACTGCTGGTTATGGTGAGACATTTTGGGGTATGATTATTATGCACTCAACCCTCAGGGGGCAAGGTAATTATCTGTATATTTCTATTCTGTTCAATACAGTCTTTCATGTTGCCAGCAATGTAGCTAGCCACAGTCCTATTGATAACAGTAGGCCAGGCAGTTACTGCATAATCCACAAAATTTCATACAGTAAAATGCCCACAATTTAGATGGGAGACATTTGATTTATTTCAATATTCTGGAATGATGCCTGCCTAGAAGGTTACAATGGCAAGAACCCATAAAATCTCTGAGCATTCATCCCAAAAAAGAACAGCAAATGTTTAAATTTTGCAAAGGAGAGAGCATGATTATATAGCAGGGGTGTGGAATCTTTGGTCTCCAGGGGCTCATTCCCATTATGATTTACAGCGATTTGTGAATCGCTGTATATGTGCTTGTTCCCACTGTGAACGGTTTCAAAAGCGACTGCGATCGTTCGGAGTTGCTTTGAGCTGTGACAAATCTAAAAAACTAGCACTTTTTGAATAATAGTTTTCTGGGGAAAAATCGATTCAGAACTGGGTTCAACAAGTGTGAACGACGCACCTGAACTGAAATGTACTGGAGGGTGGAAGGGAGAAATGGACTCCTGCTGGCCATGGGAATGAGCCCTTTGTTTAAGTTTCTAATTTAATTGTGTACAAGTGTTAATAGAGTAATTTTGGGGATTCCAGCAGCAGCAGTAGAAGTGCCGCCACCTGGCTCGGCTCAGCTGGGCAGCTCCAGCTTGGCTTGGCTCCATTCTCCGCCAGTGGCAGAGGATCCAGGCAGGAGCAGGCCAGCCTCCACCACCTCCACTAGAATGTGTTAAGTAGAAGATGGCCTCCCTCCCGTCTCTGCACCACTCGGGGTACCCTCCCATCTGTTCGGCTTCTCTCCTGCCTGCCAGCCCAGCTCACTCGCTCGCTTGCTCACTCGCTTGGTGAGCTCTCCTTGGGTGCTTCAAGGGGACCCAAGAGCAGCGCAGGGATGGGAGGGAGGCCAGCCACTACCGCTTCCGCTGTCTCTACCATTCCTGGAGGGCTGTAAGTGCTGCATCACTCTTGGGCATCCTCCCTCTGGCCACTGCAGGCTCCGCTTCTGAAGCCCCTGCAGACAGCCTTCCCCCTGCATCCCTTTGAAGCACCCAATGAGAGTTCACCAAGCAAGCAAGTGAGCAGGGTGTGTGGGTGGGAGAGCGGTGCTGGAGAAGCCAAGCAGGCGGGAGCCCCCCACCGAGACCGGTGCTGGGAAGGGAAGGAGGCTGTTCTTTACCACTTACACAGCCCACCCAGGCACAGAGGAGGTGGCAGAAGCAGCATTGGCTGGCCTGCTCCTGCCTGGATCCTCCACTGCTGGTGATTCCAACCCTCCACACTCCTCCACCTCGGGAGGCTTGGCTCCCCAGCAGCCAAGCCTCCAGTGGGAAATACATGGATCAAACCTTAAAATCAATTCCATAGTGGGAACTATGCATCGAACTCAATCAAACCCATGATCCAGTGTGAGACTGATTTGCTAACCAATTTAAATGTAAGTGGGAATGAGCCCCAGGTATTTTGGACTTCAACTCCCTGAAGTGCCAGCCAACATGAGCAGTGGCAAGGTATTATGGAAGTTGTAGTTCAAGACATTCTGGAGGGACAGAAATTCCCTGCTGCTTTTGGAACACAGCTTCCTTATTTATTCAGAACAGGTCAGATCTTAGAAGCAACATGTTACACCATTTGTTGTTGTTGCTACATGACTTCAAGTCAAGACTGACTTAGGGCAACCCCATGCTACAGCTTTCTAGGTAAGATTCATTCAGAAATTTACCATAGCCTTCCTCATAGGCTAAGAGGTCATGACATGGCCAAAGTGCCTATGCAGACTGCCAGAAATAATCCAGCTTGAGACCACTTTAACTGTCCTGGCTCAGTGTTAAGGAATCATGGGAACTGTAGCTTATTGTGGCACCAGAGCTCTCTGAGAGAGAAGGCTCAATGTCTCAGAAAAAAACTACAGTTCCCATGATTCCCTCACACTGAACAAGGACAGTTAAATTGGTCTCAAGCTGGATTATTTCTGACAGTTTGTACAGGCCCTCAATGGTTTTTCATGGCTGTATGGGGATTTAAACCCTGGTATCCCAGAGTCCCAGGCTAGCACTCAAACTGCTATACTACATTGGTGGTCTTTTGTTCCTCTTCTTCTTTACATAGCTTGGAAACAATAACATGAATCCATTACATTATGTGGCTCTTTTTGCAGTCTTAGGGCCAACGCAGACTGGCACAAAGGGCTGACCTGGGGGTGGAGTTGGGGTGGGGCAGCTGCATGCCGGCTGCTCTGACTCCACCCCGACACCGTCCTGATGCCACACGCCCATCCCACATGGCGCATGGCATCAGGATGCCCTCTTGGTGCAGCATGTGCACACGCTGCACCAAAAGGGCACAAAAAAGCCATGTCGGCGGTTGAAAGGGCAGCCTTCTGCCCCCCCCCAAAAAAGGAGCAGCATTTTGCGCTCTTTGGGGGGTGGCAAAAGGGAAGATCGGGGCCTCAGCATGTGGTTGCAGCGGCCCAGATCCGCCGCTCCCAGGGGCAGCTCTGTGCTGCCCCTTTCAGGCCGTCTGTATCGGTCCTTGGTAATTTAGGCCATTTTTCCTCCTAGAATAATATTCTATAATGACACCAACCATCAAGAAAGAGGTCGTCTCATTTACCAATTTTTGCTATAAACATTTCTTGACATCAGGGAAAAACAGTCTAGCAATAGCAATAACAATAGGAAGTACATTTCTATATCGCTTATCAGTGCACTTAAGCACTCCCTCAATGGTTTACAATTCATGTGTCTACAGCCTGAAGGCCTGACATGGCTTGTAAGATTATCCACTGGACCTGCAAGCTTCTTCTGCTATCATCCCCACTTAGTGACAGGAGATAAGATACAAGAGGATACTTAAAGCTCTGGATGCTTTTCCACAAACAAACCTGAGCTCTCTTGTGTATCCCAGCAACAGTGTCTTCCTAGGCTATGGTGCCATCCAGGGCAGGAATGGGGCTTCTGGCCCATAAGGGGCATGGCTTCCACAAGGAGGCATGCCCCACCTCTCTTTGTCATGGCAGATGACACCATAATACTAGCAGAAAACCTCCCAGACCTGGAACACCTACTAAGGAAGATCAAAGAAGAAAGTGCTAAGGCAGGCTTAATGCTGAACATAAAGAAAGCAAAAATAATGACCAACAAGGACCTTCATAAGTTCAACCTAGACAAGGAGGAAATAGAAATAGTAAAAGAATTCCCATACCTGGGATCAAACATTGATAGAAACAGGGAGTGCAGTCAGGAAATCAGAAGAAGATTAAGAATGGCAAGGGTGGCTATGAAAGAACTAGAAAAGGTTTTAAAATGCAAAGATTTAATTTATTCATTACCATGTATGGATGTGAGAGCTGGACAGCTGCTAGAAATGTACTTCCTAAGAAAGACGATAGGAAGAAAATCAATTCATTTGAGATGTTGTGCTGGAGAAGAGTGCTGAGAATCCCATGGACAGCCAAAAGGACAAACAAATGGGTCCTAGAGCAGATCAAGCCAGAAACTTCCCTGGAACTCAAGATGACCAAACTGAGGCTGTTGTACTTTGGACACATCATAAGAAGAGAGGACTTATTGGAAAAGACAATAATGCTGGGAAAGGTGAAGTAGGAAGAGAAGAAGGCCACATGCCAGATAGATGGATCCTATCAAGGAGGTCACGGGTATTATGGGGTTGCATGAATTAAGTAGAGCAGTGGAGGACAGAGGGTCTTGGAGATGTCTCATCCATAGGGTCGCCACAAGTCGAGAACAATTCAAGGGCAGTTAACAACAACAAACAGATGAAAAAGTTGTATTGGATGCCTCTAAAGCTTATATGAGAGGCTTTTTATGCAGCAAAGTGCTCCATTAAACAAGTCAAGAATTGGAACAAACTACAAAAATTCTGGATGAGATAAAAAGAAAGATGTTTTAAAAAATCTCCACAAGATAAAAAAAATTCAGAGTAGAATACCAGGTTTTCACACACAAATTTCATTGAGGACAGTGTTTGAAATGGAGAGGAGTTTAAGATTCATAAAACAAAAATGTTTTGAAAATGCATTTAAACCTGGCAGATGGTTGACAGATGATTTGGACTTCAGCTCTCATAATTTCGGAGTGTTGGCTGATACTTCTGGGAGCTGAAGTCCAAAACAAATAGAGGACCAAAAGCTGTCAACCACTGACTCAAACAATTAAAAAAATAGGTAACAAAAGCTGTTATCTGTTCATTTGAGCCACATTTCATCTTAATCAGATGCAAGATAGTTTTGTATTTTAGGAAATGGGCACTGCTAGTGCAAGGAGAGCTTGCTTTCTTCAACATAAAATTTAGATTCTCAACCAATCCTGAGAGAGGGCAGACTTGTCCATGTAAAATTGACAGGCTTCTCTATTTCAGATAAGCTATACGAGCCAAACTATAATTATTCAACAAATTCAGACTGCAATCTCCAGTGAGCTGAAGATTCAAATAAGAATTGAAAATTAGCTTATTGAAGATATGTTTCTGATATGTTATGCATTGCACAAACCAACATAGTTTTTATGCATGCTTAGAGAGCTCCAAAACATTTCTTGCCCTGAACAGATTGAGGTAGCACTGGCAAGGGTCAGGGGTTGTCTAGCAATAGGACTTTCCTGGGCTTTGGAGTATTGTAATGCCTTAGAGACTAGTGGCTGATCCAGCAACTCCTGGTAGCTACGGGGGCTTTCAAATTAATTTTAATAGAGATCTTATCCAAGACTTTCACCCAGTAAGCTCAGGGCAATGTATGTAGCCCCACTCCTGCAGCATATCTTTACAACAGTCTTGTGAGATATTTCTACCTACCCCAAGTATCCCTTGAGCTGGGATTAGAGCTATCTCCTCACCTCTAGTCGTACCCTCTGATAATGGTACCACAATGCCTCTCTTCCTTTTAATCAGGATAGGAGGCAACTCTGCACATGCCATTCATTCATCCTTGAAATAAATGACATGAATCTGTTTGTGCATGGAACCATACAAAGAGCCTTAATCTCAGATTGACTGCCTGCAGTCCTGTGCTTTTGTGTGAATTGTCTACTTCATCATATGTATAAAGCAGAGTGACAAGACAGCCTATACAAAGCCCCACTACTAGGGAGAACTAAGAGTAACAGAACATTTATATCAGAGATTTTCAACCTTTAGCCTTCCATATGATTTGGACCTCATTTCCCAGAAGCCCCAAACAACAAAGCCAATGGTCAAGGAACCTGACAAACAGGAACCTGAACCTCCCAAAACATTTTGAGGAGCAATGATTGAGAACCACTGATCAATATGTGTAGCATTGTGCCTTCCAGTAGTTTCTGACTTAGGACAACTCTAATGTGAACCTATCATGGGGCTTTCTTGGCAAGATTTGCTCAAAGGAGGTTTGCCATTGCCTTCCCCTGAGGCTGAGAGTTAGTGGGGGAGGAAAACACAATTCCCGCATTCCAAATTATTTTATTTTTATTTTTATTTTACAAATTTACAATGAAAAGTAATTCTACTTAAACACAACATGTTAGGATGTGATTTTACCAATTCCTAAGTGGTTACAATAATACCTGGCCCACATGCAATAATAAGGACATGGAAACCTGAGGAAAAGACAATAAGGGATGAAAGTAGGTACTTGTTCCCTTACTTAGGAATGAACTCCATCCAGTACATACTAAGAAGTGAATAAAATAAAACAGAAGTACATTCTGTAAGTCATAATGGTGGTTACTTCAAAGAAAGGAAAGGATCTCCAGGTATTTCATAAACTCCAATTTGCAGTGTTTCTAGCTTCCAGATAAATTTCTGCCTATCATTTTTCATTGTAATTGTCCCATAGGAATATGTTTGATGATGATGATGATGATGATCACCCTGTGGCTTTAAAGCCAGTAAATGAAAAATAATTATATCAGTAAACATACACAGAAAAAGATTAAGCAGCTCATCAGTTGTCGTTTAAAAAGAAGTAACTTAGGACATTATCACACGTGCCCCAGAAAGCAAAAATAAAGTGGAAATGAGGCATCCCGAAAATAAACGGGAAATACACCTTGTTTCCGCAAACGTCATTACCTTAATTGCGAATTTACAGTAAGTGCATTGAACGTCCACACACAAGTGAAAATATCCCGTAAATGTAGTAGAAATGAGCCTCTTGCACATGTGCAGATAGAGGAATGCTCACGGGAACCATGGGAAATGATGGGGAAATGCTCTCCAATACGTATTTGGTTATCATACGTACGGTAAATGCGAAATGATCCTCATCGCGCAATTGCAATTCCTCAAGAAACCGAATTTCAAAAGATCTCGGTTCTGTCCACTTTCTGTCCACTTTCTGTTGGGGTTCTGTGCGACGTCGTGTGAAAACACAGGCCAATAATCCAGTATCGGTCAGGATTTCGTGTGGATTTTGTTTGGCTTGGGCCCCGTGTGATAACGTCCACTGTCAACTACATTGCTAGTTTTTCCTTGCTGACAACAAATTGGCAAGCATTACAATACTGTATTAAAATGAAAATCTTGACCAACTCAGATTTGACACCTAAGAAGGTTTACACACTCTTTGATATTTTTGCAGCCCAAATAATTACATTTACTCCAAATCCATTTAGGAGTTTCTGTCATGTTATTCTTTAAGGCATCTTTCCCAGCCTATTGCTCTCCAGATGTGTTGTTGATATTGTGGCAGGAGAACTGATATCACTAGTACTGTTTTCTTGTGAGTCTAACATTCTTTCCTTAAATGATGATCAGCCAAATACAACTGCCAATGTTCTACCATATAAAAAAGACAAGGTGCCATAGGCTGTACCTTATGCTTGGGACAATTAAGCCCTTCTCCCCAAAATGGCAAAACAATTTCCATGCACTCTAATAGAATGGAAAGTTTAAATAAATCCATTTACTTTTTCAGACTTGATGAAAAAATTATGTAAGAGCAAAAACCCTTTAGCAACAGGACAGATGCAGGGGTATTGTTGCATTCAGTGTCCTCCCAGTTCTGCTGCCAAGCCTGTGATCTACAATATAGTGTCTTCTGTACTGCAGCAGCAACTCTACAGAGATCTCAAAAAGAGCTCTTCACCATCCTTTTCTGCCTGGTCATTTTAATTGGAGATTGCCAGGAACTGAACATGGAACTTACTAGATGCAAAACATTTGATCTGTAACTGAGCTATAGTTTATCCCTATTTGCTTGGAAGAATGACTTTTGGATTATAGCTCCTAGAACCCCCTAAAATGGCTGTGGGATTCTGGGAGTTATAGTCCTGATGTCAGATTTCCAAGCTCTGTCCATCCCTATCAATATGACAGGGGGATAAGACAGTCATTACAAAAGTGCACCAATCATATTCAGCAAGTGGTTGAGGAAAAACCCTTGTGTACAGAAAATGTGTTGAGCCTATTTCTGTATCTTTCATTTCCTTCATGACAGTCAGAAACCCAAGTGAAGGTTATGAGTTTGTGTCTGTTAGCAAATCACCCATGCTGAACATAAGATCCAGTCCAGAAAGGTTGGTGATATATAATTTGCCCTTGCTAGACCGTGGCAACTTTGATTTGCTACAGTTCAAAAACTGTCTAGTAAGACAATATTGCTTTATAGCTACAGATAACAGTAACAACATCAGAATAAAGATGTTCCAAGTAAGTTAAGATAGTGCCTCTAGTCTACAGACTTCTTCATTTGCAGCAACTTCACAGCCTTATGTGCTGGCTTTTATTTTTCTCATAAAACCTGGTTTCCTTCTCCCTGCTAAGGAAAGAACAGAAATTGAATCACAATCAAAGGTTAACATGATAACTTTATCCAGTTATGGTGACAATGATAATTGGCTTTTTTTTCTTAAAAAAACAACCCTCTAGTGTGTGAAATTCCACCTAGCAACTATCTTTATTGACAGAATCACACTCATTTCTCCCTGATCTCAACATCAAGAGAGCATCATGTATTAATGAACCATCACATATCAACTATTTTCATGCCACCTATTACTGAGTGAGTTTTCAGGGCAATTTACACTGTAAAACAAAATAAGGTGGTGCAGGATTAAGATGGGTTATCACAGATAATATGAACAAAGGTCTCTTAGGTACCAAGCTAAACATTTGTTTTCCTGACCTTCTAAGAATGGCTAATGATTTTTTTTCCTCCCACTTAGACCAGTTTTGATTTTACAGTCTCTTTGAAATCATCATTAATGCTGATCCTTTCAATAACCCAGACTAACTAGTAGTGGGGCTTGTTTATGAACCTTCCCAAAGGATAACATTTTGCACAAGCACCAATAACATAACAATCCATCATAGTGAAAAGAAAGAAATCTACCTTTCTTGCAGACCTTGAGACAGAGTTTCTCAGTAGTAAAGTTGTTATCGTTTCCACCACAACCTGTATAAGAGAATTCCTCACAGGTTTTTGTCTTTGTATTATAGTAAAAACGAGGCACTGAAGCTGAGCACAATCCTTTATCTTTTGGGCTGTAGCAAAATGATGGGCCAGCTTCACAATAGAGGGAAAAAAGGAGACAATTGTCATGGGTCAGTTTTTAACTGTGAACTGAAAGGAAAAAATGTTTATTTTTAAATTTATACCTTTAAAGAGGTTTTTTAAAGTATTTATATTTTGGTTCCTACCTGTCTAATGTGTATGAACCCTACACATCATCTCTAACACCAGTATCTCCTCCCTTACTCCCAACAAGACAGAAAACACTGTTGTGTGTTATCTTTCTATTTGCCAAAGCTATACAGTAACAGTAGGCAACATGGTGCCTCTCATATATTCTGGGACTACAGTTCCTATAATCTCTTACTATTGGCCATGCTGGATAGGGATTATGGGGAAAGTGTTTGAAAACATCTAGGTCCCCTTCACATTACAGAATTATAGTGCTATTATTCCACTTTAATTGTCGTGGGGCGTTATCTCATGGGGACCATCTCCTGCTGCCTGTAAAAATTGGAATGGCAGAAACTGAACCAGAGTGGCGTAATGGCTTGAGCACTGGTTCCCAAACTGTGCCCTTTAAGGGATTTTGGACTTCAGTTCTCAGAATCTCAGACTACTGGCCAACATGGCTGAGGCTTCTGGGAGCTGAAGTCCAAAATCTCTTAAAGGGCACAGTTTGGGGACCACTGGTTGGACTGCAACTCTGGAGGCCAAGGTTTAAATCTCGGCTCAGCCATGTAAACCCACTGAGTGACCCAGGGCAAGTCACACTCTCTCAGCCTCAAAGGATGACAATGTTAAACCCCCTCTGAAGAAACTTGCCAAGAAAACCCAGTGATAGGGTGACCATAAAGTTGGAAATTACTTGAAGGCACACAACAACAACAATGTTTACCTCCTACACCCTTGGTCTGGAATTATAACACCCGATAGCACCCAAACCTCATTGCACTGCCTTCACCTCTTCTGCTCTCTCTCTCTCTCCCTTCTGATCCATTCCCTGGAAAAGCAATGTGGCTGCTTGTGAGGGGAAGGAAGCTTTCAGAAGAAAGCAGGGATAAGGGAGGAGGATGGAGGAAAAGAGGCAAAGGTTTGTGTTTATGTGAGTGAGTGAGTGAGTGAGTGAGTGAAGCATTTAAATGACAGAGCATGACTCTGGAAGGGGGCTGAATTTCCATTTCCTCATGTTTGCGCACTGACCAGGAAAAATTGGCAGGAAAGCACTATTGAACTTTCATACTGCAAATCATATGTGACAGCAATGCTAAAGAAAATAATTAATGGATTTTTCCTGAGATTAAAAGATCCACTTTTACTACAGTTGCCCATGTTTCAACCACATAATAGCGACATCATCATGCGGGAGAGGGGAATCAAATACATGGTTATCACATTATCCTGCTGCTTTCATGGCTGTGTGTAGCAAGGGCTATGGTTCTGTCCTATGGAATCCTGGGACTTTTAGTCCGATGAGGCACTAGAGCTCTAAACTGCTAATCCCAGGATAATTGTGTAGTGTGAATGCACCCCTGCCTCTGCTATAAGACCTCTATCAGAAGAAAGAAAAGAGATGTTAAACCTGCTCTTTCAATGTTTTTGCAGAATTAGATTTTTCCATTCTCTAAGTACAGAGAAAAGTGTGCATGTGATGGCAAACCTACTCACTCTCAGAGTTTACAAAGAAAGATTTTTTGTCATATTAAGTAGAGAATTATGGTGTTTTTTTCTGAAACATAAATTTGTTGAAATACTATCTCTGTGCAACCCTCATTAAACTGGAGTTGTCACCAGGCTACAGAATGTTTAGTTGATTCATCATTTACTTTTTAATTGATAATTAAAATGGAAAGCTCAACCTTTGTTTTCTATCATAAATAACACAAAAAGCACACAAGATGCATTTCATCTTGTGAGGAAACTCCACCTCTCTGTACACACAAATTGTTAAGGTATTTCCCAATGAGCCAGACCTAAGATATAGCATACATGTTATATCTACAAGTATTACAATTAACCTGAAAAACAGAACATGTAATCATCCTCAGAAGGTGGGACTTGATGTATTCCCAAAGAGCTGAGGTATTTCCAGATCAGACAAGAAAGCTGAAATTTGTATGACACATAGCTAAAAATATCCCACTTGTTATAAATATCTGAAAACGTGGTGTTGGGGTTGGGAGGGAGATGTCTCCAATGATCAAAACCAGGAACATGACTTTTAGCTTCTAATATTGGTCAGCACAGAGTAAGTCACAAATGGGATGAAGCATTGGACTATGGGACCTCACTGTGTCTTTGAGTCAGATCTGGTGGAAGGACACTTCTAATAACTGTCAGAAGTACAGGGGCTTTACTGCACAAGCCCCTTCTCACCACAGTTGCATTTGTCAATGAAAATGGAAGTGTATCTGTTTGTGTAATAGCCATTACCAAACATCTTTGTGATCACACGATTGGGGCTGCTGCCACCATCACACTTTGTTCCTGATTCTCTTTTAACCCTGCCTCCCATCCTATGCCCTATCCAACATGCCTTTCTCAGTTTTTAAATTTTTATTTTCATTTATTTTCATTTTCACTTTTTTGTACAAATCCAGAGCTCTGCTACTGACATTTAAGGATTAAAATAAACAGGGGAAAATAAAGGTAATCTGGCTGCTTGGTGATAGTGAGGCGAGACATTAAAGAGGAGACAATGAGACCACATACTGCTAATAATGCAGCTGTCCTGGTAGCAACATCTCACACCTGGAGGATAGCGCAACTGCAAGCTCATTGACAGGTTTTCTCCATCAATGAAAAGGGAAGCCCACTTGGGTGGACACTCCACCTATGGGCCAGAGCCGTTCTCATGTGCTAAGTATCACAAAAGCCACTTTTTCTGGGTCTAATCATTGTTTCAAAGCCATGTGATCTATCTTTCCCAGATCTATCTTTTTAGAGTGCCAACTTCAAGATTGTGTCATATGACAACCTAGCTAGTAAGGAATGCTACATTTTAACCTGGTCAATAAATAAATAAAAAACACACACAAACACAAGGTGGAACTGATTCAGTTATTAGTGATGTAGGTGATCAATAGCAGATTTTACACCTACTTTCAATAATGTAGAGTGTTACCTCCTCCTATACAAAATATTAGTTTCCTGGGGGGAAAAGCACAGAATCTAACATTTTAATGGAGGGGGGGGGTGGAGGACATGATCTACAACTCCAGACATCAAAAGCTGACACCAGTGAAGAGGTAAATGCCCTTTCCCCCATATGAAAGCATTTTCCTGCCACTATCAAATCCTCCTGCCCCCAAAAATACATGTTAAGGGATAAGGAAGCACCTCCCGGATTAGAGAAGAAAAGTAATTACATTCCTAGAACCTATAGAAGAGTCTGGCAAAGTTATTTTTTTTTTTTTTTAGACTAAAGGCACTGGACATGCTGTCTGGGACTTGTAGTCTAAAACACAACTTTGACAAGCTCTGCTGCAAGTTCTTTTGCAGGCCAAGGGATTCTGGGAATTACAGTTCAAAAAGAGTAAGTTTTAGATAACAGGAAATGTTTGAAAATTTGGGTCTGGATCTAAACTACAGTCTACCTGGGGCAATGATCTGACAGTAGAGAAAGATTTTTTAATAAATTAAAAAATACTTTCCCCCTTGAAGCCACTGCATAGCAAAGCCTCCAATACATTCAAGCTATTCCATTGCTCATGGTGGAGAAGGTAAGTGTAGTGAGTAAAGATTCAGACTTCCCACTCCTGCCCACCCACTCCTGCCACTCAAACTCTTTTTCCAGCATTAAAATGGTAATTACCTTTAATCGGCAAGCAAGTGTCCATGCAGGATTCTTTATCATCAAACCGGTTTTCATTTCCACTACATCCTCCATAGTAGAATTTCTCACAACTCATTGTCTTGAGGTTGAAAAAATATTTCTGAATTAAACCTCTACAGTGTCCTTCATCAGCTTCCAGTCTGCATGTTTTAGGCACTTCTGAAGTGAAGCCAACAAGAACACCATTATAAATCAAAGCAACCATCTAAGTGAAACCATTACTATGAGCTATTTTGTCTTAACATAAGAACAAAAGAAGAGACACACTCGATCAGACAAATGGACTAGTCTGTTCACCTTTTCTTTTCTCAGAGTTGCTAACCTGTTGTCTATGTGAAGCCAAAAAGCAGGATGTGGGTAGAATACCCTCACACTCATGTCTCTCAGTAAATAAGCAGAGTTTGAAAAAATTATTTTTCTTAAGTACCACTCCCAGAATTCTGCAACCGGATACTACTGAGGGAGCCTGCTAGTTATAGTCCAAAAAAGGAACATTCCCAAGTAACACTAGATAATGGATAGGATGATGAAGCCATCGTATCCAATAGGTTTTGATAGCCTTAACCTCTATGCAGAACAAACTTCTCTCTGCATGACTAGTCACGGGGATCTTAACAATTAGTCATAATGCATAGCAGCTTGTCCCTTTCTTAACAGCACCTTCCTATCTCCACCCCAACTACTAGAAACCTGTGCATATAAATGCAAGAATCATAGAATCCTACAGACAACATATAGCACCTGTTTTGAAAGAGCTGCATTGGCTGTTGATTCATTTCAGGTTTGAATTCAAGGTGCTGCTGCTGACATTTAAAGCCCTAAATGGCTTGGCACTTTAATACTTGAAAGATCACCTTTCCATATATCTATCTGCCTGAGAACAGAGGTAAGATGGGCCCTCCTCTGTGTCCCATCAGCAGAGAACATACCAACTGGAGGAGAACATGGAATAGGGCCTTCTTGGTTGTGACACCACGCTTGTGGAATATTCTTCCATGGGAAAAGTGGCAGCAATAGTGGCTTCATTCTGGTGCCGAGCCAAAACATGACTGAATTACTTGGGAGCATGAGGGTGACTGAAGTCTACAAAAGCTCGTGCTACCAACTTCTCTCTTTCAATTAGTCTCAAAAGTGCTACAAGATCCTTTTGTGTAATGTTTTAATCTTGTTTCAGATAATTGGATTTTTTAAATTATGTTCTATATCACCCTGAGATCCCATGATAAAGAGCAGAACAGAAATATTTTAATAAATATATCAAAAAGGATATAGATAGGCAAGGGTTCTTGGAGGTTATCCAATCCAGCCCGCTGCTTAATGCCAAAAACCAGAGGTATAGCATGGTCAACAGAGGGATGTGCAGTCTCTGTTTGTAGACCTCCATGGAGAGATAACCTGCTGCCTCATTTATTATGAATTGTTATTAACCGAATATATATCTTACCTTTACCCCCAAAATTGGGACACAAAGTGGCTTACAAATTACAACAAATACAATATAGCTGAAATGTTTTAAAATGTTAAAATTAAGAAATAATTACTTTTAAAAAGTTAAATAAAATATACAATTGAAAATTGTATGTTCCACAATAGTACAGTTAAAAGCAATTGGTTCCATTGTCATCCATGAAGAAGTTTATTCTAATGTAAGACTTTATCACACGGGGCAAATCCTGTGCAGAAACGGGGTTTAAAAGCTGGGGGAAACCCACAAAAGCAGGTTGATTTTCACACGCATCGCTGTTAAACTGTTGTTAATCCAAACAAAAAGTAGTCATAAGCCGCTCATTTTTACTTTCAGTATTTTCTGAAAGTAAAAAGAAGCAGCTTTTGACTACTTTCTGTTTGGGTTAACAACAGTTTAACATCGACATTGTGTGAAAATCTACCTGCTTTCATCTATCCGCTTTTTCCCGATTTAAACCCCTGTTTCTGCAAGGGATTTCCCCCGTGTGATAAAGTCCTATGGAACTAAAATCCTGTGTGATAAAGTGCTATGTAACTTCAGCCTATTTTACCTAGTCTTGCCTCTGGGAAAGCAGAGACAATGTATTTGCCCTCTTCTGAGTGGTAGACTTTCAAGTATCTGATGTCTGTTCTCATGCTGCCCCCAAGATTTCCAGCTTAAACATACCTTTTCTTCAAATTTTTCTCATAGGACTTCCATACCACTGACTGCCTCTGTTCTTTTTCCTATAATTCACTCTAAAGTACATTCATTGTATGTCTCCCTAGCTTCTCCACCTCTTTAAACATGCTTCAGTTCTAAACCTTGCTGGATTAGAACAGTAGTACATATTCCTCCCTCTCTCTACCCTGAATAAGCACGCAAATTCTCCTGCAAGTACATAAGCACAGGACACGTGTTGTAACTTGACTACAAGACATTGCCTGTTGTTGTTGCTTTTTTAATAAACTGTCAAATATGAATTCTGTTTAGTCTCTGAAAAATGAAGATAATTCTTTTGGTCATCATTGGTATGTTCAAATCAACTAATCATCATGTCACCATTCTTATAGTTCCAGTTACAACAACTCAGGATCCTATAGAAGAATGTGTTACTATAAAGGAGCACCTTTTTATGGTTTTAATGTGTCATTTCACCTGTATCGCTTTGTTGCTCTTGAAGCCAAGAGACATTGGTGGTTTGCACATATTGGGAGCACTGAACATACTCAGGATTTTAGTTCTAACTTGAAAGGAGCTATCCAAGGTGTTGAACCCTATTCCCAAGACAAAAGTTCAGACTAAAAGGCTGAATTTATTCAGATTGTGGAACTCCCTTCTACAGGAGTTCAGGTCGGCCTCCTCCCTTCTCTCTTTCTGCTGGCAGCTGAAGACATTTTTATTTAGGCAGGTGTTTGGTGAATGAATTTTACTTGTGTTCTGCTGTGTGCTGTAAATGCTTTTTACAGTTTTTACTAGTTTTAACTATGTGTTTTTAACTTGTGTTTTAATAATAATAATAATGTTTAATTATTTTTCACTTTTGTACTTCTTCTTTTTTTTAATTATTGTAACCTGCCTTGAATCCCATTGTGGGAGAAAGGCAGGATATAAATCTTTGTAATAAATAAATGAACCCCAAAAGAGATTCACCATTTGACTGACATGGCAGCCACCAGCCACCTCTGTCCAAATTTTTCTTCCCATTTCTTTCATCTCCTATCTCAATCTGAAAATGTGAAAATGTGGAATTGCTCTGTGGTATTCTTTTCGTTTCCATTTCTTTAGCCTACACGTGGATTGAGACAGATTCACACACACACACACACCTAAATAGATCTGAGAGCATGGTGGGCTGAATGATGAATTATGATTTCAGAAGGCCAGCATCCTAATCCCTGCCCAAACTTGCAACCTAAGATTGTAACAGAGCTGGTCTAGAACTTCTCCTCCTTCTGGTGTTCAAGTTTTTTCTTCTTCTAAGAAATGTTTATCTAGTATCTGTCATAGTATTAAATGTGTGGCATTAAATGTGTGACCTACACATTACTATCAGAACAATGGAATGCATTATTGTAGGATTCCACTCACCACATCCTGCTCAATCAATCAATCAAAGCCTTTATTACAGTCAACAGACCTCCAGCAATACCTGTTTACACCTTAGGTATATGTTGCCTTAGTTAATGAGGCTGGGTGAAGGTGACTAGAGGCCATGGGGAGGGAAAGTGCAATCCTCCAGGAGTTCAGCTATAACATTCCTCACCATTGGCCAGGTTTGATGGGACTTGCAGTCCAATCATATCTTGTATATGTTACCCACTTATGCTAAAGGCATTCTGCTATATCCTTTAGCACAAATCCAAAACAAAGAGTTATTCGTCTTTTCTTCTTGGGTGATTATTCAGTATGGCACTCATTTGGGTACACCAAGTTGATATAGCACATGGTGTGTAACTGTGGCCCTCCAAATGTTGCTGAACTACAGTTCCCAACATCCATAGACACAGCTAATGGCAAGGAGTTTCTATCTAAAAAGTTCTGGATGGCCACAGCTGACTAACCTTGGTATGTAGGTTAAAGAAAGTTTAGGAAATGCCATAGTTAAAACAAACTAATTACATGAGAAGTTGCAGTAAAAACTATTTCCTCCTGTTGTCAGAAGAAAATAGTCTAAATGTTATGATCTGAGTATCCATTTTAAGGTACGCTTTATAAAATGTTAAGTTTACTGAAACAAGAATCTACCTGATGCCACAACTAAGATTACAATCTGACATTTTCATCACAAGAATGGCTTACTCTTAATTGAGCTGCAACGTTTTGAACACTCCTGCCAACTTATGAAGTTGTTGTCATTCCCCTCACAGCCTCCATATGTGAACTCCTTGCATGTTTGTGAGTGTCTGTCATAGTACCACCTGGAAAATATTGCTCGGCAGGGTCCTTTAAAAGGTGGCTGCAAACAGATTTTTCTATCATCTGCAAAAAAATTAAAATAAAGAGAGAGAGATGGATCAGGTATCTCTCCCATAAACAATGAGTTAAAGAGAGTCCAGGTGAAAAGAAATCCACATATTGGAAACAGAACTAACTTTGACAACTTCAGTTGCTGCAAAGAAACATAGACATTTTTAACCCGAATTAACCAAGGAGAACCACATGATGAAGCAAAAACACCAGCTCCCAAGCCAACATTTGACAAAAACAACAACTCACTTTTCATAGTACAATCAGAGTTGTAGAATCAATACACCAAACCTTCAGCTCTGACCCCTCTTTCTAGTATCTGACACTGATTCCTTCGTAAATAGCAAATGTACATTAACTAGGAATAACAAATTTATGACAAGCTGAGTCACCCTTTTCCAAAATGCCGGGGACCAGGAGTGTTTTGGATTTTGGATTCCCTCCACCCCAGATTTTGGACAATTTGCATATATATAATGAGATATCTTGGAGATGGGACCCAAGTCTAAACAATATTTACAATATTTTGAATATTTACAAGCTATGGATGGTTGACTCGGTGGATACAGAAGGCCAACTGCACATGCTCCTTTATAGGCCAAAGACCAGAGCAAGCCACCAATAGGTTTTGCTGGAATGCAACTCCCAGAATCCCTTGCAAAGGGTGCAGGATGCTGGGTGTTGTCATTCAAAATGGGTAACTTTCCCAGGATGAGCCTAGTTACAAAAAGAGACGGGAAAAACAGGCCAGGTGGAAAAGTTTTCTCCCTCCTCCACTGCTTCCTAAACTTTCGTCCTCCTGAAGTTTTGGACTTCAGCTCTCAACAATCTTGATTGTTTTCCAAACTAGAACTTCTGGA
Organism: Phrynosoma blainvillii; assembly: GCA_026167975.1. NCBI lineage: Eukaryota > Metazoa > Chordata > Lepidosauria > Squamata > Phrynosomatidae > Phrynosoma > Phrynosoma blainvillii. The sequence goes on from JANUYF010000005.1 coordinate 34,525,814, forward strand.
AGTTGAAGTCCCAAATACCCAGAGGACCAAAGTTTGGGAAACACTGTCAGAGCAGGGCGACCAGCTATCCTCACCGCAAAGGAAGACAAGGTACTGCAAAATGGAGGGCATTGAAGAAAACTGGAGGACATGACCAAATTAAAAGCTCAAAACACTCATAGAAATAGAAAATCATGTTTCTCAGCTATGCTCAAAATGGAGAAACTTTTGGAATTCCTTCTGGACTGGAGTTTGAAATGGAGGACAAGTCCTGGAAAAGGAGGATACCTGGGTCAACCTTGCTGCAAATAAGATAGTTTGACACCACTTTCACTGCCATGGCTCCATGCTAAGGAATTTTAGACACTGCAGTGCCACAACAAACTGCAATGCCCAGAATTCCCCAGCATGAAGTCCATGTTAGGGAATTCTGGGCACTGCAGTGCTTTACTCTGGTGCCACAACAAACTGCAATACCCAGAATTCCCTAGCATGGAGTCCTTGTTAGGGAATTCTGGGCACTGTAGTTTATTGTGGCACCAGAGTGAAGCACTGCAAGGGTACCTACTAAAACAAATGACAGTACTTGCCCATAGGGAAACCACACTTGCCCACAGAGAATCATTGGAGAATATAGTCTATACTATATTATATTATATTGTCTAGATCAGGGGCAGGCAACCTTTCCCCTTTAAGGGCCGAGGGACTTCAGCTCCCAGAAGCCTCAGCCATGTTGGCCAATAGTCCCATGTTGGCCAATAGCTCCTGGGAGTCTGGGAGCTGAAGTCCCTCAGACCTTAAAGGGGAAAGGTTGCCTACCCCTGATCTAGATAGATAGATAGATAGATAGTCTATATCTATCTATACATTGGGGAATACTTGCCCATAGGAAAATATTGGGAATTACTTGCCCACAGGGAAACATAGGAAACATCTGCAATGTTTCCCTATGGGCAAGTATTCTCCTCTCTTTCCCTATGGGCAAGTATGGTTTCCCTATGGGCAAGTACTGTCATTTGTTTTAGTATATCCCCACTGCAAGTGCCCAGAATCCTCTAGCATGGAGCCATGGCAGTGAAAGTGGTGTCAAACCGGGTTATTTCTGCAGTGTAGATAGCTATAGCCCCTGTACAAGAGGCGAACCACGTCGGGCAAAAGGGGAAGGTGGAGGCTCAAGAAAGCATTCCCAGCCCAAAGCATCCTGAGTAGCAAAATTGTTTGGAAGAGCCCAGCAAAGCCCAGTTACCTTCTGGCATCTTTTGGGCACGAAGAAGCCCCAGAAACAAGGAGATCCAAGCAGCCAGGGTCAAGATGCGCAGGTTTTGAGTGGCCATCATCATCATCATCATCAGCTCCATAGCGCAGCGATGCCTGCCTGGCAAACTAAGGAGGCTCTTCTCCTTTCTCCTCCTTCTCTTTCTGGGACTCTCGTCGAAAGCAGGCCAAGCGATCTCTGCCTTGGCCCGTCCCGGTTCCCTTTATACGCCCCAAAGTCTTCTGCCTCCGCCTCCGCTTGGCTCAGTTTCTCCCTGCCTCCTCGGATGATTCATTCATTCATTCATTCATTCATTCATTCATTCATTCATTCTTCGCTCTTGGCACCAGGAAGGCCCTAAGCATCCCCAAGGGATGGAGGGGGAACAGATGGCCTCACCAGCAAAATGGAGGACATAGCAAGGGAAATGGAGGGCCCCAGGGTGGTCAGAAAGTCCTCCATTTCCCAGGACCTCCATGTCCTCCTTCTGTCCAGGAGGAATGTCACCATGTCCTCCCTTTTGAGCAGGGCGAAGAAGCACAGATTGACATTTCTGGGAGGGTTTGTAGCTTTTCTTTTGCCCTGTCCTCCATTTTTTTCTTGAAGGTCCTCCCTTTTAAGCAGAGTGGAAAAGCATGGATTGATATTTCTGAGAGAGTTTGTAGCTTTTCTTTTGCCATGTCCTCCATTTTTTCTTGAAGGTCCTCCCTTTTGAGCAGGGCGAAGAAGCATGGGTTGACATTTCTGGGAGAGTGTAGCTTTTTTTTTTTTTGCCATGTCCTCCATTTATTCTTGAAGGTCCTCCCTTTTGAGCAGGGCAAAGAAGCACGGATTGACATTTCTGGGAGGGTTTGTAGCTTTTCTATGGGTATCTCCTCCATTTTCCTTGACTGTTCAACATTTTGCTGTGCCTTGCCCTCCTTTGTGGTTAGGACAGCTGGTCACCCTGTGGAGGACATGACCACTCCTAGAAATGTAAATTCATGCTTCTTAGACCTGCTCAAAATGGAGGACCTTTTGACATTCCTCTTGGAGAGAGGGCTGAAATGGAGAACATGCCCAAAGTAAAGCTTAAAAAAACCTCATAGAAATGTAAATTTGTGCTGCTTAGTTATGCTCAAAATGGAGGGACATTTTGAAATTCCTCCTGGACAGAAGGCTGAAAATGGAGGACAGGTCCTGGAAAAGGAGGACCTCTGGTCTTCCTGCAAATGGATGCTGGAGGAGGAGCAGCACCAGCATCCTTGCACGTCTCACTAGCTAGATTTACAAAGAAAAAGATGCCCCCAATAGATGGTTACTTACTGGAAGGTTGAAATCTGGCCAAGAGTTGAGGGTTTAGAGACGCTCTTTTGGGCCATTTACAGAGTCACTATTGCTACATCTGCACTGCAGAAACAATCCAGTTAACACCACTTGAACAGTGAAGGCTCAGTGCTATGGAATCCTGGGATTTGTAGTTTATTGTGGCACCAGAACGCTGCGAGAAAGAAGGGTAAATGTGTCACAAAACTACAGTTCCCAAAAATTCCATAGCATTGAGCCATGGCCATTACCGTTTATACCACGTTGCTTACACAATGCCTGGACCCAATTTGGGGTTTCCATGCCCTTGTCCCGCATTTTAAAACATACCATTCTGCTCAGGGGGGGTTCCAAAAACTGGAGTCAAACTAGATTATTTCTACAGTGTGGATGCAGCCTATGTGACAGATTGATGATTTGAGTATATCAACCCACTACTGAATAAACTAAGGGCACATCTACATCTGTAGGTAACTGCCATGGCTCAATGCTATGGAATTCTGGAAACTAGTTTTGTGAGATGTTTAGTCTTCTCTGTTAGAGAGCTCTGGTGCCACAACAAAGTACAATTCCCAGAAATCCACAGCATTGAGCCATGGCAGTTAAAGTGGTGCCAAAGTGGATTATTTATGCAGTGCTGATGGAACCTTATAGAAGAACAATTTTGGAGCACTGGAGTGGCCATCATTTCAAGACCAACTATTTGTTCATCTAGTCCAGGCCTCAGGCCAAATGAATATCTCACCTACAGCAGACTAGTTGAATTGGCTAAATTTATATAAGGGTTTATTTATCAAGTTTCCCCATACTTTAATAGCTGTACTTTAGTTGAAAATAACACTATTGCCCAGCTCCAATATTGTCTCTCTTGACTGGCAGGTACTCTCCAGATCTTTCCTGCAATTTCACAGATCACTAGATCCTTTCAAAAGGTTGGCCCAAAATTTGAACTTAGGACTGCTTGCATAAACAGTAAAACATTGACAGGGGAAGCTTGGTTCCTAAGGGAAGTTACTTTTCTGTTGCTAATTGAGTTGATTTTATTACCTGTCTTTTACTACCTGTCCTGTCTTGTCCCCCATCCCAATATTACCAAGAAAAAGAGTCGCTTCTGCCTGCATTGAGATCCCTCAGTATTTATTTATTTATTTTTATACCCCACTCTTTAGAAATGCTTAACTGACAACAGAAGTAACACCTGAGACAAAATTTGGGCCTGTGACTCTAACATTGTCATTTGTATTTCTCCTGTATGATTTTTAACATCTTTACCTGATGAAGAAGTGAAGCTTCGAAAGCTTGCATTATGTATTTTGTGCATTTTGATTGGCCAATAAAGTTATTGCTTTTTTTGTGAGCATAAAGCATATGGTTTGTTAGTGAGTCTCTCCCTATTTCCTTGTCTAATGTATTGTGCATTTAGAGTTTAGGAAAGTGACTTTTTGGATATTATCCAAATATACAAAAAAGAAACTTTCCCATGCTTTGGTATTCATGCACTACTTATATTACATCTTTTGCATTTAAAAAAAAAAGTTTCAGTATTGCTTTGGAAAGGAAGCTAGCCTGAGAATCATTACATGTAAGCTTTCAGTGGTTTTGTGACCTTTCCATCTACTGACATCAGCCTCAGGGACTGTGACCCCCAAGCAATTAAATGAAATCTAGTTCTTCCTGCAAATAAACCAGTATATTTTGTAAATAGTTACTGAGAATATTCAATGTTTATGATTTTTATTCAGATTACTTGGCTTATTAGGATCACCATATCTAATGAACCCCAATTTCACATATATGATGATAGCTTTATATTTGACAGAGTATGGCCAGGAAGAAAAGGAACAGGGAGATGTAATGTTTAGGTTTCATGGCCTTTTGTTAGTCTGACCCTAGAAAATTCTTAGGATGCAGATCTATATTAGGATGGCCATGTACTCTGCTATATAGAGGATGATCCTCTATTTGAAGAGTTGTCCAGTTTGAGTTTAGTTTAATGGCCATGCACTGGCTCAGCAGTACTGCATGCAAAAAGGATCTTGGGATTATTGTTGATCATAAATGAAACACGAGCCAGCAGTGGTACTGCAGCAAAGAAGGCAAATGCTATTTTAGCCTACATTAATAGAAACACAGTAATAATCCCACTATATTCTGCACTGTTCAGAACTTATCTGGAGTACTGTGTTTAGTTCTGGGTACCTCATTTTAAGAAGGATACAGACAAATTGTCAGAGAAGGGCAACAAGGATGATAAGAGGTATAGAGAACAAAACCCAAGGAAAGCTTGAAGTGCTGGGCATGTTCAGCTTATTGAAGAGAAGACTGAGGGGTGACATGATCACACTCTTTAAACCTGCTCCATCACATCCGTATCCTTCTTAAAATGTGGTATCCAGAACTGAACATAATACTCCAGATGCAGTCTGAGCAGTAGAGAATATAGTGGAACTATTACTCCCCTCAGCTGCTGAAGGGTGCCATGATTGCACTTAAATTCTTCCATGTTTCTAACATTAAGGAGTATGGGGAACAATTTTGCTAGGTTTGTGGCTACCCTGAGGGACTTTAAGGCTAGGGATGCCTTTCCTTCCTCCAAAAAACAGAACAAAAAAACAAACAAAAAAAAAAAAACCCTAGAAGTGAGTAGAAGACATTTTCAGTTCTGAAGAAATACCGCCTTGAAACAGCTCAAGGAGTCCCTTAAACATAGCAAACCTGTCCCCATTCTCCCAGACCTTATTCACACTACATAAATAATCTAGGATGAAACCAGGTTGAATCCTTGTTGTTCACACACATCCCAAATGCACTTGATGCACTGGGGTGGGGCTGGCAAAAAAACCACTTAATTCGATATTTGATACTGGGGTTTTTCCCAACTTTCCCTGAAAGATCTGCAAAGTGTGAATAAGCTTCTGAATCGATTCAGATTACTCTGTATCATTCCTTCGAATGGAGGTGGCTCCATTTTAACCCAAAACGATGGCATATGTGAATAACACTAAGGTTAAAAAGACCTGAAGTGATTCACAAACAGAAAACAAAATAGGAACAACAAAACCTATAAGCATCAGCGCAGCAATCCGCATCCCCTCGAGACAAAAAAATGAATGTGAATGCTCCCTAAAATGCTTTGGAGGGGCTTACTGGCCATTTGGGCAAACATTTTTCACAAATGCAGGAGAGACATGAGGGATGCATGCTGCACTAGGACCACATTTTATCCAACCCTGATCTGAATTGTGGTAATTATTTCTGTAATTATCTCTTCGTGTGAATTGTAGTTTGGTGAGATTCTGGCTGAGAATTCTAAATCCTCCTCCCTAAACTGCAAATCCTAGGATTTCATAGGATGTTGCCATAGCAATTCTCTGTTCTCCTTTGTGGTGATGTATGTACAATTTTTCGTATTTATTTATTATAGGCCTAGTTGAATCTCAGTTAAGTCTCTACTCCATATCTCTTTCATTGCCATTTTTAGCTGTGTTATAATCTTTTATGTACAGTGCAAGTAGTCAAGAGATGCAACACTGTTTAAATATGCTTAAATCATTTGAATGTGAAAAGGTGAGAGACGTGAGCCAGAAGGAAGAGACTGATCGGCTGCTTTACCTGACATATTCCTGTACCCTCTTCCCAGTTTTGTATAGCCTTCTGGCCACTGTTGGAAACAGGAGACTGAATTAGCTAAAATGCTGCAAATGCCCATATGATTACCTTTTTTCCCTCTTTTTTGGGAAATCTGGAAACATTTATTCTTAGCCTTCCAGGAAAATTCTAAATCAGATATGTTCTATATATAGGGAAACAATGACAATTCTTCCCATTTCCCCAACTTGAGCTGGCCTGAGTGACAAATAAGGATGGGAGATGAAGAAGTTTCTGCTGTTCTGAGTTATAAGTCATTTATATTGCAGGAAAAGACATTACCTTATGACAAGAACTGTTACCTAAAAACGAAGCCCCAAGAGTCTGTTCCCAGTGCAAGAAAAAACAGGTGGTAGGATGTGATTAAAGGTGATACAATATCTCTGCAAAACAGTATCTCTCACACACACACACACACACACACACACACACAAGCCAATGTGGTATAAAGGTTTGAGCATTGGGTTATGACTCGGGAGGCCAAGGTTCGAATCTTGTCTTGGCCATGGAAACCCACTGGGTGACCTTGGGTAAGTCACATCCTTTCAACCTCAGAGGATGGCAATGGCAAACCTCCTCTGAAAACTTGCCAAGAAACCCCTGTGATATGTTCTCCTAAGAGTTGTCATAAGTTGCCATCAGAACTTGGAAAAGTTACTTTTTTGGACTATGAGTCCCAGAATTCAGTGTCTTTTCTAGCCTGGGGATCTAGAAGATGTACTAATTATTATTATTTTTAACATGTCCAAGTTCTGCACTCATTCAAGCAAGAAAAGTGCTGTTCAAAATATCTTTTTATAGGAGGATCGTTTGCCTGGTTCTTTATTCAATGGCCATCAACTTTCTGATTTAAGCTCTTCTCCATATTTTGACTGAGCTAACAATCATCATGCCAATCTGACTTCTCATTTCCTTTCTTAAAAATAATTTTAACTTTGTGAAATACTGTATATACTCATGTACAAGTCTAAAGATTTTAGTCAAAAAATTGACCCCAAAAACCTGGATCGACTTATCCACAGGTCAATGTACCGTAAGTCCTGTACTTTAACTCCTATAAAGAGGGAACTATCACTTGGTGAAAGGCAAGAGCATAATCTGTCCTGGAAGTATTGAAAAAAAAAACCCTCTACTTTCTCACCCATCCAGCCTTTAGTGTGAGCATAAACAGTTATGTCTACTGGAATTTTGTAAGTTCTTTAGCACTGTTTTCTTTTGCTTCATCCTTTAGATCTTTTTTTTTTTACCCTCAACTTATCCATGGGTCATATCAACATCCATATTTCTGGCTCAAAACCTGCCATCGACTTATACATGAGGTGGGCTTATAGTTGAGTATTTATGGTATATAAAGCACAAAAATCAGAATAAAAAATAATAATCAGCAAGCATCACACACAAGTGCTGCATCCTTTTTGTCGCTGTTGGAGACTGCAATTTAAGTGTGTAGCTTATGACTGGAGACATTGATGACCATGTGAAGAGACAATGTATTTTTCTGTGCTTCCTTTTCTAAGGGTATTTCTGGAAGGTATTTGTAGGACTACTTCTCCAAAATGAAGAGTTAGCAACTCAAGGTCATTGTTGCATATTCATATATGCTATAAATGGAAACTGCTTCCTGTGAATAAATTGTTCGGACACCGCTGAAGATACTCTGTCCTGTTGTGTCAACTTATCTGCAAGTGTGACTTGCCAAATTAATGAAAACCAGTTATTTAATATAGACCCTGTGGCTATTTTCTAACTTTTTGCAATTACTATTTGAGCTGCCCCTAGCAAGAGACAAATAGGTTTGACCTTCTGCTCATCTTACCTTACCTCATCTTAGCTCTCTTTGATCATAAGTTACTTCTTTCTCTTTCCTTGCAATGTATTTGCGAGCTGCCTTGGGTCCCTTCAGGGAAAAAGGCAGGATAGGAATCAGATAAATAAATAAAAATAAATATGGAAACTGTCTAGGGAATTATCATGAAACCACCTTGCAAAGGTGCACTAGAACATAGTACTAATTTAAATGCTTTCACCTTTTTAACAGCGAAGAAGCAAGGAAATCACTCAGTAGTTCTTTGGCACATGATTTGCCAGCAAAAGGTCCCATGTTTAGTGCACCAGTAAATCATCCTATAGTAGAACAGAAGCATTCAACTGAGGTGGACAGAACCAAATGGACCTTGGAAAGGCATTCCTAGTCAGTACTAAGGATGTAAATTTTCATAAATTTTGTTCTTTCAGACAACAACAAATAATTTTATTCTTTTTCTCCTTGCTGTAAGAAAGTTGTAAACGCTGCTGTTTTTGAATATCATTTGTATTTCGGACTTCTGTGAATAGAAACGCAAATAGTTTTCTAATTTGTTCTTCTCAGATCTTCTCTGTTGGCATAGAGTGCATTGCTGCACACGCATGACATTTCCCGCACAGAAAACAGCATTTTCTGTATTCCGTCCTTGAACAAAAATTCAGTTTTCTGTGTAGGAAATGTGTTTTCTTTGCAAAAAATTTGTGTTCTGCACAGAAAATGCTGGTTTTTTACTCCCAGAATCCCCATGAATATTTTTGTGCAGAATATGTTCCAAACCATGAAGATTCTGCCCATATAATTCTCCTTCTCTGGGGTTTCCTGACACTGGGGGAAATATTTTTGGAGTATTATTGAATATTCCTTTCTTGTGTGTAGCTAAATGGCCCAGCAGTCTCATTGCCATAGGGTTATTATATGTTCACATCAAAGGGGCATTTTTGGATACAAATCTTATGGCTGAATATCATCTCGGTACTATTGTTCAAAAGACATTTTTAAACCATTTAAACAGATTATTGCACAAAATTATTGCCATTGGTCACCAGACGAGATTTTAAAAGTGCAAAAGATGTCATCTTTTAAAAAAAGGTGGAGGGAGAATACAACACACACTTCAATTTAAGAGAGGCAAATGTTTAAAGCTGAGATGGGCTACTTGTCATCCCTTCCACATGCCATTGGACTGAAACCACCACCATCCCTCCCAGTGGTTAATGCTGGCTAGAATTGGAATCCAGCAACATTTTGGAAGACCCCACAATCTGGCCACCTTGATGTAAAATCTACATGGAGAAATCCTGTGCATGTTTCCTGAGTTTCTGAGCAAACATGCATAGGATTTCTCCATGTAGTTTTTACAACAAGGTGGCCAGTTTGTGGGGTCTTCCAAAAATGTTGCTGGATTTCCAACTCGAGCCATCATTAACCAATGGGCAGGATAGTGGTAGTTGCAGTGCAATGATAGTTTTTCTATACATGCTTACTTTGCTTCTCTTTCCCCAGTGTTTCCCATGTCATATTCCAAGCCCCTCTATTGTTTTGCCTCCACAGCGTAGCACACACAAAGGGCCAGACGTTTCCTCAGCAAACCCATTTCCTGAGCAACTCTCAGCACACTTGATGTTTCCATTGTAGAGAAAGTAGAAACACACATCCTGTCTCTAATGGCCTTCCTCCCCCCCCCCCCATCCCCATCCCCATCCCCCTGGCCTACTCCACACTCCCTTCATGGACACTGGGAACTATCCATTGCCGTGCCTTTACCCACAGTACAGGTGTGTGAATCCCACATGAAATACTTCAAGGTAGAGCGAATTCTCTAGGAATCTGTTTCTTGGCAACCCAAGATTCTTCATAGTAAGATCTAGTTTCCTCGGGGTGTGTGTGTGTGTGTGTGTGGTTTGGGTAGTTTGGGCATGGCATGAAGGAAAGAACAGGATGGTTGGTTTTCCATGCATGTTTTTAATGCCTCATTTTTGGTTTGGGACCAGGGAAAACTAGAGCATGGAGGAGGAGGAGGGGGGATTCAAACTGTGCTGCTTAATCAGATTAGGGTGGCTTTCTGCTGATGAATTAAAATCCTGTAAAGAAAGTTACTAGGAGCTCAAGAGGCTGGCAGGGGAGTTGGCTGGTAAGAAGTTGCTACTTCAAGGAAATTGAATGAAGTTATTTCAAATCTAATTTAACCCCATCTCTCACACCCATTCCCCCCCCCCTCTCTCTCTTTCTCTCTCCTTACTCTAAAGCAACAATGCCAGCCATCAACATAGAAGATCTGAGCGAGAAAGATAAACTGAAAATGGAAATAGAACAGCTCCGGAAAGAAGTCAAGTTGGAAAGGCAACCTGTGAGTACTCCCCTTGTGGTTTTAGCCTTTGGATTTGGGAAGAGAAGCTTTTTGGAAGAGCTCCTGTTTCCAGTGGGATATCAGTGCTCTGCTAGGGAGGTTTGGGAGTTGAGGCTGGGAAGAGGCGTTTTCGCAACAGGTTATTTGGAGTTATTGTAAACAAAGCAATTTGGCAAAAGACTGCCTGTATTATTAAAGGTGCTGAGAAATGAGGCCCAGGTTGTTATTTTAATTTAGGGGGGAAATCATGACCAGAAGTTCTCTCTGGCAAACTAAAAGAAGCTCTGAGTTTTCTAGATTTAGACAAAAACAAACCAGCCTCACCCAGACCTCTCTGGATACATGAGCCAATGAAGTAGAGATGAAAGATCTGATTTTATTTCTTTGGGAAAACAGATCCACCAGACAGCATGGAACACATGCAAGACTATATGGGAGTGGGCAGGATCTGGATAGATTTCCCTTGTCTGGCTTTAAGTAAAAAATAAACTCAAAAGTACAGCCATTTAACATTTTTATAAATCTGAGTTATTTTCTCTTTTTTTGCCATCATGTTGATTTTTATTGGGTGCCTTTCTGCTTGTAATATTATTATCATTGATGATGATAATATATATATATATATATATATATATATATATATATATATATATATATCCTGCCCCTCTGCAGAGCAATCGGGGCGGCTTACAACATTAAAATTTCCATACAGATATATTAATACAATCTAAACTGAACATAAAAATCCCAAATCCCACCCATCCTTTAAGAAGGGTTCTTCTTATTCCAGGCCCGATGCTGTTGGGCCTGGTGTCTCTCCCCCAGATGACATTGGATGGAATGGAAGGAGGGCTCTTCTTCTTCTTATTGCCTGACAGTTATATGGTTATTGGCACTTGCAACAAAATGTTGCAGTGCATATTGCTCTCTCCAGCATTTTAGCAAGTCATGTCATTTTCCAGAATACCATACCCTACAACTGTCCCAATTGGGCAGGGGCAGGCCTGATTAATGCTCTCTCATCCCACTTTCAGCTGCTGTTAAATTGTTCCAGTTTCACTCTCGTCCTCCCACATTCCCCTTCTGCTTACTTCAATTGCTACAAAATGAGTTCAAAGTGCAAAAGTAGTTTGGAGAAGTGAAGAATGAGCAGAATCTTGTCCTTCCCTGTAGGCTCTGGCACAAGCAAACTATTTCAGCTTCTCCTAGTCTGTATATTCTTCCTTATCTGTAACTTTTGCCATTGTGAGCACACTATGATGTTGCTTGACCGCACATGTCCCAACTGTCATCTGTGAAATTTTGGAGGGTAAGGAATACTCCATCACATTCCAGCCTCCCCACTGGTATTCTTCCCTTCCCAGAACAGCTAGCCAGAATTCCAAGCATGCAGAATGTGTTTATGGGGTATTTAGATCCACTCCACACCCACAACTTCTGCAAACTAGGTCTGTCAGCACCTGCTCTTTTACATGGATTGTGCCATTTGGACTACATAAGGATAAGCAATAGCAATAGCAATAGCAGCTACATTTCCATACCACTTACCAATGTACATAAGCACCCCCTAAGTGGTTTACAATGTGTAAGCTAACTGTCCCCAACAAGCTGGATACTGATTTTAGTGACCTCGGAAAGATGCCAGGCTGAGCCCCTGGCTGGTATTAAACTCACAACCTTGTGGTTTGTGAGTGAGTGGCTGCAGTACAGGCATTTAACCATCGTGCCACCAGGGCTCCCTCAAATTTGCTATTAGTATACAGGATTGTTACTAAAATTGGGCAGTATTACTAGGGCAAAGCTATATATTAGAAGGGAAAGAGGATGCCTCATACATTTTACTATGGAGTTTAAGTGAGGGACAGTCCCACAACATCAACCTCATCTAGTCCTCTCTTCCTCCTCCTCTCACGACTACCAGATAATCCACTTCTGATTCCTCCCCAGTTGCTCTGTCATGGAAACTAAACAATACAGCCAGTTAAATACCCTCTCTCATAGGATGGCCCTCTCTCATAGGGGTGGGCAAGGTGCAGCCCCCCATTTCCTATTGGATTGCAATGCCCATCAGCCCTAGCCAGCAAAGCCAATGGTCAAGAATTCTCGGAGCTGCAATCTAAAATTGGGAGGGTATATTTTGCCCTTAAAGGATGAAAGCAAATCTGTTACAAACTCAACAATAAAAAGAAAATAAATAGTACCTGCTTCATCAACAAGCCTACTTAAATGTCAGAGTTCTATATAAATAAAAAAGTATTTTTCTGCTGGTGGAATAACAAAAAAGAAGGAATATATCTATCCTTTCTTAGCAGGGCATTCCAGAGACTGGGAACAGGCATTAAAAAGGCCTTCTCATATCAGACTGAATAATAAAAGAGGAATGTAAAAACCCAGTAACAGAAATATGGCAGTGAGAAAACCAGACAAAGCATTGTCTCTGGAGGACTTCCAAAAGATGGGTGGTGGCAAAGCCAGGTGAATCTGGGGCAGAAGGGCATTCCACAGGTATGGTATTGTAACCCAGATCAGCCTGTCCTGAATATCAGGTGCTGGCAAACCCAAATGGGAAAGTATTTTTGTACTCATGGCTTTCTTGGAAGATTCCCATAGAATTCTGAGTAGAATTCAGGTTCATAAAAAGTAATGGTAGACTCAGGACAGATAAAAGGAGGTACGTCTTTATATACCATATAGCTTAATGTTTCCCAAATGTTGGTCCTCCAGATGTTTTCGACTTCAACACCCAGAAACTCTAGCCAGTTTGGACACCAGTCTGGAATTCTAAGACCTGAAGTCCAAAACATCTGGAGGACCAAGTTTGGGAATCACTGATGAGTTAAATGGTGGAATTGGTTAACACATCATGCAGGAATGGCTGGCAACTTGGAAAGCATTCAAGGGAGAATGGATAAAGACAGTGAGATGAATTGACAGAGGCAACCAACAGTTGTGAATAGAAACTAGTCCTAACTGCACTAGTTAGGGCTTTGGTCTGATCCAGCATTGTTCTTATATTCTGTGTTCTCATGCACTCTGTCTCAGTTTGGTAGACCTTAGAAGAATTAGGGGTTTGGACTGTGCCTCCCAGCATCCCCCATCCAGCATGGTTATGAATTTTGGGAAACATATCAGTTACAAAACAATGTAGGAAAGGATTGGAGTTCTGTGCTCCATTTAGCTAGTAGCAGCATTTTGGACCATCGGATGTTTCTAAGGATTCTCCAAAGGCAGCTCTCAAGTAGATCATACTAGCTAGATCTTAAAATTAAGTCCGTCCCCCCAACGCACACTGGTCTACAACTCCCAGAATCCTCCAGCCAACATAAACATTGGCTGTGCTGGAGGGGGGAGAGGAAGTTACCCAAGCCCTGATTATACTAGTCCAATTTGAATGTTACTTGGCCATAGTTGCCTTAGGCAGGTCTGTTTTCTCCATGAAAGGCCCTACTTGGTGAACCAGTCTAACCCAAAAAAGAAAAATGTAGTCCTGGCAACTATGAGTACATCCATAGGGAACCTACAGACTGTGAATCTGATTCTTCAGGCGGAGCAGAATGTGCTTTATGCTTAAAAGCAGAATATTTCAGCAGAATATTGCCTCTAAGGATTACCTGTGTTGTTTAATGGATTATGTCTGTTCACTTTCACTCTGTCATAGATTTATGCTTATATTTTTACCAGAGGGTTGCAGGACTACCTGGATTTTCTGTCTAAAACACCAAAATGGCTTGGTTTGCCTCTGTTCCCCGCTCTCCTGCCGAACCACATTGGAATTACTGACACTAGGAAACAGCTATTGACATCAGCCAGAGTGCTGATGACACAGCCAGAACTAAAATGCAAGCTATAATTACAAGGAAAGGGGAGGAGTGTGAACAGGCTAATTATGGGGTATGTGAACAGAGGGCTAAATCTCCCACTTTTTGTATTGCTTAAGTACAAGTGATGGCAAGGAGCCCAGGTGAAGTGTAGCCTGCAAGGAACAAATACCGGTAACCCAACGGCTATGGAGGGTGTGTGTGTAGTAAACTGTGCACCAATCAGAATTATGAATGGTGTGATAAAAATATTTTCATGAGATAAACGATACGAAGCATTCTCTTGACTAACGGATTGTGGACTACTTATTTTTTGCAAAAGCAATGGTGTTGCAATTGAAGATGAACTCCTCCACCATCTCTCTCTCTCTCTCACACACACACACACACACACACACACACAACCCCACATCTGAGTATTTTCAAGACATGTATGGTAGATGTGGGCAACTGTGCAGGGGGCAAGGACCATTTTGCTTCCCTTTGCCTGCCTTGTGGGCCACATCACAGATTCCAACAGGCCCAAAGTGATGCAGCATCACTTCTGGCCACCATTTTGGTCAATTTTCAACTGCTTTTTTATTTCATTTGTGTGTGTGTATGTGTGTTGAGGGTGCTTTGGAGGGTTGGGGAAAGGAAACTGCAGTGGTTTGGGCAGATTTGGACCACTTTGGGGGCAAAACCACCCAAAAATCAGCCCTTCAATTTGGGAGGATGTCAGGGGCTGTGCTTAGGGTGTCCCAAGGGCTACACGAGGCCTATAGACCACACTTTGCTGATGTATAGACTTCATCTATGACATAATTTGGCAAATTTCATACCTCTAGACAGTATTTAATTACATTCCATTTGCTGGAGTTCTTGGCTCACTGATTACATTTGAGTCCATATGTTTTTACTGAGTGTCCCTATGTCTTTACTGGGTATTCATTTGGACCAAAAACCCTATTACTTAAAATGTCATTGCTGGTTTTTCCAACCGTGGAAACTGCTGGCTTTGACCACATCTCCATCCTTCCTGTCTCTTTTCTAACAGAGCTGGGCTTAAGGGATGAGAAGAAATGGCCAGGAAACATATAGACAAGCTAAATTGGGGTCTCTTCCAAGTCAACCAAATGTTGTGGACTTCAGCTCCCAGAATTCCTGTTGGTCAAGCTGGATGGGGTTTCTGGGAGTTGAAGTCCAAAATACCTGGAGGACAAAAGTTTGGGAACCACTTCTCTAAAATGTTAGAAGCTATGGTTCTATCAGATTCACCCAACAGCAATGCAGATGGCTGGATATATTCTGACCTTTCACTGAATGCATCTGGGAAGTGATGCTTAGGGAGGGATGGCATCATTTGATGGCGAAATTTATGTAGAAAGTCCTAGGTAATTCCTGGCTTTGGGAGATCCCTCCCTCGTATTAAATATTTTACTTTGAGCTCAGAAAATTAGAGCGGGCCATGATCATTCACGGTTCAGTAAACTGCAGGTTAGAGAAGTGTAATCAACCCTTGGAAAGGTCAATTGTTTTAACCTTTTAAAACTCTCAGGATGCATGTGGACTCTGTTATTTGGACACTGTATTGTCCTGTTTACTTATGGGTTTCCTTGCCTAATTTCAAGGTTCTAGTTCCTTCCTTTAAAGCCCTAAATAGCCTGAATACCTGAAGGCAGGTGTGGATAAAGTGTGAGCAGCATTCCTCACATTGGCTATTCTGGCTGGAGCTGCTGAGCCTTGCAATCCAACAGTATCTGGAAGGTGACATTATTTCCACCCCTGCATTAAGGACTGCCTCATCCCTTGGTGACTAACCTCTTGTCAACTTTCCTGGGAGTAGAACTTGTTGTACTTTGTGGTGCTTACCTGTGGATGAACTTGCTTATATTTGTGCTATAAATAGATGGCACATGCAACAAAACCTTTGTATTCATAGTTTCACTGATATAGAATTTCTTTCTCAGATACCTGGCTGTACCACTGCTCACTTTTTCTTACATCGCAAAGACTGCACTTTGTCAGACCGGATTGTCTTTGCGGCTATAGAATTATAATTAATGTTTTTTCACTGCACTATAAACAATCTTTGTTATTTATTTTATTTATCTGTTCAAGTTACTAGTTGTTATGAAACTTACATTTTTCTAAAAACTATTTTTTAAAATAATAATCAGCAAAAAAAAAAAACCCCAAAAAAACACCCTTACTTGATAAAGGTGTGACTGGTGTTCCCCCCACCTACCCAAAACAAATGGGAAACTGAGGGTACAAGCCAAGGGTGGGCAATTGTGGAAAGTTAGGGGACTGCACTAACCCCCTAGGAGACCCTGGAGGGCCATTTTGTGTCCCTTCCCCCCAAATGCACCACCTGAGCCCTAGTGGACATGTTGGAGCCTTTGGGGGCATTTTTTTTAATTACAAAAAATGTTTGTTTTTTACCCCTGGGTAGTCCAGGGGGCTCCAAAGATTATGGGAATGCCCTTCAGACAATCTAAAGGACATCTGGGGGATTCTGGACCAAAAAAGAGGGGTTGCATTTATTTTATTTATTTATTTTCCCCGGGGGGGGGGGTTCTCAGGGCCACAAAAAGTGCCCTGGGCAGCTATACTTTGGCTACCGTGGTGTAGATTATACAAGTAATGCAATTTGGGGAATAGTGATTGATAACCATCAAGATGAAAATTAATGCAGAGAAATTAAGAGACAGATTTATATTTTTTGCTTCGTATGTGTCCATAACCATAAGAAATCAGAATAATATAGTTACAACCAATTTATATAAATATATATATGGGACACAGGAAATCCATTTTGTTCTCTTCCAGCACAATTCTGACTGGTGAAGATAGCCATAGGCCAATTGAGCTAACACTAAACCACCTGAAGATGTGCTGCACTCATCCCAATCTAGAACTACTGTAAATTACTTAGTAAAACCATCACTTCAAACTAGCTTTGTGCTTGCATTGTGACTACAGAGATTATCACACCGCTAATAAAACCGGCTTACCTGAGCAGTCTTAAATTTTAAAATGGGCGGCATCCTGATGTTATCAAAAGGATTTAGCTATCGAAATCGCTGCCCGGGTCCAGCATCACTCTCAGGGGCACTCAGCGTGTCTCTTTTCGAAGCTGGGAGTTTTCCGGCTTAAGGAAATGGCTGCTGGAGCGGTCCTGGGAACAGGGATGGACCTGGGATGGACCCGGGCGGTGATTTCGGCAGCTGAATAATAATAATAATAATGTTTTATTTCTAAGCCGCCCCTCTGCTCAGCAATCGGGGTGCCGTACAGCATCAGGATGCCACCCGTTTTAAACTTTAAGCTGTCTCAGGTAACCCAGTTTTATAAGCGGTGCAATAATCTCCTATGTCCCTGAATTTAAGGAGATCTGAATCAGATTTAATTTAATCCCTGACTTGCCCGATTCTTTCTCTACTCTTCTTTCGGCTGTTTTGTTAGCAGATTTTAACCAGCAGAGCAGTTCTGCCAATACATTGCTCTGTCAGCAGAGCTCTCAAAATAAAGAGACAGCACATATTTCAGCAAAGATTGCACTGCTAGCCTTGTATATTCAAACCAGATTTCTCTCTCTTTTTCCCTCTTAAGGTTTCAAAATGTTCAGAAGAAATTAAAAATTACATTGAAGAAAGATCTGGAGAAGACCCACTGGTGAAAGGAATTCCTGAAGACAGAAATCCTTTTAAAGAAAAAGGAGGCTGTGTTATTGCTTAAACAGGATTTAGGCAATTTTTTGAAACTGGAATAACAACAAATATCCTTGAATAACTAGCTCAAGTTTAAGTTTCAGGAGTTCTTACTGAACCAATACAGAGAAACTGATATTTTTTTAAGAAATGAGAATGGAAATGTCTGCTTATAATATCCTTCCCTGAAGCAGACTTTTTTACTTAATGTATCACTAAATACATTCCTAGAGGCCATTTCTTGCTCTTTTAATTTCCTGTGCTGCTCGCTAGTTTGAATAATAATAAAAAAAGTCTATTTGTATAACTAACTATAGTGTTATTTTGGTGAAGCAAATTCAAGGTGCATGGTGAAATGCTTCACTTCAATGTGGGTGCATATGTGGGCAGAATAGAAAATCTTAACCTCAAGACTACTGTGGCATTATACTGTCACATAAAACCTGCAGTTCCTTAATACTGAGGCGAAACATAATATGATTATGTGAATTTTTTTAAAAATTGGTTGCAAGCCATCTACTTCAGACTAATCCTAGGTGGCTGTAACGGTTGGGGGAAATGCAGCCCAAATGCATGTACCTGGAAATAATGAGATCAATGAAACTAATTACTCATCTTTATATTTCCTGAGATAAATGTCAGGTTCTTGGTACCCATTTCTTAAACAATTTCACTGAACTAAATAACCAACATTTATTAAAAACCAGTTATAACTGTGTTTTATAGATTATTTGTTTACAGCTCAGTAAATTAAAACCACAGTAAATCCCTGACTGAGCACCTATAGTGGGCTGGCATGGAGGAACTATAGATAAGTGGAGAAAAGCAACTATGGACGGTCTGATAGCCAAAATTTCTCCCTATAGTGCGTTGCCAGACTGAAAACTGGAGTAAACTCTTGTTCTTTTAATGCTCTGTAGAATAGGAATTTCAGCAGGTGTTGCTTTTTGCACAACCCAGTAACAAACAACACCTGCTGAAATCCTCTTGTCCACACAACCATTGAAGATAAAGGAGGCATTACCAGTTTTTACTCTGTAACAATGTCATGCCACCTAAAAATAAAACTGGAGTAACTTTTTAAAGTCACAAAACAGTGATGCATTTATTCTAGAGAAGTACCTTTTTGTATTGCTAATGGGATTCAACTTTTGGCTCCTGGACTTAGGAATGCTTTGTTCCCAGTGCCACATGGCTACTTGCATAGATATCCCTCCATAGAACAACACAACAACAGCACTGTGAGAAAATGCAATCCTGTGACTCACGTCGTCATTTTATATATATATATATATATATATATATATATTCTCCTGTCTGTTTTTTCCCTCTAACACGTTTGCCTAATGAAGAAGTCAGTGGAGCTTCAAAAGCTTGCACCACGTATTTTGTGCATTTTGGTTGGTCAAATTAAAGTATCACTGTTTCGTGGATTTTGGATGTTATTGTACTTTGCTATATGGCCCACATGGCTACCCTGAATATGTTTCCTGAAGTAACTTTTGTTTTTAATTTCCAAGGTTTTGGGGGCTGTCTCCCAGCTTGGAAGGAGTATTTGAATGATCCACTGCTCCAGGAATGGTAATTTACGAGTGGGACATAGGGAGAACAAAAAGCCCTCAGCAGCCACATGAAGCCTCCATTTTTCTGTCCCCACACCAAACCAACCCTACTAGTCAATATGTAGAGTCAAGTAGTGCAGGTCCATGTGTCACTGAATGTAAGTAAACTTCCTTTGAATAAATCATGCCTGGAAAATTTACGGAGTTGTAAGTGGCTGTCGACGTGGGTAGTCATACCTATAATGTTCTTAACTGCCATCAAGTCAGTGTCGATTTATGGCAACTCTATGAATGACAAACTTCCATAAGTCCAGGACATGCCCTAAGTTTCAACCTTCTGTCCAGGAGGAATTCAAAGATATAGCTGTGTTAGTCTATAAAATTAGTATGTGGAGGATCTTTTAGCACCTATGAGACTAAATGAACGAAAGAAGTTGGCAGGATGAGCTTTCGTAAGTCTACTTCTTCAGATGCATTTGGTGGAGTGGAAATCCAAGGACAGGCCTATATATGCCGTGTGTGTGTGAGAATGCCAATTCCAATTCAAAATCTTATGTGCATGGAAATGAACTGGCAAGCCCAGTTTTAACAATGGTTGTTGGTGAACAAATATGTAGAGAGATTTTGCAGCACCTCTGAGACTAACTAAAGAAGGAAGTTGGCAGCATTTGCTTTCGTAGACTTAATGCACCAAATGAACTTGAGGAAATAGATTAAAGTCTATGAAAGCTCATGCTGCCAATGTCTTTCTTTCAGTTAGTTTCAAAGGTGCTACAAGACTTCTCTATATACTGATTCACCAGAGTAGCAGGGCTACATCTTTGAATTCTACCACTGTTGGTGAACAAAGGCAGTGGAAACTATAGGCTGTAGGTGAGGAGAATGGATGAATGTCCAGGAGAATGAATGTCCAGGAGGAATTTCAAAATGCCCTCCACTTTGAGCACAACATGCTCAAAGTCATCTGCATATCTTAGATGCTCATATTCCATCCTCCTGTTTTCACTCCTCGTGTGTCCAAGCCTGATTTTCTTTAATATGTTCTGCATACAAGATATGCAGATGACATCATAGTACTAGTAGAAAACCTCACAGATATGGAACACCTACTAAGGAACATCAAATAAGAAAGTGCAAAGGGAAGCTTAATGTTGAACATAAAGAAAACAAGAATAATGACCACCGAGGGCCTTCACAAGTTCAACCTAGACAATGAGGAAATAGAAACAGGAAAAGAATTCCCATACTTGGGATCAAACATTGATAGAAATGGGGACTGCAGTCAGGAAATCAGAAGACTAAGAATGGGGAGGGTAGCTATGAAAGAACTAGAAAAGATCCTAAAATGCATAGATATGCAACTTAGCACAAAAGTTAGAATCATACAAGCCGTTGTATGGATGTGAGAGCTGGACAGTCAAGAAAGAAGATAGGAAGAAAATAAATGCATTTGAGATGTGGTGCTGGAGAAGAATGCGGAGGATCCCATGGAGAAACAAAAGGACAAACAAATGGGTCCTAGAGCAGATCAAGCTGGAAACCTCCCTGGAACCCAAGATAACCAAACTGAGGCTGTCATACTTTGAACACATCATGAGAAGAGGGGATTCTTTGGAAAATAGAATAATTCTGGGAAAGGTGCAGGGAAGTAGGAAGAGAGGAAGGCCACATGCTAGATGGATGGACTCTATTAAGGAGGTCACAGGTATTAAGGGGTTGCAGGAATGAAGTAGATCAGTGGAGGACAGAGGGTCTTGGAGATGTCTCATCCATAGGGTTGCCATGGGTCAAAATTGACTTGAGGGCAGTTAACAACAACATGCTCAAAATGGAAGCCATTTTGAAATTCCTCCTCCTGGACATTCATTCTCCTGGATATTTCATCCATTTGCCTCACCTACAGCGCACAGTTTCCACTGAAGTACTCAAAAGGAGCAAGGGTTTACATTTCTATGGAGTTTATCACATGGGAGGAAATTAGGAGTTTAAACAGTAATTAACCTGTGAAAATCGCACAATTGACATTAAAACACGATTAGGATGAGATTGACACAAGAGCCATTATCCCATGAATAATCAGATAATAAAGAACAAAAAGCCATTCACAGGAAAATCCCATGAATGATTTGCTGCTGTTTCTTGCCTGATTATTCCCAAGATAATGGCAGTTTTATCACGTTTCATCTCAACGTCATGCAAAAACCATTAGCACAATTGTGCGATTATCATGGGTTATTCACAGGATAATATCACTTTGAACATTGTGCAAAAACCATTAGCGCAGTTGTGCGATTATCACAGGTTATTCACGGGATAATACCACTTTGAACATGACGTCATGCGAAAACCATTAGCGCAATTGTGGGATCATCATGGGTTATTAATGGGATAATAGTACTTTGAACACAACGTCATGGGAAAGCCATTAATGCAATTGTGGGATTATCATGGGTTATTAATGAGATAACAGCACTTTGAACACAACATCATGCGAAAACCATTAGCGCAATTGCGGGATTATCATGAGTTATTAATAATATAACTTTGAACACAACATTGTGAAAAAACCATTAGCACAGTTGTGCGATTATCACAGGTTACTCACAGGATAATATTTGAACACTTTGAACACGAGGTTGTGCAAAAACCATTAGTGCAATTGCGGGATTATCATGGGTTAATCACCGCTTATACTTCCAATTGTGTGTGTGTGTGTGTGTGTGTGTATACAATAAACTCCTATTGAGTGTTTTTTTAGCTTTTATTGGATCATGTCCTCCATTTTTCTTGGAAAAAATTTTTTTGCAGTGCCTTCTCCTTCTTAATAATAATAATAATAATAATAAAATTTATTTATATCCCGCCCATTGGTAATCCAATCAGGGCGGCTTACAAACTTAAAACATACAATCCACAGTAAAAACATATAATACATATAATACAAAAAGCCACCCTTAGAGCTGCCATGGTGGCTCTTTTGAGTCCCTTTGGCATAGCGTCTGTGTATACTGCTCCAATGGGGTGCCCTGATGGGTCACCCTGCCATGATGAACAAATCTAGCCAGGGAAAGAAACCCCAGGATAGGTTGGCCTCAGGGAAGAAGAAGAAGAAGATCAAGAACAAATGGCCAGATCAGGGAAGAAAAAGAAGAAGAACAGCAAGAACAAATGGTCAAAGTCTGACCAAGGAAGCCAAGGAGGGCGTCCCAAAGTTGTGACTCACGCCTGCTTCCGTATACTTTTCTTGGGACCCTAGAGTGCGCATGCGCCACGGACTCCTCACTGACCTCAAAACATGGCTCTACGCTGCTGCCTTTTCCTCCTCGCAGGTCGAGAGCGGGCAGCCAAGCGGCTCTTTTTGCGCAATGGCGGCGCGCCCCTACGCTCTTTGCGCAGCCAGAGCACCAGAGCCCACCTCATATACACTGAGGAGCATTTCGCCCTGAGAGAGTCCCTGGGGAAGGTACCTAAGGAAGGCGCCCGCCATGTTTTGGGGGCGAGAGGCGGAGTTGACCGAGGGTTTGGGAGACGACCCTTGTCGTTTTTGTGTGCCTTCCACTCTGTTTCCGACTCGTGATGACCCTGTCATAGGGTTTTCTTGTCCAGATTTGTGATTTGTTCGGGGGGAGGGGTTTGCCATGGCTTTCCCCTGAGGCTGAGAGAGTGTGACTTGCCCAAAGTCACCCAGGGGGTTTCGTGGTTGAGCTGGGAATCAAACTCTGGTTTCCAGAGTCTCAGGGCCTTTGCAGACTGCTAGAAATAGTGCAAAATGAGTCCATTTTAACTGCCCTGGATCAGTGCTAGGGAATCATGGGAATTGTATTTTTTTCTGAGACATTAAGCTGCCTCTGTCAGAGAGCTCTGGTGCCACAATAAACTACAGTTCCCATGATTCTCTAGCACTGAGTCAGGGCAGTTAAAGTGGACACAATTTGCACTATTTCTGGCAGTCTGCAAAGGCCCATATAGTCCCATCCTCAAATAACGATTCCCTTCCCTACAGCTTTGCCTATAGCTTAGGAGCAACCTTTAGTCCCCCTGCCATTGCAAACTTTCCTGGCAAAATTTGTTCAGATGGCTTCCACCTGAGGCTGAGAGAGTGTGACTTGCCCCAGGGTCACCCAGTGGGTTTTTCATGAGTCCAGCACTCAAACAACTACTGTACTCTCTCCTCTGCAGCTTTGCCTATAGCTTAGCAGCAACCTTTGTCTCCCTGCCAGTGCAAACTTTCTTGGCAACATTTATCCAGAGGGGGGGGTTTGCCATGGCTTTCCCCTGAGCCTGAGAGAGTGTGACTTGCCCCAGGGTCACCCAGTGGGTTTTTCATGGAATTCGAACCCTAGTCACCAGAGTCATAGTCCAGTACTCACCACACCGACTCTCCAAACTTTCTTTCTTTCTTTGTTGTGTGCCTTCAAGCAGTTTTCGACTTATGTCAAACCCCAAAGCAGACGTATCCTGGGGTTTTCTTGGCAAGATTTGTTCAGAGGGGGTTTGCCATGGCTTTCCCCTGAGGTTGAGAGAGTGTGACTTGCACAAGGTCACCTAGAGGGTTTCATGGCCGAGCTGGGAATCATACCCTGGTCTCCAGAGTCATAGACCAATACTCAAAGTACTACTAGACCATGCTGGCTCTCCATGCTAGAGACTCATTTTTAAGGCCTAAGTAGCCCAAAAAGGATATTTTAGGATGGCCTTGGGCAAATCACGTTCTCTCAGCCTCAGAGGATGGCAGTGGCCAACCTTCTCTGAACAAATATTGCCAAGAAAACCCAATGATAGGTTTGCCTTAGGGTTGCCATAAGTCTAAAACAACTTGAAGGCACACAACAACCCTAAAGGCATCAGATATTGAAAGCTAAACAGGATCAGCTCTGATTAGTACTTGGATGGGAGACCACCAATGAAACCCAGGTGCTGTAGGCTAATTTCATAAGGAGGAACTGGCAAAATTGCCTCTTCAGTATTCGTCGTCTAAGAAAACCCTATGGCAGTGGTTCTCAAGCTTTCAGACATCGTCGTTTACCCCCCCCCCCCCGTCAACATAATATATAAGTAAAAATGTTTATTTAATGTGCATATTTTCAATTGTATATTAATGTATACCGTGGGCCCTTGGTATCCGCTGGGGTTTGGTTCCAGGCCCCCATGTGGATACCAAAATTTGTGGGTGCTGAAGACCTATTAAATACAATGGCAGAGTAAAATGGCATCCCTCATAGAAAATAGCAAAACCAAAGTTTGCTTTTTGAAATGTATATAATTTAAAAATATTTTCAAGCCCTGGATGGTTGAATCTGTGGATATGGAATCCGTGGATTTGAGGGGGTCAGCTGTTCATATTTGAACATTTTATAGGGAAATAATATCATTCAAGTTAGAACAGTTTTATTTAAGTAAATTCAATATTTAACTCAATTAAGTAAACTCACGAGGGTTGCAGACTGCCAGAAATAGTACAAATTGAGTCCACTTTTAGGGTTAGTGTTAGTGTTAGGGAATCATGGGAATTGGTTTTTTTCTGAGACATTGAGCCTTCTCTGTCAGAGAGCTCTGTGCCACAATAAAATACAGTTCCCATGATTCCCTAACCCTAACTCTAACCCTAAAAGTGGACTCAATTTGCACTATTTCTGGCAGTCTGCAACCCCCCTCAGTATTTAACTCAATATTTAACACCTTTGTAAGTTTTTCAGGAAAAAAAAGTTTGGAAAGAGGAGGAGGAGAAGGGATCAGTGCCTCCAAGTCTTGTGCCCCCCTTGAGTAACTCTTGTATCCACACCATTGGGGTCCCACCCCACTTTCTGAGAACCACTGCCCTATGGAATTCATAGGGTCACCATAAGTCAGTAGGAGTCTTGAAGGCACACAGACACACATTGTGCTTATGTTGGCTTGTTGTGTGCCTTCAAATCCTTTTTTAATTAATGGCCACCCTTTGTTGTTTGTTGTTAACTACTGGTACCCTTGAATGGATGTTGACCCATGGCAGTCCTGTGGATGAGACATTTCAAATACTCTGTCCTCTGTAGTACTGCTCTGCTTAGTTCCTGCAAATTCATACCTGTGACCTCCGTAATAGAGTCCATCCACCTAGCATGTGACCTTCCCCTCTTTCTATTTCCCTCCACCTTTCCTAACATTATTGTTTTTTCCAGTGAGTCATTCGTGCCTTCTAATGATGTGTCCAAAGTATGACAGTCTTAAGTCTTACTATCTTGGCTTCTAGGGATATTTCTGGCTTGATCTGCTTTAGGACCAATTTGTTTGTCTTTTTGGCTGTCCATGGGACCCTCAGCACTCTTCTCCAGCACCACATTATCTCAAATGAATTGATTTTCTTCCTATCTTCTTTCTTAACTGTCCAGCTCTCACATCCATACGTGGTAATGAATAAATTAGAATCTCATGCTCAATTTAGATTCACATTTTATGCACTGAGTTAAAAGCTTTTTTTTTTTTAGTTCAATTTTTTTCACCCACAGTATTGTATGTGATTCAATTTGTGGTTCAAAATTTAGAAATCAGACTTCTTAATCTTCAAATGTGATATTACCTTTGTAGGGAAGGTGCAAACATTGATCAAAAAATTAATCAACAATTTTCTAGGAATGTGGGGCATAGAAAAGGTGGAGAACCGCTGCCCTAAAGGTACCAGATCCTATCTGATCTTGGAGGTTAAGCAAGGTCAGCCTGGCTTAGTACTGAGATGGTAGACTGCCAAGGAATACCAGGTGCTGTAGGCTATATATCACTCTGTCTGCATTCAAAGAAGTGGGTTTATATCCATGAAAGCTTATGCAAAAATAAAAACCAGTTAGTCTTAAAGGTGCGGTCACATTTTTTCCTTACCCCTCCTTCGTTACTTAGAATTTTCTGCTATATAGCCCCACTATACTCGCCTAAACTAGAGAACAAGGGCTTTCTAGCATAGTATTCTAAGTCCCTCGTCAAACTAAAAATCCCAAGATTGTATGACAGTTAAGGTGGCATCCTCCTGCTATAACTGTGTAGTGTGCATGAACTCTAGACCAGCCTTCCCCAGCCCTGTGCCTTCCAGATACACTGCCTCACAATTTCTGTTACCTGTGCCACTGTACTGGCTAGGTATGATGGTAGCTGTAGTCAAGTGTATCTGTTGGGTGCCAAGTTGGGAAAGATGGGCATGTAATGCAGGGAGAACTTTAAAACTCCTGCTCTTCAACAAAGTTGCTTGATGTCCAGTGGTTTAGACTGATTATTAAAGGCAGATCAAGTTTGGGGAAGGTGAAGGAGGAATGAATCCAGGTTCTTGTCTGAAGGCCTATGTTGAAAAGTTCCACTTGGCACTTTTGGCTGATAACTTGATGATAATCAGTTGTGTGGCCCTAATTCCATGCAGCCTGAGAATCCCCAAATTGCCAGGTCTGTCATGTCTCCGCTTTAGTCCTTTTTGGTGTGCTAAAGTTTAAGGCCACTAATACACTGGGAAGTTGCTCCAAGACCTTGGTCATTGCATTTATCTTCTGTATATTTTCTAGTCTATTGGCCAGCCCTATGAAAGAACCTAGTAGCTGAAGGTATGCAATGCAAAATATGATTGAACCAAATGCAGGTCAGAGGAAACATGCCTGAACTTCACATCACCCTTTCTCCCTTGAACTCTTACTTTGCCACAATAAATACTTTTTTTGGCTTGTATCCTCCCTGTAGACAACAGTAAAGGACAGAGGAAGTTCATCACAGTCATTGGTCAAGGCAATTATGTTATCTTCCTTCTGCATAGAGGCCATGGTCTTGTTTCTCTTTCCCTCATAAAATCAGACTGACAATTGACTTCCGGTTGGCAATGGCTCCCCGTCAAGACGTGTGTTGGATAGTCTCCTGAACTCGTCTTCTGCTGCGGAGTTTTTTGGACCCTGACGAGAGTTGTGGGGGTCCTGCTTTTTACGACCCCGGAGTGGGGAGTACTGAGGGGGCTCGAAGGAGGTCCTGTTTGGTTTCGAATTGGCACTGTGGCAAGTTTTCATTGCCATAAAGCTGGAACCAAGTGGACTAGAGAGCAATCCACGGACCCGCAGCAGCTCGGCTTTGCCTCAGGGGTGCCGCCAATTTTTAAATTTTTAAGTATGTTTTCATCTTGACGATGATTAAAGCATGGATTAACAAGGAGACCTAAAAGGTAATAACATCGGGAAATATAAAGAGATATAAAGAAAGTGAAGTTAAGAGCTGAAGTTAAGAGCTGAAGATCGAAAGAGTGAAAGGAGCAAATAATAGAACCGGAGTGAAAGTGAAAGAGGGAAAGTTAATCTCAAGGAAAGAAATAGCTGGAGAGCGGCAGAGGTATTAAAAAATCCATAGAAAATATATTGCTGGGATTGACTTACGTGATGGAGTCCAAATGTTAATGATAGACTATTGAAAATTAAATTTTGAGAACAGTGAAAGTCTTTCTCTTTCTCTTTCTCTCTGCTTTTTGGAAAGTAGCTTGAATGTTATCTTGTTTTGACTCAAGGACATTAACTCTTCTTGAACACCTGGGACTTTTTGACTTGTCCTTGAGTTGAACTGACCTTAACTAAAAATACGAATAGGAAAAGAGAGCCAAACTGTCCTTGGACAACACCTGCCGTGGAAGATAATGACAACTAGACTACAAGCACAAAAAATGGCATCTCAATTACAACGACGTCTCTCTAATGAGAAACCCAAAAGCATGGATTTGAGCCATCTAATTCTGGAAAAGATTGATGCAATGTCTGATAAATTTGCTGGACAGTTTTCTGATTTTAAGAAAGAAGTCCGTCAAGAAATAAGGACTGACCTGAAGGAGATCAACCAAAAAATAGACGTGATTTTGACTGAAGTTCAAAGTATAAAGAAAAGAGTTGAAATATTGGAGTTCACAAATGAAAAATCGGAACGACAGATAGCTAAAATGGAAGACAATAGAGAGGCTGACTTAGACGAACTGGCGCTACTCGAACAAAAAATTAGAGAAAAAGCTATTAAAATTCGAGGATTAACAGAAATTAAAAACGAAAATTTAACAGAGAGATTATTAACAAAGATGGCAGAATTTCTAGGAAAATCTAACCAGGAACTACTGCATGAAATAGACACCATGTTCAGGGTTAATTCTTCAGTGGCCAAACAAAGGGGCCTACCTCGGGATATTGTGATTAATTTCGTAAGGAGACAAACCAGAGACTCTTTCTTAACGAAACATAATAAGGAACCCTTTCAGATTGAAGGGGAGAATATAAAATTATTAAAAGACGTCTCTAGTCGTATTTTGAAAAAACGGCGCAACTACTCCTCAATCACTTCCTTTTTGAAAAGGGAGAAAGTTATATACAGATGGGAAATCCCTGAAGGACTGACCTTCTGGTGGGGTGGAAAAAGAATAAGAATTACTTCCCCGGAACAAGCTGCTGACTTTATGAGGCGGACAACAGAAAAAATAAGAAAGCAAGACAAGGGAATGAGGAAAGATCGAAAACCCCCAAGCAGAGGTGACGAGGAACAAGAAGACGAGAGTGAAAGAAAGGACAAGGAGAAAAAACATAATCGGAAAGATCCAACCGCTGCGAGACGTCTGAACCATGGCTCCCGAGAAGAATTATTGGGAATAGACCATGAGACATATATAAAGTACCCACAAAGACATGACGACGAAGAAGAAGATGAAGAGGGGCTAGTTGATGAAGACCCTGAAGAAGATCTTGATGAAGAAGAAGAGGAACAATTTGCCAAAGAGTTGACTGCAATTGAAGGTTTCCGTTCCGCTAATGCTGACCGGGTCAAAGATGAGAGATACTTATTGACTACATTATCACCACTTGAATTAGAGGACTATTTCGATAACTGAGGTTTGCCGTGTTTATAGTTAACTGGGCATAGTTTTTGTTTTTTAGTGGGGATAATAGTTGGCATATCTAGAGACTTTATATAAGTAAAAGATATAGTGCCTTGTCAAATATGAGAAACTTAAAACTTAAAATTCTTTCTTTAAACGTTCAGGGTTTAAATACTCCTCAAAAACGGAAAAAGATCTTTCATTCCCTACAAAAACTAGATTTAGACATATGTTGCCTTCAAGAATGTAGGATTAAAAATAAGGATATCAAATATTTGAGAAACCCAAAATTAGGCGTGGAATTTACTGCCGCATGTTCACGTAAAAAAAGGGGAGTTACAATGTATATTAATGCTAATCTTGAACCAAAGTTGATACATTCGGACTCCGAAGGATATTATTTACTGGTTGAAATCTTAGTGGAAGGTAGACGCTACACTTTAATTGGAGTTTACGGCCCCCTGGAAAATAAAAATAAATTTTATAAAAGGTTAAAAGATAAAGTTCTGGATTTGGATCAGGAAAATATATTAATGATAGGAGACTTCAATGGGGTCGTTGACCCAGTAATTGATAGGAAATCGGAAAAAAAAATTAAGATGGGGCAAGGACGCCTCCCAAAGCAGTTTTTCAATTTGATTGAACTGACAAATATGAAAGATGTCTATAGAGTAAAAAAGGGCAATGAAAAAGATTACACATTTTATTCGAACTACCATAAGTCTTTCTCTAGAATAGACATGGTATGGATGTCAGAACATTTGCTGAACAAAGTAAACAAATTTAAAATCATGCCAAAGATATGGTCCGATCACAACCCGATACTATTTGAAATGAAATTCGGGCAAACAACATTTCATTGGAAATTAAATATTAATATTTTGAAAAGCAAGGAAAATAGGGAACAAATTAAAAGCCAGATAAAAATTTTTTTTCAGGAGAATCGGGATAAAGGCGTCCCAATACATACAGTTTGGGATGCACATAAAGCCGTGATTAGGGGTGTATTTATTCAGAAGGCTTCAGAGTTGAAAAAGAAAAGGAGAGAATACGAGGAAAATCTCACAAAAGAACTTGAGAAATATGAACAAAAATTAAAAAGGGATCCAAATTCTGTGGACATACAAGGGAAAATTAAAGAGATACAAAATCGGCTCTCAATTTTAACGGTGGAGCAGATAGAAAGAAAAATTAGATATATAAAACAAAAATATTATGAATTTGGAAATAAACCTGGAAGACTATTGGCATATAAGATTAGAAAAGAAAGGGCCAAAAGAAATATTGTTCAGATTAGGAAAGGCAAGGAAATTTTTTCCACACAGGAACAAATTAAAAAAGTTATTGGGGATTTTTTTGGTGGTCTATATAAGGCAAATGTAGTACAAGAATCTGAGATACAGAATTATTTGAATAATATACCTCTTTCGAAAATTACGAATGAACAGCGAGATTTACTTAATCAGCCAATCTCGCAGATTGAATTGGAGACGGCAATAAGACATGCCAAAAATTCCAAGGCCCCTGGTCCGGATGGCTACCCAAATGAGTATTATAAAGAGTTTACTTCTGAATTGATCTCTCCCTTATTGGAAACAATGAATAATGTGGTTGATGGTTCGATACCCCAATCATGGAACTCCGCAAATATCTCCCTGATTTTAAAACAAGATAAGGACAAATTAGACCCTAATAACTATAGACCAATCTCTTTGTTAAATACGGATTACAAGCTTTTGGCATCAATATTAGCAGATCGATTGAAAAAGGTTCTAGGCAATTGGATTCATGATGACCAAAACGGCTTTCTCCCATCCAGAGGTTCAAAACAAAATTTTAGGAATCTATTGAATATAATTGATCTTCATCAAAAAAATATACAGAAAAAATTGGCTTTGATTTTTCTGGATGCGGAGAAAGCCTTTGATAATGTCAATTGGAGTTTCATGATTGGGGTCTTGCAAAAAATGGAAGTGGGAGAAATATTTTTAAAGTGGGTCAGGAGTATTTATTCCGAACAGGATGCTTATATTATTGTAAATGGAGACAAAACACCAAAAGTTACAATTCACAAAGGAGTAAGACAGGGATGTCCTCTAGCCCCTTTATTATTTATTTTGATACTGGAAGTATTACTTATCAAAATCAGAAATAGTAAAGAAATTACCGGAATTGAGATCGGGAAGCAAAAATACAAGTTACGGGCTTATGCAGATGATTTGGTCTTAACGATCTCTGACCCGCTAAAATGTTTTCAGAAACTCATGGTTTATTTACATGAATTTGGCTTAGTGTCAGGGTATAGAATAAACAAAAATAAATCCGTTTTGATGACTATGAATATTAATAAAGATGAAATTGAGAAATTAATGGAAATATCAGGATTTAAATGGGAAAAAAAAACAAAATATCTTGGAATTTGGCTTAGCACTAAAAACTCGGATTTATTTAAAAATAATTATCAAAAAATATGGCAAGAGATCAAAGAAAAGATGAAGAAATGGGATCAGTTAAATTTATCCTGGATGGGGAGAATCGCGATTGTTAAAATGTCTATATTACCAAAGATAATTTATTATTTTCAAAATATTCCGGTAATTGAAAATGAAAAAACTCTTAAAAATTGGAATAGAGATTTATTAAATTTTATATGGAAAAATAAAAAACACAGGATTCAGGCATTAGATTTGTATGACACGGTGGAGCGAGGAGGTTTAGCTTTTCCAAATTGTATCTGGTATTATGATGCATGTGTCCTGGATTGGGTAAAGGAGTGGTTGTTACTTAAAAACTCAAGAATTCTTGAACTTGAAGGAGTAGATTTAATCTACGGTTTTCACTCTTACATTTTTTATGATAGATTTAAGGGAGACGCAAGGTTTAGAGATCACCATATAAGAAGGTCTGGTTTGAGAGTTTGGCTGAAATATAAATCAAAATGGTGCTTAAAAATTCCGTTCTGGGCATCCCCTGCTGAAGCTTTTTTGATGAAAGTGGTTTATAAAAACACAAACTGGTTAAAGTATGAAGACCTAATTGAATTTGATAATTTAAAAATGCGATTTAAAACACAAGAAGAGTTGAGGAAAATGGGGTGGGATGTCAATTGGTTTATGTATTGGCAATTATTTGATCAATTTAAATCAGATGAAAAAAAGGATAGAATAGGGGCAGTCGAAAAGAACTTTGAAAAAATAATATTTGGAGAAAATTTTAAGGTGATTTCAAAATATTATACTTTAATTCGGAACTGGGAAACTGAAGCAAATTTAGTTAAAAATTACATGGTTAATTGGGCAAAGGATTTAAATCAGAATGTAGATTTGGATGATTGGAATAATGGTTGGAAAAAAACAAAAAAAATGCTAGTTAATTCGGACCAAAGAGAGAACGCCTACAAAGTGATGAGTAGGTGGTATCTAACACCATACCGATTGTCAAAAATTTATAAGGGATATAACCCAGTATGTTGGAAATGCGAGAGAAAGACAGGCTTTTACTTTCATCTCTGGTGGAAATGCGAAGTCGCTCAAAAGTATTGGAAATGTATTAATAAAGAAATTATGATTATATTAAATATGAATACAGGATTGGACCCAAAAATGTACCTTCTAAATATTATGAAGAATGAAATTGGAGAAAAAGGAGGAAGATTACTTTATTTAATGACTACTGCAGCAAGAATCCTGTTCGCAAAGTATTGGAAAAAGAAAGAGACTCCTAGTATGGAAGAATGGAGACTTAAGATGCATGAATTATACGAATTAGAAAAGTTGACTTGGCTTAGTCAGAACAAGTCAATAACGGACTTTCATTTAGAATGGAAACTTTGGTATGATTATGTAGATAAAAGATCAAGAGTTTCGATAACCTTTTTAAGGGATTAAAGATCAGAGACTGAAATAGGTCTTAATTATCCCATGAAGGACAATGTATACTTAATTAGAGGTGAATAGTACGATATAACTGAATCGGTGAAGCATGGCGATTGATATTTATTGTCTGGGAGAAACAATATATTAGAATACATTATAATTGTAACTTTTACGGAAATGTTTAAAGGGCTCAGCGTAAAGATTATTAATATTTGGATTTTGTTGAACTTTTCCCTTCTTTTATATACATATATTAGCTCTGGTTAAATTTAAGGTAACTATATGTATAAAAATAA
This sequence comes from Phrynosoma blainvillii, assembly GCA_026167975.1. Taxonomy (NCBI): domain Eukaryota; kingdom Metazoa; phylum Chordata; class Lepidosauria; order Squamata; family Phrynosomatidae; genus Phrynosoma; species Phrynosoma blainvillii. The sequence continues at coordinate 34,559,236 of JANUYF010000005.1, forward strand.
GTAAGATATATATAAATCATGTAAAGAAATAGAAAGAAAGATATAGGGGAAAGATTTAGATGACATGGACATAAAAGGTTATTATAGATTATATGGATAACAAGAGATTAGACTGAGTAACGGTAAACGGTAAAGGTCATGATTTAAAATGAGGATCTAAAATGAGGATCATATCTAGATTCACATATTCCACGATGTATGGTGAATAATGAGATAGTGGTCTAAGGAGAATATAACAATTAATCCGGTGCATTGATCATGGAAGGTCTGTGTTGAATGTAAGTTAGTCTAGTTTTGTTTTAGGTTTGTATATGTTTTATATGTAAATGTTTTATATGTTGTTTTTTGTTTTCTTTTGTGTTATATGTTATAGGTTTGTTTGTTTTGTTTGTGTTTTTTTTAAATTTTTCCAATAAACTTATTAAAAAAAAAAAAAATAAATAAAATCAGACTGACAATTACCTTCCAATCTTATTTTGACTCTTGCCTCATGCTGTTTCTGCTAAATGAAATGATCTGCCAGATTTTTGAGGCTCTCTAGAAGGGGAGAAATGCTAGCTAATGGTGCATTCCTTTATTTAAGGGATGTGGAGAATTCTATCCTTGATAAGCAAGTATGTCTTGACACATTGAGACAGCCCATTAAAGAAACAGTTGGCCACAGTGACATCACAGGAAAAACTCATTGGGTTTTTGCACAGAAATGCAGGATATTGCATAAAATCTAAGTTATTTGTGCAACTTAAAAAAAACAACCAATACCGAGGTGCAGAAGATAATTAAAAATGCACAAAATCTGCCCCAGCCAGGAGAAAACATTTGAAATTATTCACTTTTGCATGTGAGAATGAAACAAACAAAGATTAACATCCCTATTATCTTATCTGAGAGGCATGGTAGTCAAAGGACTTTAATCAGAGAAGGCCAGTGCAGTGGAATACAATGGGTTGGATTCAGACAGTTCTGTTTTTAGTAGATCTGTTGAAATCAGTGGCAGTGATTTTAGTGAGTCTGCTGTAAGCATTGCCACACTTGGACTCTTAGTTGAAGGTAAAAAAGCAACAAACACTTTAGTTTGACTTTCATAATTGCAAAATGGGCATTTTCATGGCCATTGATATGATATGTATGTGCCTTCAATACTTGGTTCACAAGTGGAAGGATAATTTTGGCTGTTTTCCATTCAAGGCCATACATTCAATTATTCAAATGTTCAGAAAAAATTGTGTCTGTTTATTTTTATTTGCAACAGTTTTTATCCCACCCTTCCTCTGAGGAACTCAGATGGCTTGCTACATCCTTCATTTATCCTCATAGTAACTCTGTGAGGTAACTTAAGTTACGCCTGAGTGATGATGACTGCTCCAAAGTGTTCCAGTAAGCTTAATTGCTGGTTATATACTTGAATTAATTACCTTTTTCTGGTCCTGCTTCAAAATTCTGATCTAATCATTATATTACACAGGGTCCTTACATATTTAAATGCTGCACCAAATTACAGAAACAAAAACTGTTTAAATCTATGTTTTCAGGCAGAGCAATCACTCTTATTATCTTAAGATGACATAACATCCAACTCTCAAGCTGAAATCAACCTAGGGCCTTTAGCCTTGGTCACTATACAGCTGTGCAGTGGAGTTAAGATATGTGGATGACACCCTTGTATTAACAGAGAATAGCAAAGACTTGGAACAATTATTTGAAGAAAGTCAAGGAAGAAAGTGCAAAGGCAGGTTTACAGTTGAACATTAAGGAAACAAAAATAATGACCACAGTTGATTTACATAACTTGACAATGAAGACATTGAAATGGTTCAATATTTTCCATGCCTTGGCTTACCCATTAATTAGAATGGAGACTGCAGTCAAGAAATTAGAAGACTAGAAGGGCAGCGATGAATGAATTAGACAAGAACCTGAAGTTTAAAGGTACACCATTGAGTTATGATTGTCCATTCAATTGTCTCTCCAATTTCTATGTATGGTGAGAGATGGACAATTAAGAAAGCTAATAGGAAGAAAATCAACTCATTTGAAATGTGGTGCTGGAGAAGAGTTCTGTGGATATCGTGTAGAAAGACAAATAAATGGGTCATAGAGCAAATCAAGCCTGGACTCTCTTGAAGCCAAAATGACTAAACATTGTCAGATGCAACAGCAGAAACACCTTGAGAAATTCACTGTTCTCTGCCAAAGAAAGGAGAAATTAGATTTGCACAGTACATGGACAGCTGGATGTCAAGAGAAGCTACTTTTCCATTGCTAACGCAGATGAAATTTTATTACCTGGCTTTTATTGCTCTTTGCCCCAAGTCTTCACATGGCCAATAAGGCAAGTGGCTTTTGCCTGCATCGAAATCCCTCAGTACCATCTTAACTGACTATATTTCAATAGTGTAGGACTGTGACTAACATCTTCACAATTTTTTTCCTGTATGGTTAAACAACTTTTTAACTTTTTAACATCATTTTCTGATGAAGAAGCCAGTGAAGCTTCAAAACCTTGCATAATGCATGTTATGTTTTGGAATTGGCCCACTTAAGATATTGCTGATTTTGGATTTTGTTGGATTAAACAGAGACTATTGTTCTTTGGACATATCATGAGAAGACTCGTGACTCACTAGAAATGGTGATAATGCTAGGTAAGGCAGTAGGAAAATAGAGAGGCCGCATTCCAGATGGAAAGATTCAATCAAGGAAACCACAAGCCCTGCATTTGCAAGACCTAAGCAGAGCTCTTGATGACTTGGAGGTCTCTCGTTCATTGGGTCGCCATAAGTCGAAGTCTGTTTAATGACAGTTAACAGCAGCAACAACAAAGTCCACCACTGCCCTTGTTTTTACATTGTTATGCTCCATCATGAATGACAGATCTCCAAGAGTCCTAGTCATTAATAGCTGTGGTCTGGTCTTGCAAAATCAGAGCTGTGGCTTCCTTGATTGAATCAAACCACCTGTAATGCATTCTTTCTCTTTTCCTATTGCCTTCAGTTTTACTGTGTATTATTGTCTTTTCCACTGACTCATGTCAACTCATGATATGTTCAAAATTACAATTGGCTTAGTTTAATCATTTTGCCTTCTAGTGAAAGTTCAGGCTTGATTTGCTGTGAGATTCATTTATTTGTCTTTTAAGCAGTATGGTATCTGGAGAATTCTTATCTAGGACCATATTTCAAATGAACTGATCTTCCTGTCAGCTTTCTTCCATATATAGAAATCAGAAATAATATGGCATAGGTGATCGTATGTTGGTATTTAATGATATGCCTTTATATTTCCCCTACTTCCTTCATATCTGCCCTTCCAAGTCAATCTTCTTCTGATTTCTTGACTGCAATCTCCATTTTGATTAGTGACATTTTGATTAGTGACAATAAAAATAACAATTCAAGACCAGGAAGGAATAAAAAGAAGTTGGATGCAATACACAGAAGAAATATACAAAAGAGATGACAAAATGAAGGACACATGGAACGAAGAGCCATATGAAGATGAACCCCAAATTCTAAAAAGTGAGGTGGAAACTGCAATAAGACAAATAGTGAAAAACAAATCACCAGGAACAGATGATATTCCACTTGTACTGCTGCAATCCACACTGACAGAGTCAACTCTAGTGCTAACCAACAGATGTCAACAGATATGGAAAACAAAACGCTAGCCAACAGATTGGAAGTGATCAATATACATCCCCATCCACAAAAAGGGAGAGACAAGAGAGTGCAGCAACTATAGAACCATAGCACTGATCTCCCATGCAAGCAAAATCATGCTCAAATTTCTGCAACATAGACTCCAACCATACATGGAGAAAGAAGACCCAGAGGTCCAAGCGGGGTTCAGGAAAGAAAGAGGCACGAGTGATCACATTGCAAACGTACAATGGCTAATGGAGTGCACCAGGGAATTCCAGAAGAAAATCAGCATGTGCTTTATAAACTATAGCAAAGCTTTTGACTGCAGTGGAGGATAGAGCAGTAGAGGATAGAGCGTCTTGGAGATGTCTCATCCATAGGTCCGCCATGAGTCGAGATCGACTTGAGGGCAGTTAACAACAAAACAAAAACAAAGGATGTAAAGGATGGAGCAAAGGAAAACAATACCAAAGAACTTACAAAATTCCATTAGGAATAACAGTTTTCGCTCATATTAAAATCTGGATCAATGAGATAACAGAGGGAAGTCAGTGCTTCCAGGACAAATTACACTCTTCCTTTCACCAGGGGACGGTTCCTCTCTCTCTCTCCCTCTCTCTCTCTCAGTTAAAGTACAATATTACATTGACCTGTGGATAAGCTGACTCAAGTTTTTTGGGTCAATTTTTTGACTAAAGTTTCTAGACTTATACATGAGTATATACAGAAACGTTTCCAAGCTCTTGTTCTCTCTCATACCTCATTAGTCCACAATATTTTTCTCCAGTTAATGGGCTGAATTCAGGATCATATGTAGTTGGCTGAAATGGATATCCCCACACATTCCTTTCCATGGTAGTCCCTCTAAAGGGCTGAACAGAACAAACTATGATACAGGATAAATCCCAAAAATCAGGTAAAGATATTCTCCATAAAGCAGAGCCTTCCCTTGAGCCAAACCACTTCTGCCACCTCCTCCATCTTCATATGCCCTTGTACAAGCTTTAGGAAAGGCACTTTATAGAGATCAAAATTTAAAATAGTCCCTGTCTTCACATATACACTATCTGACAGATATGAAACAAATGGAAAATGGAAGGAAGAGAAAACCATTTATGGTCTTCAAATGGCAATCAAAGGCTAGGTAATCAAATGTAGAATATGAATTGCAGATGAAGCAATATATAATATAGTGAGCCCTTTGTATCTGCTGGGGTTTGTTTCCAGGACTCCCTGTGGATAACAAAATCCATGGATGCTCAAGTCCCATTAAATACAATGGCAGAGTAAAATGCTGTCCCTTAGATAAAAAGGGAGAATGAAGGTTTGCTTTTTGGAATTTATACATTTTAACAATATTTTCATACCTTGGATGCTTGAATCTGTGGATAAAAAAATCCGTGGACATGGAGTGCTAACTGTATTTGGCCACTGTACTGCATTGTTACACAACATGGTATAGCTCTAATAAATTTTATCCACTCTCTTACATCCTTTATAGGGCTCTGATCCATGCAAAAGATTATGGAAGCAGAGCCTATTGTATCCGCTTTTATCTGACAATACTCTATGCACGCCTGGAGAAAAGTAATCAGCCCAAGAGAGAAGTTAACAGTCCTGTTTATGGGAAGATCTATGTTGAGCCCCATGCACATTAGCGCAGCAGTTGTATATTATTCTTTACTTCCAGAATGATTAGGTTTTGAAAGAATGCACTCCAGTGTCACAAGAGGTATTATTCTCTGGGTAAACCATCACACTTACTCTCATAGAAAACATGAATATGTTACCAGTATTTTGGGAAGAGGGCTACAGATTTTCTTACTTTTCAATATATTTGATTTCTAAAAGTCTTGAGAAAGTTCCTTTTTTAACTACAGTTCAAAATCCCCTCCAGTTGTTGGCAATAGTGTGTTACCTGAAGATTCTAGTAGATGTAGTCCAAAAAGTCACACACCTTAGCTCTTGATTTCTGATTTCTCTTTCAAGTAATAAGGCAACATTGTTAAAACAAAATAGCACCAATTTCCCTATATCTCTAGTAAAGCTACTTGGTGATCCTTTATTGAATCTTTCCTCCATCATGAAGCAAACATGGAGTAATCATCTACAAGATTTTAAGTATAAAATCAGAAGAGACTAGTCATTGATGAGAGATCACCACAACTGCACTGAGTTTTAAAACATTTCATTTATTACAAGCACGGTCTCATACCTATAATTACTAGTAATTACACACACTATTTATGTCTGCATTCAACCTGTTTGAATTGAGCAGTGAATTTTGAGAACTGACCTGACATATTAAAAAAACTGAATGCACAAGTATTCTTGCACATTTTGGGAAACCTAATTAAAGAACCACACAAGTACTATTTGTATCCGAGAACACCTCTTGGACACCTGTATAATAAGAGCCAAAGAGACTGGGGGTGGGAAGGAGATTTTGTGCAAGCAAGATGATTAATTAAATTCTGAGACCAAAATAAATAGAGCATATTTGAGCTACAATACTGTGTCCTGCTATGCCACAAAATATCATTTTGGATAAACTTGTGACAACCTAATTCATGAAGTCTGCCTTTAATTAATGAAATGAAAAGAAAGATAGTAGGAGTAAAAAACACACATGGAGCCAACCCAGTTCTTTGACAATAATATAAAGACGTTTAAAAGCTAATATTAAGAATAATGACTGCTAGGGACAATGGGTGAAAACAGTGTTACCTTATCAATTGTCTGCTACAACTGTGTAATCACTTTAAAATTAAAGATTATTTTTAATTCATTTCATAGGATATTATTCTACTTATTAAGAGGTTCTGGAATGATTCTAATAGCAGTTACCATAAGTTGCTTATTGCTCTGTTAATAGTCAAATTCAATATTGAAAAATTCAAGGGGGAACAATGTCAAACAAGGGTGCATTTTATGGTCTGCAGGATCTCTTTAATTTATACACAGAATGTATAATATAGAAAGTGAGAGAAGATTCAGAGAAAAGAGAGATGAACACTGGAAGAAACATCACTAATTTAAGATACGCAGAGGACACATATCACTAACAAAATAGCAAAGGCTTGGAATGACTTCTCGGATAAGCTAAGAAAGTAAGTGCTAAAGCAAGGTTACAGTGAAATATTAATAAAATAAAATAATACCCACAGAAGATTCACATAATTTTAAAGTGGGTAATGAAGACAGTATAATAGTTAAAGGTTTTCTACACCTTGTTGTTATTAACTGCCCTCGTGTTGATCTCAACTCATGACAACCCTATGGATAAATAAATAAAATAAATAAATTTTATTTATATACCGCCCGGTGGCGAGCCAATCTAGGCGATTTTCAAGACTAAAATGCATACAACTTAATATAATTCCGTCCCGTCCCCCCCTTTAAAAAGTCATTAAACAACATATCAATTAAGACCAACTGACAATACAAACATAGCGATAAAACAAGCTAAAAATACAAATCAATAAAACCCCTGCGACTTCGATTCTAAAAGGGGGGCTATGGAGGCATTCTTGAAGAGAGGGAAATCCTGGGATCCCAAGGCCAGGTATTTTAGTCTGGAAAGGCCTGCCGGAAGAGGTCCGTCTTGACAGTCTTTTTAAAGCTGTCCAAAGATGTCAATAGATGGATCTTATCCAGCAGGCCATTCCAGAGCCTGGGGGCGACAACAGAAAAAGCCCTCTGGGAGGTCGCCGCAAGCCTAGATTTTTGAGGCTGCAGGAGATTCCTCCCAGAGGACCGGAAAACACAGGGAGGATTATATAGGAAGAGGCGGTCTCTGAGATAGGTGGGACCCAAGCCATTTAGGACTTTAAAGGTGATAACCAACACCTTGTACTGGGCCCGGAAACCAATAGGCAGCCAGTGGAGGGACCTCAAGACCGGAGTAATGTGGTCTCTCCTAGATGTTCCTGACAAAAGCCTGGCTGCCATGTTTTGAACCAACTGTAGTTTCCGAACCAAGCACGAGGGTAGCCTCATGTAGAGCGCATTGCAGAAATCTAAACGTGAGGTTACCAGTGCATGCACAACAGTCTCAAGATCCCTTACTTCCAGAAAAGGGCGCAGCTGGCGTATCAGCCGAAGCTGATAACAGGCACTCCTGACTGTCACATAAGGATAAGACATCTCCAAGCCCCTCTGTCCTTCCTGCAACCCTTTAATACCCATAACCTCCTTAATAGAGTCCATCCATCTAGCATGTGGCCTTCCTCTCTTCCTACTTCCCTCCACATTCCCCAGCATCATTGTTTTTTCCAAAGAGTCCTCTCTTCTCATGATGTTTCCGAAGTACGACAGCCTCAGTTTGGTCATCTTGGCTTCCAGGAGGTTTCCGGCTTGATCTGATCTAGGACCCATTTGTTTGTCCTTTTGGCTGTCCATGGGTTCCTCAGCACTCTTCTCCAGCACCACATCTCAAATGAATTGAATTTCTTCCTATCTTCTTTCTTGACTGTCCAGCTCTCACATCCATACAATGGCTTGTATGATTCTAACTTTCGTGCTGAATTGTATATCTATGCATTTTAGGACCTTTTCTAGTTCTTTCATTCCACCTTCCTCATTCTTAGTCTTCTGATTTCCTGACTGCAGTCCCCATTTCTATCAATGTTTGATCCCAGGTATGGGAATTCTTTTACTATTGGTATTTCTTCATTGTCTAGGTTGAACTTGTGAAGGTCCTTGGTGGTCACTATTTTTGTTTTCTTTATGTTCAGCATTAAGCCTGCCTTAGCACTTTCTTCTTTGATCTTCCTTAGTAAGTGTTCCAGGTCTGTGAGATTTTCTGCTAGTACTATGGTGTCATCTGCATAGCTCAGATTATTGATATTCCTTCCTCTTATTTTCACTCCTCCTTCTTCTTTGTCCAAGCCTGCTTTTCTTATAATATGTTCTGCATACAGGTTGAACAGATAGGGTGAAGCCTTGTCTCACCCCTTTGCCAGTTGGGAACCATTCTGTTTCTCCATGTTCTGTTCTAACAGTAGCCTCTTGTCCTGAGTGCAGATTCCTCATCAGGACTATCATATGTGTTGATACTCCCATGACTTTAAGGGCATTCCATAGCCTTTCATGAACTATGCAGTCAAAAGCTTTGCTATAGTTTATAAAGCACATGTTGATTTTCTTTTGGAATTCCCTGGTGCACTCCATTAGCCATTGTAGGTTTGAAGTGTGGTCCCTTGTGCTTCTTTCTTTCCTGAATCCCACTTGGACCTCTGGGATTTCTCTCTCCATGTATGGTTGGAGTCTATGTTGCAGAAATTTGAGCATGATTTTGCTTGCATGGGAGATCAGTGCTATGGTTCTATAGTTGCTGCACTCTCTTGTCTCTCCCTTTTTGTGGATGGGGATGTATATTGATCACTTCCAATCTGTTGGCCAGCATTTTGTTTTCCATATCTGTTGACATCTGTTGGTTAGCACTAAAGTTGACTCACTCAGGGCCTTTGCAGAGTGCCAGAAATAGTGCAAATTGAGGCCACTTTAACTGTCCTGGCTCAGTGCTAAGGAATCATGGGAACTGTAGTTTATTATGGCACCAGAGCTCTCTGGCAGAGAAGGCTCAATGTCCCAGAAAAAAAAATACAATTCCCATGATTCCTTAGCACTGAGCCAGGACAGTTAAAGTGACCCCAATCTGCATTATTTCTGGCAGTCTGCAAAGGTCCTCAGTGTGGATTACAGCAATTCAAGTGGAATGCCATCTATTCCTGGTGATTTGTTTTTCACTATTTGTCTTATTGCAGTTTCTACCTCACTTTCTATAATTTGGGGTTCATCTTCATATGGCTCTTGGTTCCATGTGTCCTTCATTTTGTCATCTCTTTTGTATAACTCTTCTGTTTATTGCATTCAACATCTTTTTATTCATTCCTGGGCTTGAATTATGTTATTTTTATTGTCATAGATCATCCCAGTTCTTGATTTGAATTTTCCTTTGATTTCCCAGATCTTGTGAAATAGATCTCTTATTCTTCCCTTTTTGTTGTTGTCCTCTATTTCTCTGCATTGGTCATTGTAGTAATTTTCTTTATCTTTCCGCAGAAGCCGTTGTACAGTTGTATTCATAATTCTCAGTTTGTTCCTGTCTCCCTTTTGTTTCTCTTCTCTTCTTTTCTTTATTGCTTGTAGTGTTTTTTCTGTCATCCATGTACTTTAATTCCATATGTCAGAAACAACTTGAAGGCATACAACAACAACAACAACAGATATATGGCTTAAATTCAGAAATATTTTTTCTAGTGGCAGTCATTTCACCTTTCATGTAATAAGAATGACATAAGATACTAACATGAGGCATCCACAGAAGTTACTTCACTCTTGAGTTTTCTTTAGATTTCCTTTTTTATTGATTTTTTCCAAGTGTAGTATCTTTCATTTGGGAACTTTTTACAGTTCTGTTTACCTAGCATAAAAATTTAGTCCAAAGGTGGCCTGGCCTTGTCAGAAATGTTGACCCTTTCTGGGTAGGGCTACTAGAAAGTGCATATTTTTTCCTCCCTTCCACCTTCTTGGATAATTTTAGTCCATCTGGTTCACATCATCATGATACCATACATTTTGCACTCAAAATTCCACATCACTGATTACCAGAGGCAAGGAAATGTACATTGTAGTAACATCAGGGGACCTTTCACACTAAATAATTTATTTTTACAGCATTTTTTACAGTTAACCCGCACTATGATTCCATGTTAGCTACCATGGCTACATCCTAAGGAATTCTATGTTTGTAGATTGGTTAAGCTAAAGCTAGGTAGCAGAGTATAGTAGCCTCTCTCTAAACAACAAATCCTAAGGACCTTATCACATGGGGTCTGAAGCAGAGCTAATCCAAAGGGCATCCACAGCTAATACATATTATTTCCCTGTGTTTATACACGACGCTGCCCCAGAACACGGAGCTAATCCGTATTGTTTCCCCGTGTTTATACACGACGCTGCCCCAGAACACGGAGCTAATCCGTATTGTTTCCCCGTGTTTATACACGATGCTGCCCCTGAACTCGGCAGAACACGGAGCTAATCCGTAAAGAATAGAGAGATTTTGACATTCGGTTTGTCGGGGAAGTACAAGGGAGCCTTCGCATTCATTGCGCAATGGTAGGCGGGGAGAAAATCCCAGCAAGGGGAAGGGATTGCCTTGGCAAAAGGCAAACTGGATTGGAGAAAAGAAGGAGAGGAGGAAGGAAGAGGGAAGAGGGAGGCGATCTCTCTCGCATTTTTCCCCACCGACATGCCACTGTGGGCTGCCTTCCCTTCTCCAGTCCTCCAGCCCTCCTCCTCCTCCTCGGTCCCCTTGGCTGCCTTTCCTCCCGACTCCTTCCTCCCATCCTTGCCATCCACATTCTGCGACGCCGGCTTTTTGTGATGGGAGAGAAGGGAGCCTTCGTATTAATTGCGCAATGGCCAAACGGGCGATATTCCGTTCGTTTCGCTATAGAACTGAATTTATTCCTACTTCGGTTATTTTTTGCTTATTCTTCGCTTCGTGGCCAGCGTTTGATAAGGTCCTAAGATTCCATAGGAAGTTGCCATGACCGTTAAAAGTAGAATCATAGCACTGTGAATGAGTTCTTTTTCTGCACAAAACTCTCTCCTTTCCTGTGTGAATGGGTCACAGACTATGTGAATGACCAAGACACTCTTAGATATAAAACAAACTCTAGAGGTAGGGACAGAAACAGAGGCGCTCAGGAATTCATATTACATTTGTTATAAAAGGTTTGTAATCTCCTGATTTGTCTGCCTCAAGTCTTGATTTAAACCAGAGGCTTCTAGTTTGCTTGTGAGAAAAGCTTACTAGCTGCTGAATTTGTAGTTTCTATGAAGCACACGGTAGTTTATTATCTGTATAAATCAAATTCTAGTTTAGCAGGAGATAGTGTTCAGTAAAAAGCAACCATTGTAATTTCTCTTTCAGAGGCTATTGTTTGAGAGTCCCTTGGATTATGCACTGATCAAAGGGTCCCTTTTGGGAAGGTTCACGTGAAAGAGAACTGTTTATTTAAAACTTATTTCAGTTGAAGAACAAGGCTGTTCTACTGTATATTCAAGCTCGTATATTAAAGAGCTATTTTGCTGAAAGTATTGCTCTGTGCCTTGATTAAGAATATGAAGGTGTTCTTGCTAACTGAGAGCAAGATGGAGGTGAAACCTGGATAGCCTCTCAAGGGGGTGTGAATTGCAGGATTGCACCTGTGTGCAAACCATTTGTCAAGACCCTACAGGATCTTATTAACTTGAATACAAAGCAAAGCAAAAGGAAACCTCCTGAGACTGAAAACTTCAGAGGCATTGCAACATGCTCTATTTCAGTTTATAATGAGAAGCGCAATCTTCAGCCCCTTTAAAATGTGCCACCTGCCAATTTAGGTTTACTGAAGCTAATAGGAACTGAACCAGTTTAATTCCTACTACAGATACAAGGTTGGGAAACATGCACCCCTCCAGTTGCTATTGAATTGCAATTGCCAAGTAGAGAGAGTACTACAAAACATGTCTATAACCAGGAAACAAAAAGGAGACAATCTCCACTATTGAAAGATGGTCAACTATTTGTTCCTTTAAAAAGCCTGATATGTTTCAGCCTGTATAAAAAAGGGACTTCTTCAAGGGTATACAATAGAAATAACAACACTTTCCAAAGAGCTGGACCATACATTTTAAAAAGATCCTGAAGAATGCCTTTTCTTTTTAATACAAGCTGAAACATGGGCTTTTAAAGAAATAAACAGTTGACCATCTTTCAGCATGTCAAACTGTAGCCCTAGCCAGCATAGCCAGTGGTGAGGAATGCTGAGAGTTCCAGTTAAACATCTGGAGGGCCACATATCTCCCTCCCAGTTTAAATTAATAGCCCTATACCAGATTTGCTTGCACAGAACTGTAGTTTTATAATGTGACCTTATTAACTTTCAAATTTTCCCTCCTCTCCTCTCCCCAGATTATTGACAAAGAAATCAACCCATTTGTGGACAATTGGGAAAAAGAGGGACAGTTTCCAGCACACCAAGTTTTTAAATCTCTGGGGAAAGCTGGATTTCTTGGAGTTAACAAGCCAACTGGTAAGAAAACAGAGCATCTTAATTCTTATATTTAATTTGAAATGCACATTTAAGGCCAGAAATATAGCAATAGCTGTCTGAATGGGACTTAACTGGATATTGTAGTTCAGGGCTGGAGTGTGGTGTGACAGACTCAAATACAGGCATTCTTCAGTTAACAAGCCTCTGACGAGGAAGCTCCTTTTTACAAAGTCTTTTTACAGCTGCCCAGCCCAATCTGGATGCAATCTGGAAAAAGTCTTCAAGAGGTCTCTAGAACAGTTACAATTGTTTTGTTTACTTAAGCAAGGCTTGCATGTTTTAGTTGTTTAATTTCACATGTGCAAGTTGTTAGTTTTGAAACAAAAAAACCAACATTACATTTATGAGGTTCTATTTTCTATATTATTATTATTATTATTATTATATTTTGGTGGGGAGAATCAGGATCAAGGGGCATGGGTAGAAGGGAGCTTAAATAGTACCGTACTTAATCCCACCATTATCCTTGATAGAGCTTAAAATAGTAACTTTTCTAAATTCTGGGCCTAGTCAGGACTGCAGTTTGCAGCAAGATGAAAGCTCTAGTTTTGTATTTATTTTTAGATAGTATGCTTTTGTTGTAGCAAGAGTTGTAGAGATGCAGCATCCTTAGAAACCAAATGGGGTTGATTGCACAGTTCAGATTCATTTCTGAGTAGTTTGATCATTTACGTTTAAGAAATACATTTTAAGAAAATTACAAAGTAGAACGGAACAAAAGCTTATAATAATATAATGCTTATTTCTTTTTTCCCCGCCAGTTTTTTTGTGGGGTGTGCATGTGTAGAATTTTCTTAAATGCTTTTTAATCCGAGGGCCAGTTCGCTGGCCCCCAGATCTTCCGGGGGTCGTATGCACATGCGTGCACCTCCAGACACCATTTTGGGAGCCAAAATGGCGTCCGGAGTCATGCGCATGTGTGCGGCATTGCGTATGCATGCACATGACCCCGGGCGCCATTTTGGAAGCCAAAATGGCGCCCGAGTAGTGTGCATGCGTGCACGACTCCGGACGCCGTTTTGGCTTCCAAAATGGTGCCCGGAGTCGGGCGCATGCGTGTGCAACACCAGGCGCATTTGCACGACTCCAAATGGCGTCCTGAGGCGGTGCGAGCAGCGATGCGAGCAGTGATGCGAGCGGCAGGACGGTGCACGGGCCGGTAGGAAGGCCTCGGTGGGCCGGGTCTGGCCCACGGGCCATAGTTTGGGGACTCCTGCTCTAGCCTCTGTAATTCTATACTTTGTTCATCTCTATAACCAGGTATGGTTATATAACAGAAGGAGGCAACTTGCTGTTCTCCAGAGTCACTCCGCTATCACCCCAGCCATCATGACCAATAGTCATGCATACAGGAAATGTAATTCAAAATGTCTGGAGGGCCACAATATTGTCTGCTCCTGCTCTGTAAGAATGTGGATTGTTTGATACTCCTAATTTAAATGTATCACAATGATGTTTTACTCCTCTCCCTATTTTCTGGGAAGGTTTTCAGGAGAAGATGGAGGGACTTGAACCTTGTGTGAGCCACAGGTTCTCTTTCTAGCTCTATAATAAGAAATTGAAATGTCCAAGATAAATTCATATAGGCTGAAAGAAACCAAAAAGAAGGGCTTATTTCTTCTGCCATGTGGTGAGGACATATGATTGAAAGCCATACCATATTTCATTAGCTCTTTTAGAGTTGCCAGTTTAGATCTTGTCTTTGACTTATGTGTGTATAGTGGACTCTTGGTATCGGCTGAGATTTTATTCCAGGACCCCCCATGGATACCAAAATTCCTGGATGCTCAAGTCCCATTACATACAATGGCATAGCAAAATGGTGTCCCTAATATAAAATGGCAAAATCAATGCTTAGTTTTTGGAGATATAGATATAGAATCCATGGGTATGGAGGGTGACCTGTATTATGAAATTACAGCTCCATGTTTCATGTTTAGGGGACAATGGCCCAGAAAAAGAGAGAGTCAGGGTGAGCAACTCTGATATAGATGGCAGGTATGAAAATGGCTGAGAAAGCATTTGATTGTTTTTAGACCCTGAACCACGTCCCCACTAAAGCACTGAATGTCACTGAGACATTACTTTTGTATAGAAAGAGAATTAAAATGTGTTAGGCTCTAAGTGAGTATGTGCACTGAATCAATCAGAAGTTGGTAATTCAGCACTTTTTTGGATCTAGTGAGTCTACTGCAGTTGGGACTGACAATTCAATTTACGCCATAGTCTTTTTTGAGTAGAGATTTAAATTACCATATATACTTGACTATAAATTGACCCTCATGTATAAATTGAGGGCAGGTTTTGGGGGAAGAATTACGGATTTTGCCATGAACCGTGGATAAGTCAAGGGTAAAACTTGGAGGCTCCTTCAGTGTGTGTGCAGCAAGAGGAACTCTTAAAAAGAACTCTTAAAGAAGCAGCAGTCAACCACTGAGGCTTTCTGCTTCAGCAATTCAGCCTTCATTCCCTAGACAGGATGGCACAAGCAGAAAAGGGACTTTTAAACAAACAGTAATCAGTCACCCAGGACTCTTCTGCTTGGCTCAAGAGAGAAAGAAACTGCTGTCCTGGCCGCATGGTGAAATCTGAAAGAGCTGCTATCACATTACCATACTGACCCGTAAATAAATCAACCTGGGATTTTGGGGTCAATTTTGGGCATAAATTTTTTGACTTATAGACGAGTATATACAGTATAATCTTTAGCAAAATGGAGCTTTTTATAAATCAGTAGCTCTTAACTTTGGGCAAGACTACTATTTAGGTTCTCAGATATTTTTCAGATACTTTTCTTGAGGATTACAGAGCATCCACCACTAGGAAAATAGGAAATTGCCTTAAATGATTTGACACTATTGGTCCATGTACAGTGACTGGAATCAACTCTCCATAATTTCAGTCAGGAACCTCTCCCTGTCCTACTTGGAGATGCAAGGATTGAACCTGGTATGTTTGTCTGGAAAGGAAACCTTGTATCTGCTCCTTCAGAGCAGAGCTAGAAGGGATGGCATATCTGGGGGAGAGCCTATACCTAGTAATAGGCTGCAGGAACAACGTCCTTGCTTTAAAACTCTCCATTATTCCATGGGTGGCAACAGCATCTCTCACTAACAGGACACAAGAGCGGCATTACATTTTTGCTCGTGAGCAAGGATTCCCCTGGATTCTCAGCATTCACTGAACAAAGCAGCCATCTTTACATGTAAACACTAAGTGTTTAATGGGATTGCCTTTTAAAGTAAGACTATTTTACTGATGGACTTTTAGTATATAGCTATTCATTATTATTGTCCCCTAAATATTTTAAATGAATGCTAAAATTTTTTGAAAGGAAATGCATAAAAAATTTCAAGGCAGATTAAATCACATCCATGCCATCTCCAGAATAAGCAATAAGCTGGGGAAAAACTCTTCTCACAGAAATCTGTTATTGCTAGGTTGCTATGAAGCAATACAGTCTTTAATTAGGGAAGCGTTATAGGCAGAAGTCTAGGTAGGGCAGAGATATGCAGGGGTAGGCAACCTTTCCCCTTTAAGGGCCGAGGGACTTCAGCTCCCAGAATCCCAGGAGCTATTGGCCAACATGGGACTATTGGCCAACATGGCTGACGCTTCTGGGAGCTGAAGTCTCTCGGCCCTTAAAGGGGAAAGGTTGCCTACCCCTGGATATGGTTTGATCTAATATGGAAAAAGAACTCCTACTGGGTAATGATAGCTACACCAATCTAAATATACAAAGGAAGAGAATTGGAAGAATTCTCTTGAAACTCTAAGGCAGGGGTAGGCAACCTTTTTGAGCCGGGGGCCGGGTTGCTGTCCCTCAGACAATTGGGGGGCCGAAGCCCCAAAAATAAATAAATAAATAAATAAATAAATTTTTAAAAAAAATTAAAAATATGCATGCACACTCTCTCAGCCCCAGAAAAGCCATGGCAAAACCCTGTGGAGATTTTGCCAAGAAAACCCCAAGAAGTAATAACAACAATAATCAATATCATCATGGAAGGGGCGGTGGCAGCGGGGGGAGGGGGGGGGAGGGGGGGCGGTAGCGGGGGGCGGCGGCAGGACCGGCCTGGGGCCGGTCCAAAGGCCTCTGTGGGCCGCATCCGGCCTCCCGGGCCTTAGGTTGCCTACCCCTGCTCTAAGGGCTCATTCCCACTTACATTTAACCTGGTTTGCGATTCTCTTTTGCTCCGGGTTGGTGAATTGATTCCAGTCCATGTGTCGTTCCCACTATGGAAGTGCCCCTTCAAAATGCCTGTCAATCATCTATGCATCATCAGTGACGCAACCGGCAACACATTCAAGAAAACACAGGAGGGAGTCATGGGTGCCATGGCCAGAATCCAAGCCCTCACTAGTATCCCAGCCCTAGTTTTTGGGGAAATACACTATTTCCTTCCCTCTCCTTTCTCAGGACCCATCCTACATCCCAACCTTCTATCCAGGAGGAATTCCAAAATGCCTTCCATTCTGAGCTTGACTAGGAAGCATGTCCTCCAAGTCCTGCAAGGCTGGGAGGGCACCACTTCAACTCCTCTTGTCCTCCAAGTCCCCTGGGATGCATGTTGCCATGGGTGTCATATGGATAACTCTCCCCTGGGATGCATCAGCCATGGGTATCATATGGAGGACTCTCCCCTGGGATGCATGCTGCCATGGGTGTCATATAGAGGACTCTCTCCTGGGATGCCTCAGCCATTGGTGTCATATGGAGGACTCTCCCCTGGCTGAGGTGCTGCCCTCCCAGCCTTGCAGACTTGGAAGACATGTTTACTAGTCAAGCTCAGAATGGAGGGTGTCAAAAAAGAAGCGATTTGATTCACCAACACGGAGCAAAGGCGAATTGCAAACCAGTTTAAATGTAAGTGGGAATGAGGCCTTCATTTCTTTCAAAGAAGAAATAGCATTTGTAGTGTGTGCACTATGTGCCACTTTCCATTCTTGACGTTTCCCCTCTTGATATTTTCTACTCTTATTCTGAGAACCCGCATAGTGTAGTGGTTTGAGTATTGTACTAGAACTGTGGGAGACCAGGGTTTGAATCCCTGCTCAGCCATGGAAACCCAGAGGAAGGCAATGACAAACTGCTGAATAACTCCCTATGAAAACCCTATAATAGGATTGCCATAAATCAGTCACCTTGAAGGCACAAAACAATAACAAATCCTTATTCTGAAATATGCCAGCCCTTATCCATCCACATCCATTGGATTGTAGAATGAAGTGGCTGCTAGCTGGGTGTTAGAAGCTTATCCTTCTTGTTTGGTCTCTGGAAATTCTAAAAAATTATTATTTGATTGAATTGGCAAATGAGCCATACCACTGGTTCTACAGAATAGGCAGCAGCAAAATCCTTAACTCATTGCTTTGACAAAGAGAGCCTGAGGTACCTGGTGTCTGAATTGTGTCCCATGTGGAGATGTTCCTACTTTCAACAACAGCACATAGATCCATCTGTGTCTAGAGAAGCTAACTTTTTTTATTGTGGATGGTAGTACAAAGGCAGCAATGAAACATGTCACTCCTAGAAAAACTCTCCATTTTGAAAGTGATTGCTATATGATGAATGAATGTCTTAAACATTTTTCACAGAAAACAGTATCTTTTTAAAATTAGGGGAAGCCATTTAAAATGAACTTGGGAAATATATGTATGTACCTTTTCCAAACAGGAATGATTGCTTTGTTTACCTGTCACACATGTAACATGCAGTAGAAAGTAAAATTAACAGATTTTCCAATTCCCCTTCTAAAATGCTGATGACAAATCTACGCACTAGTTTTGCACAAGCATCTGTACTGAAGGAAGGGTAAAAATGAAGGTGACTGGATTTAGGCTCATGAGATTTTTTCTGAATTAATGTGCAGTATTATCAGATGTTCATGTCCTAGTATTTGTCCCCCTGCATTTTAATAATGAATAGGTGTGTGGGTTTTGCATACCTTCTCTGTGATCGAGGTTTAACCATGGTATTATAATAATATAATAATAATAATAATAAAGTTTATTTGTATCCCGCTTATTGCCAGACAATCCAAGCGGCTTACAATACAACCCGTATAACATATCTCCAAAAAGAAAAACCAACCCACCCCCTAATCAACCTCTACTGCGTTCCTCATCCATCAACAACTGATGGAGCCACGAGAGGAACGCAGGAGTCAAGGAACCCAAGGCCGGGGTGATTAGTCTGGGAAGGCCTGCCGAAAGAGATCCGTCTTGACAGCTTTTTTAAAGCTGTCCAGTGATGTCAACTGACGGATTAGAAGAAGAGTGCATGTGAGCTAGAGAGTCTCTCCAGTTTTTACCGTGTGTACGTTTGGATTATATGAAACTGCTCCTCTACCGATTTTGAGTTCATTTGAAACCTTTTACATAATACTCTGTTAGGAAAAAGCAGGTCTATCTTAAGAAAACATGATCTAGATTAATTAATGAAGTCTTGATGCTCCTTAAACAATTTAGTTCTTTTTTCTGGTACTATATATTTATCTTGTGGAGCTGTTGAATGATTTTTCCTAGTGTGGCAGCAGCCTTAAATTGGATGGTTCATTACCTATTCCATTATACATTGCTTTCCGATACCGCTTTCCAGAGGAGAAGGGATAGCAGACACTGAGTTTGAGGGCTGAATTCTAAGGAGAGTGAGTTTTAAGGATCTCTATGGTGACCTCTCTAGTGACCCAAAGAGAAATGTTGTGCGAAAGGCATAAAACAACTCTGAGTGTCTCTCTATGGCAGATCCCTGTGGAAAACAGAACTAATGTATTATTCCAGTAACTTCAGGAATAATAGCTAAGCTGAATTCAGGCTGCTCTGAATCCTGTACTGCTCTAGCATGAGGAACTTTCTCCTCAAGCAATGTTTCAAAGAAAGTAATGGAAAAGTCAGAATGTCCAGCCATATTTTTTCTGATGGAAATCTTTGCAACAAACCACCCTCTGCTATACAGGAAGCCTCTAGAAATTACTACCTTTGGAAGTGAAGAGGATACATCAGCATATCCATGGATACTTACAGAAAAGCCTATAATGAAAATACCTGACCCTGCTTGTCCCCACATCTGTTTCCCTACATCTGTTTCCCTCCATAAACAACACTGTGCAGAAAATGAAATAAGGGGCATATGTATACATGTTCTGTATGAAGACTTTGACAGGTTTTATAGTTTTTTTCCAGCTCAGTTCTAGTGAAGATTAGAGATGAAGTTGGGAACTATCAGGCACAGTGAGAGAGGAGCAGTGCAGTCACATATGACAATAGTTCTCAACCTTTGGACCGCCAGATGTTTTGGACTTCGGTTCTCACGCATTCCAGCCAACATAGCTAATGTTCAGAGAGTCTGGGAGTTTAAGCCTGGATAGAGTTGCCAGACTGAAAAGTGGAAAGGACTCCTGTACATTTAATGCAAAAACATAGCTGTATTAGTCTGGAAAATCAATATGCAAAGGGATCCTGTAGCACCTTCAAACTAACCGAAAGAGACAAGTTGATAGCATGAATTTTTGTATCTGAGGAAGTAGGCTCAAGTCTACGAAAGCTCATGCTACCATCTTCTATCTTTCAGTTAGTATCAAAGGTGCTACAAAATCCCATTGTATACTGATGGTTATGCAGAAGGAGAAAATTCAACAGGTGTTGCTTGTTACACAACCAAGTAACAAGCAACATCTGAAATTACCTCTGCTATTAAAGATGTATGAGCCCTCTACAGTTTTCATTGTGGCAATTGTAAATCTAAAACATCTGGAGGGTGAAAGGTATAAGGATAAGGAATGGAGATGAGGATTGGAAGTCTTACACATTGGTCAAATGTGGTACACTATTTATATCCCTTGCATTATTTAATGTGTAGGATCCAAAGTTCGGTTCTTTTGACAGCAGCGTTTTTATTCTTTAGAGATAATTAGTCTCTTTTTTATGTAGTAAAAGGAAATCTTTGGATTGAGTGTGAACTACTAATCCCCCTTCCCCCTCTCCTTCATTTTCTGTCTAAAACCAAGAACAGTTTTAAAAATCCAGAAGCCACACCAATCTGATACAAAATCAATAGAATATCAAAGCAATCAAAATAGTAAGAGACTAAAATACAACAAGAAACCATCAATGTAAAAATATCATTTTAAAAGTAACAAACTCTGTTTTGAAAACAATACTTTGGGGGGGTTGCAGACTGCCAGAAATAGTGCAAATTGAGTCCACGTTTAGGGTTAGGGTTAGTGCTAGGGAATCATGGGAATTGTTTTTTGTTTTTTTCTGAGACATTGAGCCTTCTCTGTCAGAGAGCTCTGGTGCCACAATAAACTACAGTTCCCATGATTCCCTAACCCTAACCCTAAAAGTGGACTCAATTTGCACTATTTCTGGCAGTCTGCAACCCCCCTTTGTGCATTGAAAGCTACCAGTATTGGAAGTTCCAAACTACCAACCTTGGGGTATTGTAAACATCAAAAAAGATTGCTCAGCAGATATGTACAATGAAGAATATTACAGAATCTTGGCACCACTACTATCACCTCTCATATCCATACATCTGATCTCCCATAATGATGGACAAAGTACTGTATGGCCTCCAGTCAGAATCCATCTTATGTGTGAGCAGGCAGTTTCTTAGGCAACTGTGGGCCTTTGCAGACTGTCAGAAATAGTGCAAATTTTGTCCACTTTAACTGCCCTGACTCAGTGCTAAGGAATCAGGGGAACTGTAATTTATTGTGGCACCAGAGCTCTCAATTTGCACTATTTCTAGCAGTCTACAAAGGCCCTGTGTCTTCAAACATTTGAAAACTAGTACCAGGGCTTTACATTGAGCCCAGAAATAAATAGGCAAACAATACATATTCAGAGTTTGGAAAAAGTTACTTTGTAGATGACAGTTTCCAATTGCTGTCCAAGAAGTTACATTCCCAGGCTCTGCACAGAAGAGGATTGGGGGGCAGGTAACACTGGCTTACTTGCATTTTGGACCAGTTGTGAGTTCTAGTGCATTCTTAAAGTTAGCTACAGTTAGATAGTGTGAGAAGTCTGGAGGGTAGCTATGGGTGCTTCCAGATTAAGCTTTTATTATGTTATTAGCTCTGCCTCGTTTATGGAATTTTATGGGGACAGAGGATATCATGTCTTTTGAAGGATAACACAGAGCTGGACATCTTGGAAAAAGTTATAACAAATATGCAAACTGAGCAGCAAAGTTGCCTCAGTTTAAGAATCACAGTCTGCCAGCTCACTTTCCTTTATTCAGGTATGAGTATTCTTAGAAACATATTTTTAAAAATCAGACTAGTTAAAGTTTGAGAGAAAGCACGTGGGGACATCTTCAATTTCCCCTGCCCCAAACCATTCCCCCCTCTGTCTTTTATCTCAATTGATACTTTTTTGTGGTATGAGTGGGTGAGAGATAGTGATGGAAAACGATGGGAGGGTTTCACATAGAAAGTGTGATTTAGATCATTCCCACCCATGCCCACTATAAAACTTTGTGAAGGGGGACAGACAACTTCAGGAGAAAATCCTATCTTAGAACCACTGTAGAAAATGTTGTGTGCCCTCCACCTTATGTTTAACTTTATAGGATATTTGAGGCAAATGATGCAAAAAAATTGCCTGTTCTACATATTGAACATAGATCATGTTAATGGACAAAACTGTCCTCTCGAGGATAATAATCTGACTGAAGGCCAGTATTCAGGAACAGAAAAATGACTTTCACATGAGTTATAAGTTAATTTTTTAAAAAATGAAGATGGCCTTTGTTCCACGAACATTAGTTAGTCTTAATATGATTTGGTTCATAGGTCATTAACAGTAATTTGTTTTCCATTAATCATCCATACCGCCTTAGACAAGTAGCAACATAGGAACTTTTTCTCAGTCTGTAAGGTCAACCAAATAATAATAATAATAATAATAATAATAATAATAATATATATTTATATCCCGCCTTTAGCCATAACCATCAAGGCGGCTTACATCTAAAATCAAGTACATAAAACATCCCCTACAAAACAATAAAAACCAATACAATTAACCCCCCAAAAATATATATATTAAATACAAATCTTAATTAAAACTAATTAAACAAAACAATTTAAAAACAAATTAAAAATAAGCACTCTGGGGTGAGGCACGAGTAAACAAAAGTGTCTGACAGGGGGGAGTCAGGACAGATAATTTATTCTGGGTAGTGTCATAAATTGACTTCATAATTAGTATCAATTGTAGTGTTGGAGGAATCATGCCATCCAATGTAGTTTTCAAATGGGGAATGCATCAGCCCCTGATTACATGAAGCTGGATGAGCAACAGCATACACAAGCATGGAGCTTTGTTTACTAAAGACCCACAAAGATCAGACTGTCCCACAATGCAGCTGTGTAGGAGGTTTGAATCCTCTTATCGGTTTCACTTGTGAACAGAAGAATTTTTTTTTTTGTCTTGTGCTTGATTTATTGTTGTTGTGTGTCTTCAAGTTGTTTTCCAACTTATGGCAACCATATCATGGGGTTTGCTTGGCAAGTTTCTTCAGAAGGAGTTTGCCATTGCCATCCTCTGAGGCTGAGAAAGTGTGACTTGCCCAAATGAGTTTCCATGGCTGAGCCTGGACTCAAAGCCTGGTTTCCAGAGTCCTAGTCCAATGCTCAGACCACTACACCACACTGTTTCTTAGCTTGATTTGGTCTAATTTTTTAATTTAAATACTTTAGCTATTTATTTAAATATTTAAATCCTGCTCTGTATCATAAGGATCTTTGGCCAACTTACAATAAAGTCGGTTTAACTTTAAACAATTAGAATTAAAATATTTTAAAACCACTTTAAACTGTTGAAACATTTAAGAAATTATAGTAATACCATTTCAAGATCAACTCCAGCAGCTCTGGCAGGGAAACATTTGGGCAACAGTCCAGATAGTACACCAACAGGATCTCCTTTCTGTCTTGTTGCTCTTTTGCCAAGTGTATATGCCTCAAACCTTGGAGGTTGTCAGACAGCGTACCTCAGTAGAGGAATGAACTCACAGTAGATCAATGTGACTCATCCTCCCTGCCATTCAGAGCTTGCCTGCAGCTGCACCCAGAAACCTGGTGGGCATAATTGAGTCAAACTGATACCTCCCCCTCTTCACTTAACCAAGGGGGCTCATTCCCACTATGATTAGAAGCGAATTGCTGATCGCTTGATATGTACTTCGTCCCCATTCAGAATGGTTTCAGATGGGACTGTGATCATTCGGAATTGTATTGAAGTGAGACAAATGCAAAGAAAAAACACTTTGTAAAAACACTACAGTTGCCCCTCCATTTTCGCGAGGGATCCGTTCTGGACCCCTCCGTGAAAATGGAAACCTGCACATATTCAAGCCCCATAGGCCTGAATGGAGGCGCGGGATGTGTGTGCGCACATGCCGTGGGGGGTGCCCCATTATATGCCCCTCCGTTTGCCCCTAAGCTAGAAACACAGATCTGAAATCCATGAAAATGGAGGTGTGATTAGTTTTTTGGTGGACCTTTTTTAAAAAAGTAATTCAGAAGCATGTTCAACAAGTGTGAATGACGGATCTGAATTGCAGACAGGCAGGGAGGCAGGCAGAACCCCAGAGGGGCCAAGGTGTGGCTGGAGAGAGAAAGGGAGGCTGAGCTTCCCCTGGCCATGGGTGGAAGCAGCCTAGGGAAAGCTGGAGCGGCAGGGACACCTCTTCACCTCACATCCAGCACCACCAGCAACAGCAAAAGCAGCACCGCTGGGCTGGGCAGCTTCGGCTCCACCAGCAGCGGATGATCCATGAAGGAGCAGGCCAGCCACCTCTGCCTCCACTGCCTCCGCCATATCTGTGCAGGATGTTAAGTGGTGGAAGATGGCCTCCCACTGCTGTGCCACTCTCAGGGAGCCCGCCCGCCCACCCGGCTTCTCTCCCACCTGCCAGCCCCGCTTTCTTGCTTGCCGTTTTCTCATTTGGCACTTCAATGGGGCACAGTGGGAAGGCTGACTGCGGCGGCCTCAGAAGCAGAGCCAGGAAAGAGGACTCACAAGAGCGGCATGGGGATGGAAGGGAAGTTGTCTTCCACCACTTACACAGCCCACCCGGGTACGGCAGAGGCAGCGGTGGCTGGCCTGCTCCTGCCTGGATCCCCCCTGATGATGATCGCAACGCTCCGCACTCCTCTGCCTCAGGAGGCTCAGCTTCCAGCAGCCAAGCCCCCAGTTGGAACAATATGGATTAGGTGCAAAATTTGCTTTCATAGTGGGAGCTACTCATTGGCCTCAATAGAAGCCGTGACCTGGTGTCAGGGCGATTTGCAAACTGGTTTAAATGTAAGTGGGAATGAGCCCCAAGTTTCAATTAAACATGCAAGGTCAACTTGCTTGTCCAGGATCAAGTCCTGGATCATAGAGCTCTTCCCAGTCAGAGCTTTAGAATTAAGCAGCAATACTTTGTGGTCTGATAGGGTTCTACTACAGTAGCCAGGAACTGTTGATTGTGTGGTGAATCAGAAGGGGGAACACTGAAGAGATGTCTCTCCCCTAACCACCTCTTCCATCGGTTTGTTCTACCTTCACTGCTGTATCTCCTTCTGCCCATTATGACTGAAATGGGAGCACCCCTTATATTTTCTGAACACATATTTGGCTGACCAGAAATACAGAACAAACAATTATAAACAAACACACAGGTCCATTTATTCTGAAGAACTTTCAATTCTTTATGTGTTACTCTCTTTTTATTCTGCTGCTGCTAGTGAAAAACAGTATAATTAACATAATCTGTATATAGCTACTGCAGGAGATCCAGCATGGTGTAGTGGTTGAAGTGTTGGACTATGACTCTGGAGAATAGGATTCCAGTCTTCACTCAGCCATGGAAATCCACCGGGTGACTTTGGCCAAGTCATATGCTCTCAGCCTTAGAGGAAGGGAAAGGCAAACCTCCTCTGAATAAATCTTGCTAAGAAAGCCCCATAAATCAGAAACAACTTGAAGGCACAAAACAATAATAGCTACTGCAAAATCAAATGTACAGACTACACAGATAGGTCTTAACTGCAATGCTACTCATTCAGTCCCCCATGGAAAGATGAAATTCATTGTATGGATCCTGGCTTATTGTAACATTGAAAGACACTCATAGGTTCAGGGTCCTTTCTGAAACAACTTCAAACATCAGGGTTGTATTATTTTCACATACCTTTGTAGTCATGCACTGAATGGTATGACGTAAGAAGCAACTTTCACCTGTATTCAACCTGGTTTTCTAATCAGAATGGGTGAAAGGTGTATGTAGAATTGCTAGTTGGCTCAGAAAATGTGGAAGGAGCTAGAGTCAAGATAAAGAGGAGAGCATGGTCACTGAAGAAAGCAGGAGTGGAGATGACACCAATAAGGGGCACATTGAGCAGGATGTTAAGAATGATGCACAGAGAAGTCCCTTGAAAAACTCTGTCTCATGCTTCCCTCTCAGACAGCACCAGAGGCTGCTATTTGGGGAGTGGTTTGTCAGACTTGCAGTTTAGGTGGTGTTGCCTCAGATAAGACAGGCAGAAAATACCCATCAGTCTCTGGAAGTAACGTCTATCACCTGCACTGTGGAAAAGATGCCCAAGCCAGCTCAGAAACTCTTCCCCGCTTTTGAAACCCTTTGAAATGGACCCTGACTACTCCTTTGTGTATTCTTCTACCTGTCTTGGTTTTCCTAGCTACTGAATGATTCCTCAGCTTCTTGACCTCTGGACTGATAATTACCCAAGTGGCTTTTCTCCTTTCTTGATGAATTATAACACTTTGGGTCTTTCTTTATATAACATAGGGCCTTTGCAGACTGCTAGAAATAGTGCAAATTGAGTCCACTTTAAGTGTTAGAGAATCATGGGAACTGTATTTTATTGTGGCACCAGAGCTCTCTGACAGAGAAGGCTCAATGTTTCAGAAAAAACCAACAATTCCCATGATTCCCTAGCACTAACCCTAACCCTTACAGTTTACTCAATTTGCACTATTTCTGGCAGTCTGCAAAGGCCCATAGAGGACTTAGCTGGAAGGGGGAGAAAATCCCTTCACCAGTTAGTTGACACCCTACTGCAAGCCTGTGCAGAGTGTTGTCAGGAGTTGCTTAGGCATCTTACATACCATGATATGTTTAGAGGTTAATTGATTATGTAGTAATGTAGCATTTTAGAGCAGTGGTTATCTCATATGCAGGTGGTGAGATAACAGAAAGTTGTTCCACTGTGAGAATGGAACAGCAACAAGAATGTTAAGGGGTGGTGTGGGAATAAAAGGAGTAAAACTGTTTATTAATTGGGAATAAATAAAAAAATATTCCTGCCATGATTTTGAAAATGTATATGGTTTGATTAGTCCAATGTAAATGGTTGCTGGTCAGTTCTGACAATGAAAGTCAGTGGACAGGATCTGAAGTTTCTTAGTAAATGTTTCTGAGTTTTTACTACTGAACTTGATTTTCTGAACTTTGGTGTCCTGCTGAACATAACAAGTGTGTGTGTTGGGGAAGCAGGGAGGAGAGGGTGAATGTAGGCAGTAGACGTGGCAATCTTGGGCAACAGCAGGGGGCAGGCAGGACATGTACCCTCCTTGCCATTGCCAAAAAAGGATGGGTGAAGGTCTGCATCATATCTCAGATAGCCATATTAAGCCAGGTTGTGCCTCCTTGTCAAGACCTCAAGGCTGAACTTTTGCCAACTCAAAGCCCCTCAGGCTGGTTGCCTTGTTCATACCTTAGAACTGAGCCAGTGCTAACTCATAGTTAGATCCCATGCATAGTTGCCACCTCAGCAGGCTAGATTCCATGCATAGTTACCACTTCATTGGAACATATCCTGTGCATACCTAACAGATCGTTAGGACAGATCCAGAATGCATTTAGTGTTTAGGACACCCAATCCTGGATTCCTTTACCTGCAGCTTGAACCTGAGTCTACTTCAAGGACTGCTTGGCCACCCACACAGGATGAGTTGTCAGTGATAACTACACAAATACATGACACAGTCACAGCAAAATAGTACCTCTATTACTGATTTCTGTGCAAAGTAGGGTTTGTGACGTGTGTCTCCCCGTAGCCTGGATGACAGGAAATAACTGATTTTGGCTGCTGAGTATCCAGTTTGGTCTCTGAAGCTGGAAAGCGAGAGTGTACGTAACTTGTTTTCCAAGCACTTTCAGTGGAACTGATGAAGTATGACTAATTTCCTCTGGATCATCCCACTGTGGTTACCCATATGTTTTTGATAAATGTGTGATAGGTTTGCTGCACTGAGAGCCAGAGGCAAGGTCCATGAAATGTCTGGACTTATGAATCTAGTCATAGAGGAGCTGTACAGTTTCATAAAGAATGGACAGTGTTAGACAAACATTTGTGCATTTTGCAACTTGTTGCACAATCTGTGAAAAAGATATTATAATTTGTTGTACTGTAGACAAATTCCAGCATTGCTATTACAGTACTCAGGGTTTCAGTGTGTGACATAGTTCGCTTGAGAAACAGAACTGTCAGAAGAAATGGGGATAGGTCTCTGTCTCAAGGAGTTTACGGTTTAAAACATAACACAATAGAGGCAGAGGAAAAGGAATGGAATGAAATGAAATGGTAAACCATGGCTCACAGAGGCAGTTGAGCATTAAGATCAATTTTGCAAAGACCTCCTAGAAATATCTCATAATTGAAATATAGGAGTAGATTATCCTTCAGATTTTGGATTTCAAATACAGTGGTGCATGCATCTAAGCCAGATTTTGGTGCATGCAACTGGACTAGCTGAAAGAGACTTTTCTCTCCCCATTTTCCTTGGAAAAAAAACATCATTGTGAGATGGAAGACAATGCCCTGCTCATATTAGCCTCCTACCTTTCCTGGACAGAAGTTTGTTTGTTGGGCATAAGGAAAGAACAAGCTCAGATTTTAGAAATGGACAAAGAATGGGATTTTATTTCATAATCTAGGCTTGCAATGGGAAAAGACTCTTTCCTTATGCTCAGCAAACAAACTTTTGTCCAGGAGAGTAGGAAAGCCTATATTATTTTGGCAGGCATATTTTTTTGTTATTTTCTCTTGGATTATCCTTTTTCCTGTATTTTTATTGTTGCTAGATGGTTGTTTATATATATATATATATATATATATATATATATATATATAACTATTTATCCTGATAGGATCAGTCCAAAACATTTTGCTTTCAGGCAGAATGGTAAATGATATCATGACTCGACCTGCCCACCCATTCATGTTATATGATATCCAAAGCCAGGGAAGTTATTTTGTCATGTGAGGCGGAAAATTCCGCAAGTGCCTCCATCCATCCCAGTAATAACTAAAGTAAATGACGAGTAGTTGGGTGCTTTTTAAGATCACTAAAATCTGGTGCCTCTGATGGATGCTTTACACTACCAAATGGTAGTGTCCTATCTATGATAGGAATGTCCCATTAATTCTAGTGCATTTTTCCCTTTCCCCATTTATTGAAGCACATTAACCTATTTTGTCAGCCAATCATGTCAGGTTTTTTTTTTTTTTCTTTAAAAAGTAGAAATTCTTGGGGGGTACAGAAAGAGCGACTGAGCCTCATGTGGCCTGTGGTTTGTGTCTTGCCTGTACCTGAATTATAGTTAGTAAAAGGTTGCACATCAAGTTTGTACCATCTTTTGTATTCATGGGGGTACATTTTGTGCTGCCTGTTGTGGACTTTGAGATATGATTGGCAGTTTTTTTTAAGTAGATCTGGTATTTGCATATGACAAACAGCTCAAAGTTAGCTTGTTGTGTATTACAAATAGTTTTTTTCTAAATTTTGCTTTGTTATTAACTTGTCAAACTTGCCATAAATTTTTGTTTTAAACAATTTACACGTTTTCTTTATCCCCATTTAAGTATGCAGTCTACTTTTAACACAGCCACTGCCATTTGAGGTCCTTTAAAAAATAGTTCCCAAATAAAAAACTTTAGATTTTGAAGAGCTTCTTGTGCATTCAGTCAGCATTCATACCTCTGACCTTATGACAAAGGAAACAATGGATGAGCCAGGAAAATCTGTTAAGGTAAAAATTGGCTTGTAGCAGAACCAGAGAGCTTCAGTACCCCCCCCCCAAAAAAAACCCCTTTCCTGAGCAGAAGCAAAAATAACATAATAACATAGCATTATAGCATAATGGCTAGATCCATACATGTATAGAAAAACAAGAAACAAACCCCAGCATGAAGATAAATTGCATGGCTTTCAGCATGTAAAGCAAAACAGCTCCCAACATGCACACAATCTACCACAACATTTGTAGGCTGTGATTGCCTGCATTACAACCACCTGGCCTAATTGGCCAATTACCATGCAGGCTCACATACACAGTATCACCTGCCATTTTGTTGTTGTTGTTGATTGCTTTTGTGTCGATCTTGACCCATGGCAACCCTGCTGATGAGACATCTCCAGGCCCCACCGTTCTCTACTGCCCTTCCCAGCACCTGCAAACTCATATTCGTGGTCTCTTTAATTAAGTCCATCCATCTAGCATGTGGCCTTCCTCTATTTCTACTTCCTTCTACCTTTCCTAATATTATTGTTTTTTCCCAATGATTCATGCCTTCTCATGATGTGTCCAAAGTATGGGCCTTTGCAGACTGCCAGAAATAGTGCAAATTGAGTCCACTTTAAATTGAGGCATTGTCCTGGCTCAGTGCTAGGGAATCATGGGAATTGTATTTTTTTCTGAGACATTGAGCCTTCTCTGTCAGAGAGCTCTGGTGCCACAATAAATTACAGTTCCCATAATTCCCTAGCACTGAGCCAGGGCAGTGCCTTAATTTAAAGTGGACTCAATTTGCACTATTTCTGGCAGTCTGCAAAGGCCCTATGATAGTCTAAGGGCCTTTGCAGACTGCCAGAAATAGTGCACATTAAATTGAGACACTGCCCTGGCTCAGTGCTAGGGAATCATGGGAACTGTAATTTATTGTGGCACCAAAGCTCTCTGACAGAGAAGGCTCAATGTCCCAGAAAAAAATACAATTCTCGTGACTCCCTAGCACTGAGCCAGGGCAGTGCCTCAATTTAATGTGCGCTATTTCTGGCAGTCTGCAAAGGCCCTAAGTCAGGGGTAGGCAACCTTTTTGAGCCGGGGGCCGGGTTGCTGTCCCTCAGACAATTGGGGGGCCGAAGCACCAAAAATAAATAAATAAATAAATAAATAAAATTAAAAAATATGCATGCACACTCTCTCAGCCCCAGGAAAGCCATGGCAACCCCCCTGTGGATATTTTGCCAAGAAAACCCCAAGAACAAGTAATAACAACAATAATCAATATCATCATGGCGGGTGGCGGCGGGGACTGGCGGTGGCAGGACTGGCCTGGGGCCGGTCCAAAGGCCTCACGGGGCCGCATCTGGCCCCCAGGCCTTAGGTTGCCTACCCCTGGTCTAAGTTTTGTCATCTTGGCTTCTAAGGATATTTCTGGCTTCATCTGCTCTAGAACCTATTTGTTTGTCCATTTGGCTGTCCATGGAATCCTTAGCATTCTTCTCCAGCACCACATCTCACATCTGATTATCTTCCTATTATCTACTTTCTTAACTGTCCAGCTCTCACATCCATGCATGGTAATAGGGAATACAGTGGTTTGTATGATTCTGAGTTTTGTGCTGAGTTGCATGTCTTTGTATTTTAGGATATTTTCTAGTTCTTTCCCTATTCTTAATCTTCTGATTTCCTGGCTACAGTCCCCGTTCCAATCAATGTTTGATCCCAGATATGAGAATATTTTACTATTTCTGTTTCCTCATTATCTAGTTTGAATATGTGTAAGTTCTCTGTGGTCATTATTTTTGTTTTCTTTGTGCTGAACTGTAAGCCTGCCTTTGCACTTTCTTCTTTGATCTTCCTTAGTAGTTGTTCCAGGTCTGTGAGGTTTTCTGCTAGTATTATGGTGTCGTCAGCATATCTCAGATTGTTGATATTTCTTCTTCCCATTTTTACTCCTTCCTCTTCTGTGTCCAAGCCTGCTTTCCTTACAGTATGTTCTGCATATAAGTTGAACAGATAGGGTGAAAGGGTGCAGCCTTGTCTGACTCCTTTGCCAATTGGGAACCATTCTGTTTCTCCATGTTTTGTTCTGACAGTAGCCTCTTGTCCTGAGTACAGAGTCCTCATCAGGACAATCGGATGTGTTGGCACTCCCATGTCTTTAAGGGCATTCCATAGCCTTTCATGATCTATGCAGTCAAAGGCTTTAGGATAGTCTATAAAGCACATGTTGATTTTCTTTTGGAATTCCCTGGTGCACTCCATTAGCCATCATATATTTGCAATGTGGTCCCTTGTGCCTCTTTCTTACCTGAACCCCTGATTCAGTCACAATCGCATAATGCAATCCTGCATACACAAAATCTGGATGAGGAAAAGGAAGGGAGGGAATGGTGTGTGTGTGTGTGTTTGCATGTGTCTGTATGCACACATCTTCAAATTGTGACCCTATGAATGTCATAGGGTTTTCTTAGGCAAGGAATATACAGAGATGATTTTGCCAGCCTACAATACCTTGTGTTTGTTTGTATCTCCCATTCAAGTACTAACCAGGGCTGATCTTGTTTAGCTAATTTGTAGAAGATCTATTAAAAATACAGTAGATACATGTACAAAATGTCTTCATCTGCCCTGCTACTTCATTTTCACAGTTTTGTTTGTGTGTGGTGCTGCTTCCTGTCAGGGCCATTAACTGTGCAAGCCACTGAGTGTCCCCTTAGAAGAAAAGTCCATTGAATTTAGTGGTCATTATTCCGCAGTTTTTTATATGCATCTGTGCTTGCCTTCTTGAATGTAGAATATGTTGCCTTGACAGGTGGTGAGATCTCCTTGGCTGGAGATATTTAATCATAGTCTAGACAACTAGTTATCAGGGTTGCTGTAGCTGCCTCCTACTTGGCAAAATCTGCACTGAGCAGAATTCCCTAGCATTGAGCCAGGGCAGTTAAAGCGGCCTCAAGTTAGATATTTCTGCTATGTGTTGTGGACCTATGATTGTTATTTCTGTCATTCATGTTTATTTTGTGTGTGAGCGGGTATATGTATTACAACTATCCTGAGTGCCTCCTAATACCAACATTTTAAAAGATCATTACTCCCCTATTTCTAAAACCAGATTAGTAATGTTGCCAGTGCAACAAGTGCTGGATATTCATAATACCTGTACTTTAAATTTGCTCCTACATCTCCAAGCATCAATAACATTCCACTTCTTAATTTAATTTAATAACATTCCACTTCTTAAATCTCAACTTATGAATGGTGAATGTTGTACTGTAAGTATACATAGACAAATCTTAATGAAGGATGGGGAATCTGAAGTCAGGTATGGGGTCAATATCGCCCAAAGGAGATTCCCATTTGGTCCACTAGTTTCCTTGCTGCCTCTATCTCTGACCAGTGACCAGGGACTAGTCAGTTTTTTGATTCAAGACCAATGGAAATCAAGGAATAATACCTTGAAATCCAAGGTGAAAGAAAGTTAAGTTAAAGAGGTGTTGAAGAAGTAAATTTTTTTTAAAAAATTATTTATTTATTTATTTATTTATTTTTTACTTCAGCTGCCAGGTGCCAGGGCTCACCCTGTGGAATCTGGAGTAGAGGAGTCAGATTGAGAAAGGCATCTGACTCCAGATGAGAGCTTTCCATTCCCCCCTGCCCCCAAATCTGAGCAGCTGTTGTCAGAGGCTTCAACAAGAGGGTGCAATTGATGGACATGGGAGACACCACCATCATTTGTGGCTCCTCAACAGGACAAGATACAGCAGCAAAGGAGCCAACATGTCTTAAATAAGAGCCTAGCTGAATTATTATGAATTACATAAATTAAGATTGGATGACTATAAGCAGCTGTTGTAATTTTTTTGTTCTTTGCAGTTGTTCACTTTCTCTTGCTTTTTGGCAATTCCTGTTCATGGATTTATTTGGATCCGTAACCTCTGGACTGGATGATGCTTGTATATCTCTATCTCTTTCTCTTTCCCTTGTGTCTCTGGTTATCATGGCTACTACCTTCTTCAAAATAGCAATAGCAAATAGAAAATGGCAGATGGGCCTTATTACTGTATCTCCCTTCAATCTCAGTGAATTTCCCTTGACTACCCACGTATGACTGCACTGGCTTGATTCACCTGTAATTATTTCCTTCTACTATAGCCTGCCTTTACTGGTATTTGCCATGTTTAGGCACAGGACACTAAGAAACAAGAAGAAAGTACTAAAGAGAGCCAGAATAGTGTAGTGGGTTGATAATGTACTAGGACCAGGACTCAAATCTATGTTCAACCATGGAAATTCACTGGATGACCTTGGACAAGTCACATTTTCTCAAACTTAGAGGAAGGCAAGACCAAATCCCCTTTGAACAAATCTTGGCAAGAAAATCCTATGATTAAGATCACCAAAAGTCAGAAATGACTTGAAGATACAGTGATAACAACCTAAAGGCACCAGATCTTGTCTTATCTTGGAAGCTAAGCTGGGTCAGCCCTCATCAGTACTTACATGGGAGACCACCAATAAATACCTGGTGCTATAGGCTGTGATTCAGAGGCAAGAACTGGCAAAACCACTTCTGAGTATTCCTTTTGTAAGAAAACACCGTGGAAAATTGATGGGGTCACCATAAATTGACAGGTGACTTGAAGACACATACACACACCTGGACATACACATACACACCTGGAAGTACCAAAAGGAAGAATTTGGAAGTAACTGAAGAGATAGGTACAAATGGCTGCATGTAGGGTCAGATGAAAGCTGATGGAAATCCATGCTGTGTTTCAGTTATTTTGTAAAAACATCTCTTGTGAATAGAGAATATATATTATGACCCTGCTTAAAGAATTATGGCTGTCTCTTTTGGCAGAACCCATGCTTTATATATATAGTGGGCATCCTTGGTTTAATCCTTGGTATCATTTTATTGTTTAACCTTTTGTCTGGACAAGAGGCCACTGTAAGGATACATAATGGAGGAACAAAATGGTAACCAGATGGCAAGATGGGAAGACAAGGCTGCATTGTATCACCTTATCTGACTAATTTAGGTGCAGAATATATATGTAAAGCAAGATTAGATTCAGAGGTAGAAAGTGTGAAAAATGAGGGAAAGAACATCAATAACTTAAGATATGTAGATAAAACCAGATTGCTAGCAGAAAACAAAAAAACCTAAAATGGCTACAGATAAAAGTTAGAGGAAAGTACAAAAGCATGGTTGCAATTAATTATTAAGAAAGCAAAATTAATGGTCACATATTTAATTCTAATTCTAATTCTACTTTTCTATTTGTGGACATGAAACTACCGTAGTTTCAAGGTTGGAAAAATTACTTTTGGGTCTACAACTTCCAGGACCCCTCAGCCAGCAAGACAAAAAGCAACTTTTCCAAACTTTGGTCCAGATTATAATATATGGATAGCAGTGCCATGATATGTGGGGAACCTAATTTCTTCTTGTCTTTGAATTCTACCCTTGAATACAAACCTTTAGATTGGGGTGGGAAAAATGCAAAGTACACTGTAGTGAATTAAAATTGCATTGGCCTTTTTTGCTGCTGCATCACACTGTAGACCACAAGCTGAACATGAGTCAACAGTGGACCTTTGCAGATTGCCAGAAATAGTGCACATTAAATTGAGGCACTGCTCTGCTCAGTGCTAGGGAATCATGGGAACTGTAATTTATTGTGGCACCAGAGCTCTCTGACAGAGAAGGCTCAATGTCCCAGAAAAAAATACAATTCCCATTACTCCCTAGCACTGAGCCAGGGCAGTGCCTCAATTTAATGTGCACTATTTCTGGCAGTCTGCAAAGGCCTAGTGTGATGCAGCAGCAAAAAAGGCCAATGCAATTTTAGGCTGCATCAATAGAAGTATAGTGTCTAGATCAAGAGAAGTAATAGTGCCACTCTGTTCTGCTTTGGTCAGGCCCCACCTGGAATACTGTGTCCAGTTCTGGGCACCACAATTCAAAAAGGATGTGGAGAAACTGGAGCGTGTCCAGAGGAGGGCGACTAAAATGGTGAAGGGTCTGGAAAGCAAGCCCTATGAGGAACGACTTAGGGAGCTGGGGATGTTTAGCCTGGAGAAGAGAAGGTTAAGAGGTGATATGATAGCCATGTTTAAATATTTGAAGGGATGTCATATCGAGGAGGGAACAAGCTTGTTTTCTGCTGCTCCAGAGACTAGGACCCGAAACAATGGATGCAAGCTGCAAGAAAAGAGATTCCACCTCAACATTAGGAGGAACTTCCTGACAGTAAGGGCGGTTCGACAGTGGAACACACTCCCTCGGAGAGTAGTGGAGTCTCCTTCCTTGGAGGTCTTTAAGCAGAGGCTGGATGGCCATCTGTCAGGGATGCTTTGATTGGGAGTTCCTGCATGGCAGTGGGTTGGACTGGATGGCCCTTGTGGTCTCTTCCAACTATAATTCTATGATTCTAAGATTTCTTCAAGAAGTTAACTCTGTCCTGAAACGCAATCAGTGAACCGTCAGCATAGTCTAATGAAATAAAATCCCAACCAAGAATGTGCAGAAGTTATCACACTATCAACCCAGCTAGCTTCACTAAATAAACACTGATATAATCTTGGCTAATGGACATACCAGTACTAACTTATGATACATTTCCATGATTCATCAAATACTGACATTTTCTACAGTATTCTCCTTGTTGATTTGGGAGCAACAAATGTGTGTATTTTCATTCTCTTGGTTCTAGGATGGACACTTACTTATTTTGATCATTTATTAAAATATTTATACCCTTTCTTGTATTCTTGGACCTCAGGTTATACATGTCACACAAAAAGAGTTCAATAGCAGGCACAAATGTGCACTAACTTTACATGGACTAATATAATATATAGATTAGGGATGTAAATAATTCACAATGTAAATAAAGTTCGCCTATTTTCTTTTCCTTGATGAAAAAGAGGTATCTTGAATATCAGGATTCCCTGCTGAGGAGATTTGGGTGCAATGAGATTCTCCCCTGTTCAGGACTCGTTTCACACAAAATTCATGCCTACATAACCATGTAGGGTGTTGTTTTTTTCTTCGGAAATATTAGGATATGGATGGGATATACAGTCAAAGGTGAAATGTAAAGATGTGTGTGTGTGTGTAATTTTCCACTTGAGAACAGTTTTTGGACAAGGCACAAACAATATTTAGAGAAACAGGGTGAATCAATGCCAGGTGGTAACAGAGACATCAACAGTGTACTTTCCCAGAGGTAAAACTAATGGAACCAGACTTTGTTATGGATAACAAAGATATATCAAATACGTAAACATCGTTAGCTTGGGAAAGTTACTCACATGGTGGATGATGGACAGCAAGAGGCTGGGTTAGCATACATCATATAGGCATTATCCAATTAACATAAGGTTAACACCTAGAAGGTGGAGTATGGGATGGGCTTAGAAAATCCTTTGTCTAAGAATTGTTTT
The DNA here is from genome assembly GCA_026167975.1 of Phrynosoma blainvillii. Lineage (NCBI taxonomy): Eukaryota > Metazoa > Chordata > Lepidosauria > Squamata > Phrynosomatidae > Phrynosoma > Phrynosoma blainvillii. The sequence continues at coordinate 34,596,474 of JANUYF010000005.1, forward strand.
ATTGTTCAAGATGTGAGCATGTGTGGTTGGATGCAGTGGTTTTAACTGCAACAAGTTGGATCCTAATGCTTTTGGGATTGTTAAAGATGTAATCTTGTATGGACAAGTTCATCACAATGGATTTTACTTAGTTATCTTATTTTTACTTTTTATATGCATTAATAAAGCTATGCTTTTGGACTTTACTATGTGTCTTCTTGACTGAGGAAGACAGGATGCTGGAGAAGAGAAGCTGAGCCAGTTGATGACAAATCTACACAGTGGCTGTGGATCACAGCAGCCAGCTTGTCCTGCAGACTCTGCTGGGTGCCAAAAGGCATCACTACAACACTCATCATCCACACACCAACAGGAAAAACATTTTATGGTTTTTTGCACAGATTTGCTTCCCGTATAGCAGGTTGGCCAATGGGCTGCATGTAGCCCTCAAGGTCTTTCTTTGTGTGAACTGTTCTCAACAACAGTCTTGCTAACAGAGGAAAATGCAGACAAGTAATCTTTCTGGGTTATACTAAAGTGAATAATGTGGTTTGATATAGGTAGATTTTGAATGGATATTTCACTATGTCATTATCATGGGATTCATGAGCAACTGAGTGGATTATGCTAACTCTTTAGGGCAGGGGTAGGCAACCTTTCCCCTTTAAGGGCCAAGGGACTTCAGCTCCCAGAATCCCAGGAGTTATTGGCCAACATGGGACTATTGGCCAACATGGCTGAGGCTTCTGGGAGCTGAAGTCCCTCGGCCCTTAAAGGGGAAAGGTTGCCTACCCCTGCTTTAAGGAGTCCATTGGACAGAGATAGGGAGTGGATGAAAAAGTGGTTCAGTACTCCATTCAGTTCTTTGCATCCCTCCCTAGCTACCCCAGAGACCCACTATCCTGTAGGTGGTGGCTGCTACTAATGTTTATAAATATTTTAATTTCAAGTTAGTTTTAATTCTAGATGTAAAGCTTGACTAGCCTTTCACCCAGGAGTGGGAAATATGTAGCCCTCTGGATATTGCTGGACTACAGTTCTCATCATCTCTACCTAATATAGCCAATGATGCTGGGAGATTTTAGACCAGTAACATCTAGAGGACTATACATTCCCTATCCCCACCCACTTTTAAATGAACTTAACTTTAGATGCTTATTTAAGAGAGAGGATTACGAATTCAGAAATAAATTAGGTTACAGTGTTACAATTCTAAAGATAATTAAATTTTCTTGCATCCAGAATATGGTGGTCTGGGCTTGGACTTCTCCTACAGCATTGCAGTGGCAGAAGAACTGGGAAATATTCGCTGTGGAGGTGTTCCCATGGCAATTGGAGTGCAAGCAGATATGGCTACACCTGCCCTTGCAAGGTAACTTTCCAAAGAAAAATCCCTCATTCATTTTCTTTGCTTTAGAGAGTGTGTTCTTCAGGGAGCAGTACATACTCCCAAATCTTTGGAAGAGAAAGAAAGCAACAGTTTGTAATATTTTCTCTGATGCTTAAGAGTGTGACTTGCTGAAGGTCATCCAGTGGGTTTCCATGGCTTCATGGGGTTTGAACCCTAGCCTCTAGTCCAACACCCAAGTCACTACACCAAGCTGGCTCTCTCAGAAAATCGATGTCATGCCATGTTCCTCTTCTATTGTGAATGAGATCAACCTCAACATTAAACAAGTCAACACCTAAAACCAATAATAATAATAATAATAAATCAACACATTATATTACCAACTCACCAGTGACAAGAAGAAGACTGGGGAGTTGATGTCAAAAAGATGGATGGAAGTAATCAAGTTGAAAGAATCAAGAACTTGTATTCAACATCCAGAATTTTAAGTAAGTAGACAAACTGTATAAGAAAATCTCAAAAAGATTTTTAGCATCCATCTTAGGAATTTATTTATGAAAGATATGTTTATGCAAGTTTGTTGGAGAAAGTCAAAAACATTAGAAGAAACCTGATGGATCAAAACAAAGCCTATTTGGTTCAGTAGCCCATTTACACAGTTGTCTACCAAAGGCATTTGGAAAGCCTAAAAACAAGGCATGAACTAAGCTGTAAGCTATAAACTTCCCCTGAAACAACTCTTTAAAACTAGTGTTATATTGGCTACTTCACAGATCTTAGACATGGAGGCCAATTTGTTTGTTGCATCTGTTGAAATTGTACTGTGTATTGTGTTATAACATTCATTTCTCTTTAAGACGCAACTGGACTTTTTGCTATTTTGGGGGAGCGGGGGAAGATCAGTAATTTCATATCAGAATGTTTAGGTGCGTATATCATACAGACCCATGGATGTGTTGATTTAGATTAGGGGTAGGAATCATTCTGCCTTCCAGGTGTTACTGGACTGCAAGTCAGAGGATTCTGTAGTATTGATTAATCAGACAAGGCTACTGGGATTTGCAACATCTGCAGGGCTACGTGATTTTCACCCTTGATTTAAAAAGTGGCCTGTAGCAAGAGACAACAGTTCAAATCCCTGAACAGCTATGGAAGCACATTGGATGACCCTGGGTAATTCACACTCTCTAACCTCAGAGGAAGGCAGTGGGCAAACCACCTTTGAACAAATCTTGCCAAGAAAACCCCTAAGGTTTGCCAATCCATAGGGTCACTGTGCCAACCTAGCAGTTCGAAAGCATGCAAATGCAAGTAGATAAGTAGGTGGGAAGGTAAACAGTGTTCTGTGCAATCATGTTAGCCACATGATCACAGAGTATTCTCTGACAACACTGGTTCTTCGGCTTAGTAACGGAGAGCACCACCTCCTACAGTCGGACACAACTTAACAACCTTGTCAATGGGGAATACCTTTACCTTTACCTTTTTTGGGTTACTGTAAGTCCGAAATGATTTGAAGTCAGACAATAACTGACACATTATGTAAACAAAATTTCCTTTTTGGGGAGTCATCTGAACATGCATGTAAATAAATATTTCTAAAAATGAAAAACATAGCCATTTGTAAATGTAAAAATATGTTAAGCAGACTGATTTCTTGTAAAAACAGTTAATTTAGGAATATTTCTGATGTAAGGAATATTTGTGTTAATTTATGAACTTATTTGCATTCATTTAATAGCTGTTCTCACAAGAAAATAGTTTGTGTAACTTTTTTTAAAATGGTTGTTTTCATTTTTGAAAAATACATGTTTACATAGGTTTCTTCAGTGTATTTTTAGAGCGTGTCTGAAAAGAGAAAGTTCCTTTCTGCCAACGAGGAAGCAAAGTTGTGAGTTCTTATGATGTAGGATGGTATATAAATATTTTAAATAATAAAAACAGTAAAAAAAATATTTCCAAAATGTATCGGCATAAATCCTGGTCTCTTGCCTTCTCTTGGACCAAAATAGCTGGGCCTGTTGACTTATACTTGGGTCACTGCAAAAGTCTGTGTCAGTTTCTCCTGCCTGACCTCATGGGTATATAAAAGTGTTTTGAAACACTCCCTACCTGCTGGATGAAATGGTTTTGCTGCCTTGGAGGTGACAAACTATCCATCTTTTGGCAAAGCCCTGCATTGCCCATTGTAGCATAAGACTTCTGCAGGCAGAACTTCACTAGGACTCCCTGCTCACCACCCCCAGGACTCGGTCTTGATTTGTTGTTGTATGCCTTCAAGTCATTTCTGACTTAAGGTGATGCTAAGGCAAATCTATACTTATCATGAGGTTTTCTGGGGCCAAGAGTGTGGGACTCATCCAAGATCATCCATTAGGTTACATTACTGAGCAAAGTCATAGTCCAGCACTCAAGCCACTACGCCACACTGGCTTTTCTTGTGATAGCCACCATGAACAGCCATTCTATGACTGGTGGAGTCGGGGGAGGTTTGGAGCAATGTCTGGCTATACCCAGTAGTCAGGCGCAGACTCATGGCATCTTCTGCGGGGATCCACCAGCATCATATCCAGATGCTTCTCTGATTCCCCCCTCCTCCACTGTGGACCAGCTACAGAATGGGTGTTCAAATTGGCTTTCATAGCAAAACCACGAGTGTGAAGGGAGACGGGCTTTGATTGTTGGGGAATGTGGAAGAGAATACTAACCTCAGTAATGATCCAAAAAAGACATAGAAATGTAAGATAGACGTATGCCTGCTGTGTAACTGATAGGATGCCTGTGTACTAGCAAAGGCTGTGGGTTTAGATCAGGATTGGTCCAGTCATTAGAGTGAGACAACTACCTCAAGTGGCAGTTTTTGATATTGTAAAAAGGTAGGAAATACAGACATACCTCGGTTAACAAAAGGTGATGTTCATATTTACAACGTCTTTCTATAGCCACTTAGCCCCCCCCCCCTTCTTGTCCTCTGTCCCTTACTTACTGACCATATTTTCTGCTGCTTTACAGAGAGAAATGGGGAGCATACATAAATCTGCCTCACTAGTTCCCCATAGCATGTTTTTTAAAAAGCATAGTTCTCTAAGTTTGGGTACCAGAATAAAAATAATTAAGAAAAGTGGTGAAATAAAGTTATCACTGGATGCATTTTGGAAGAACCCTTGAGTGGTATCTATAAAAAAAATATTTATTTTTTTACTTAACAAAAACCTGATAGTTTCATTTTCCATGTGCATATTGTTAGTTATGAATAAAAAATTTGCCAAAACATGTTGAACTGCTTTTTTGGAGGTGGTGTAGGAACATTACCTTATTCTTTCCACATTGTTTCTGCCTCTGGTACCAAATTTTCTGTTAAGAAAGTCATGCTCAGGCACACATCTCTTTTGTTAACTGAAGTATATCTATAGCTGTTGACTTAGTTATTCCTGTATTGTTTCTGTCAAGGATGAGGAGAAGTGCTTGCAGGATTTCCTGCCTCAGTCCTCAAATAAATTGGCTGCCTTTGGGACTCTGTGCCTTGATCTGGGTGAGTAGAGGGTACTGGCCCACATTTGATTTTATGCCAGGGTGATGCCTGACAGCTGGACAGTGATGTAGCAGAGCTCTCCCCACTTAACCCAGCCATCCAGGGACCATTTAGATCAGAAGGTTGAGCTACTAGCTACATCTTCCATAAAATTACAGTTGACCCTTCACATTTGTGGATTTGACGTGTGGATTTGATTACCAGATATACTCAACTATAAGTCAACCTCATGTATAAGTCCAGGACAGGTTTTGAGGTCAAAATTATGGATTTTGATATGACCTGTGGATAAGTCAAGGATAAAATCTAGGGGCATGTAACAAAGGATCTACAGGATTATGCAAAGGAAAACAGTGCCAAAGAACTTACAAAATTCTAGCAGACATAACTGTTTGTGCTCAAAATAAGGCTGGATGGAAGAGAGAAAGGGGGGGCGGGTTTAGTGATTCCAGGAAACATATATACTGAAGAGAGCAACATGTGGGAGGCATAAGGAGATAATGTGCTCCACCAGAAAAATCCATTGCCCCAACTATGCAAGCCGACCCTGTAGAGAAAGACAAATTCTACACAGACCTACGCCACCTCATACAAAAAGTCCCTGTAGAAGATAAAATTCCGAAGCCTGGAAAGTTGTTTTAGGCAAGCATGGTGTTGGAAATTGCAATGATAACGGACGCCTCCTGCTAGAGTTCTGTGCAGAACAACAGCTGACTATTACAAACACTATCTTTCAGCAGAAAGATAGCTTGAAGACAACCTGGATGCATCCCCGATCCAAACACTGGCACCTCATTGACTATGTTCTAGTCCACCAGAGAAACATTTGCAATGTCCGTCATACTCGAGTGATGCCCAGTGCAGAATGCCAAACAGATCATCGCCTCGTAAGATGTAAACTAAATCTTCATCTCAAGCTCAAACCTAAGGGGGGTGGCATCTTAAAGAGGAGACTCTAAGTCAACAATCTTCAACAAGCTACCATGAGAGACAACTTCCAGGCAAATCTGCAAACAAAACTTGAAGACCACCCTACAGAGCCTTCTCCTACAGTGCTTTGGCAACATATCAAAAACAGTATCCTCCAGTCTGGAAGAATCCCTCGGGTTCTCCCACAAGAAAAATCAAGACTGGTTTGATGAAAACAACCAAGAGATCCAGGAGCTGTTGGCAAAGAAGAGAACTGCTCACCAGGCATACCTCGCCCAATCAACGTGCCATGTAAGAAAAGCAGCTTTCCGTCTCATGTAGTAAACTTCAACAAAAACTCCGAGACATTCAGAACAAGTGGTGGATCAATATAGCAGAAAAGACACAACACTGTGCAGATCTGGGTGATCTTAGAGGATTTTACGAAGCTCTTAAAGCAGTGTTTGGACCTACTTATCAGGTCCAAAGCTCCTTATACAGTACAGATGGTCAAACACTAATTACTGATAAAGCCTCCATCCTGAATCAATGGGCTGAACATTTTCAAAGTCTCTTCAGTACCAACCGAGTAGTCCAAGGCTCAGCTATCCAACATATGGTACAAAAAACGATGAAAAACGAACTGGACATAGCTCCCACTTTGGAAGAGACCCTTAAGGCCATACAGCAGATGAAAGATGGCAAGGCAGCTGGGATTGACGGAATCCCACCTGAAGTTTGGAAACACGGAGGTCATGTACTCCATGCCAAATTCCACAAACTCCTTGTGAGTTGCTGGGAAAAAGGGGAACTGCCATCAGATCTCCGAGATGCAGTCATCATCACCCTGTACAAGAAAAAAGGAGCAAAATCCGATTGCTCAAACTATCGAGGTATAACACTGCTCTCTATTGCTGGAAAAATCCTTGCAAGGATACTCCTGAACAGATTAGCTCCTGCTATTGCAGAAGAACTCCTTCCTGAAAGCCAGTGTGGCTTCAGAGCCAATAGGAGTACTACAGATATGGTATTTGCCCTTAAACAACTGCAAGAGAAATGTAGAGAGCAGAACAAGGGACTCTACATAACATTTGTCAACCTCACCAAAGCCTTCGACACTGTGAATAGAAAAGGTCTATGGCAGATCCTGGAAAGATTAGGATGCCCCCCCAAATTCCTCAAAATGATTATCTTGCTACATGAGGGCCAGCATGGTCAAGTCAGATACGGTGATGCTCTTTCAGAGCCCTTTCTAATAACTAATGGAGTGAAGCAAGGTTGTGTTCTTGCTCCAACTTTATTTACAATCTTCTTCAGCATGATGCTCCAAACGGCTACAGCAGAGCTCAAAGAAGAAGACGGCATCTATATACGTTACCATGTTGATGGTAGCTTGTTTAACTTAAGCCGTCTGAGGGCTCGCACTAAGACTCTAAACCAGGGGTAGGCAACCTTTCCCCTTTAAGGGTCGAGGGACTTCAGCTCCCAGAAGCCTCAGCCATGTTGGCCAATAGTCCCATGTTGGCCAATAGCTCCTGGGATTCTGGGAGCTGAAGTCCCTTGGCCCTTAAAGGGGAAAGGTTGCCTACCTCTGCTCTAAACTATCTAGTCCGTGAGCTGCTCTTTGCTGACGATGCTGCCCTTGTTGCCCACACAGAAGCAGCTCTGCAGCGCCTAACATCCTGCTTTGCAACAGCTGCAGAAATGTTTGGTCTGGAAGTCAACCTGAAGAAAACAGAAGTTCTATACCAGCCTGCACCACAGGACAAACACCATCATCTCCACATCACTGTAGGCAAATCTGTGCTTAAGTCAGTTCAGCAGTTCACTTACCTGGGAAGCATCATCTCCTCAGATGCCAAGATTGACAAAGAGATCAATCACAGATTAGCAAAGGCATACAGTGCATTTGGAAGACTTTACAAAAGAGTCTGGAGTAACAAACACCTGACGCGGAGCACAAAAATCAGTGTGTATAGAGCAATTGTACTGTCTATTCTCCTTTACGGGTCTGAAACATGGGTCACCTATCGCCAACACTTACGACTCCTCGAACACTTTCATCAGCGCTGTATACACACAATCCTAAATATACACTGGACTGACTATGTGACGAATGTTGCTGTCCTTGAGCAAGCAGAGATCACCAGCATTGAGGCCATGCTATTGAAAATGCAGCTGCACTGGGCAGGGCACATTTCTAGGATGGAGGACCATTGCCTCCCCAAAATAGTACTCTACGGTGAACTCGCCACAGGTCAGCGTAAAAGGGGCGCTCCAAAAAAGCGATACAAGGACTCCCTGAAACAACATCTCAGGCTCAGCCAAATTGATCACCAACAATGGTCCACCCTGGCCTCACAATAGGAGGCACGGAGACGCACTATCCACAATACTGCAGCCTTATTTGAGAAGTCACGCCGAACAAATCTCGAAGAGAAATGACAACGCAGAAAGAATCACAACCCGGAAACATCACCCAAGGAGATCTTCTGCTGTGCTTTCTGCAACCGGACTTGTTTATCTCGGATTGGTCTTTTTAGTCATCAGCGCGCTTGCAAAAAGCATGGGATGAGTCCTTCCTGAATCTTTGTTTGCCTCAAGAAAGCCATCATAGTGTGGTGATCTGAGCATTGGACTATGACTCTGGAGACAAGGATTTGAATCCTGATTTTGCCATGTAAGTCCACTGGGTGATCCTGGGCAAATCATATTCTATCAGCTTCAGCTGAAGACAGTGGCACACCCCCTCTGAAAAAAACTTGCCAAAACTCCCGAAAGGTTCACCTTAGGGTTGTCATAAGTCAGAAACAACTTGACGTACACAGCAACAACAATACACACACAAATATACATAGATATTATGAACCTTCCCCAACCTGTTCCCATTTGCATTAATCCCATCATACCTGGATGTATTTGAACTAAAATATTCTTCTAATCATCTGTTGAATATGACATACATTCCTTGAAAGATTTGGAGACCATTTTCCCTTTACTTTCAAACATGTACAATGCAAACCTACTGATGGCATGTAATTGCCATAGTTCCATTGTTAATTGCTCTCCAGAACCGTAGCCCATTAATTTTATTTCAGAGGATACAATTTACGTAGAGGGAATATGGAAGGCATTTACTTTTTAAATCTCTCCCTGTGGTTTAAAATAAATCAATAAATAGCTGAAGCATGGTTTCATTTCCCACAGTGTGTTGGCTCATATTTGCAGTGTTTTTCAGCTCTGTGGCAATGACAGCTTCTGGGATTCTAATTGATTTACAAGCTAGACAAATATCTCTCATAAATGAAAGTACTGTGTTCATCCCAACAGAGTAGGAGGATGCAGGGAAGAGATGTGCATATTCATCAGCTTTCCCTAACATAGCAGTCTACAGATGTGATGGACTATAACTCCCATCATTCCAGACATCATAAACTTGGCATGAAGGGAGTTGTAGTATGTTACATCTGCAGGGTGGCAGCTGGGGGAGGTGCCCTTGGTTTGGTGGGAGACAGGCGTTGGTGAGACCCAAAAGAATGGGCGTGGGGGGGGGACACACAGACTAGATGAGGAGACAGGCCCCAAATAAGGACAAATCAAGCAATAAACACTAGCAAAAGTAACAGACTTACAAAACAAAATAAAACAACAAAAAAGGACCTTTCCCTACTACACCAGAAACTAAAAATAAAATAAGCACAGACATGTATTTTTCAAGACATGTAGCAGAAAACAGAGCTCGTATATTTCATCTTTGTTGGGACTACAGCTTTCTGAATCTACAGCCATGTTGACTTGGAGGCCCTGGGGACTATCATCCAAAAAAAAAAAAGGAATGTTTTCAAGCTCATAAAGAAAACTGAGACTGTCCCTGGCAAATAGGGGAAGCATATGATTTAGAAATACTGGTTCTTTTTAATAATTCCTTATGGTCAGTCCTACTCATCAGTTATTAGAGGCACCAATTTCTGTGCTATCCCAGAAGACCTGACATTTACTTTGAAGAGGGCCACATGATCAGGCAGTTGAAATGTGGTCTTGAAAAGAGATGAGCAGCATGTGATTTAATGAAATGTGGAGTGTAAAGAACCCACCTGCAGCTGTTCATACTTGAAGCTACAGTTTCCCACTAACAATATGTTATAAAGTGTCTGTCCTAATTAGAAACTTTCTTCACTTTATAATTAATTCACTTGCACAGCACTCCGCAATGCTTCTTTTATTCCCCTGTGTGGTGCAAAAGAAGAACACTCCCCTCCTCCACATTGGCCCACATTAAATCAGAATGAAGTGCGTGCATTAAGTATATTTTTGTTTGGTGCTGAAAAAATCCCACCTGCCAGAAAGCAGATTGATTGCTCTAAGAGAAATTAACAAGTGTTTTCTGATACTGAGAAACTCAAGTAAACTCAGCATAATGATGTTTGGATTCTACTTTGAATCCCCATGTCTTGCTAAGCCCAAATTCTTTTCCTTCATTCAGTAGAGTTGATTTACATCAGGGAGAGGAGCTATAATAGAGGTATCAGCGATATTTTGGGGTGAACAAGCTAAAGTGGGTAGGAAAGAGACATTGTCAGATAATTATAAAATGTTTTATTCAGGAAATTAAAATGTAAGAAGAAATAGGGTGATATTTATAGTGAGGAGAGATGTAGCAAAAGCGGTCAAAGGATATAATGCAAAGTCTGACCAAATCATGTCAATAAGACGTCAGGAAAAACCCATCAATATAACCTTAATCCAAGTTTATGTTCCAATTATAGAGGCAAAAGAAGAAGAAATTGAAAGATTTTATGCTGGAGTCCTGGAGAAAACTGATCACATACTAAAAGGGAACATCTTGTTAATAATTGGTTATTGGAATGCAAAAATATGAAACAGAGCAGAATTAAAGATTGTAGGAGAATTTGGCCTAGGATCAAGAAAGGAGGGAGAGAGACTGAATTTTGTGAAGCCAACAGTTTGTTCATTGCATATGCATTCTTCAATCAATCAAAGAGACAACTATAAACATGGCTGCCACCTGATGGTCAATATAGAAATCAAATAGACTGCATAATTGGAAGCATAAGATGGAGAAACTCCATTCTGTCTGCAAAAACCATGACCAAGAGCAGATTGTGGCACAGACTATGAATTGCTAATATCAAAAAATAGAGTAAAGTTAAAGAAAAACACTAAATCAGCCATCATTCCAAAATACAACATAAAGAACGTCCCCATAAATTTTAAAGATAATGTTAAAAATAGATTTGTACTATTAAACCTAATTGACTGGTATCCAAAAGAACTCTGGTCTGAAGCAAGGGATATTGTAAGGGAGGGCTTTGTAATGTGGGCTACTAAAAAGATAAATGTAGGTCCTGGAGTAAATCAAGCCTGAACCCTCCTTAGAAGCCAATATGGATAAACTGAGACTGTTGTGCTTCGGCCATATCATGAGAAAGGATAACTCACTAGAAAAGACAATGATGCTTGGTTAGGTAGAAGGCAATAGAAAAAAGAGGAAGACTGCATTCCAGATGTATTCACTCAGTCAAGGAAGCCATGGCCCTAAATCTGCAAGATTGGAGAAGGACTGTTGATGATGGGATGACTTGGAGGTCATTCATTCATAGGGTCACCATAAATCGAAGTTGATTTGATGGCAGTTAACAACAACAACAGCTGAATTCTCCCTCTTGAAATCTTCCATCAGTCAGTTGATGTCCAGGAATAGAGTCGAAGGATTAGGTAGACCTTTCCACAAACCACTGCATCCAGGAATTGAGCTTTGACCCTCCTATGCCTTTTCCACGTGGTGATGCTTGATGTTGCTGGTGGGAGTTTTAGGCCAAGATATATAGAGGACCAAGTGTTTCCCCCCCTTGATCTAGTGACTAAAATGCCATGAAGAAAAATATCTCCCAGTTTTTACTGACTTAGGACCTTCGCAGACTGCCAGAAATAGTGCAAATTGAGTCCACTTTAACTGCCCTGGCTCAGTGCTGGGGAATCATGGGAATTGTTTTTTTTTTTTCTGAGACATTGAGCCTTCTCTGTTAGAGAGCTCTGGGGCCACAATAAACTACAGTTCCCATGATTCCCTAGCACTGAGTCAGGGCAGTTAAAATGGCCTCAATTTGCACTATTTCTGGCAGTCTGCAAAGGCCCTTACAAATATTACAATGATATTCATTCTTGGTGTTTGTTGGAGATCCATGTGTGTGGATTTTGTCAGTAGTTATGGACTGCAGCTGAATTAGGCAGTGTCTCACAAATATGAGACAGGTTGTGTGGCTGTGAGAGGAAATGTATGTCCTCCCTGACTTCCCTCCCTGCCCCTATTCCCAGCCAATTTTTCATATGGAACTCAGTCTATGTTCATTCAGATGGCCAACAGGTTATTCATGTGCTTAAACTTCTATATAGTTTCAGGAATTTTATAGTTAATGTATTTTTTTAAAAACTTGGGGAACAAATGTCATAATATAAAACATACCCATACTGAGACAGAATAAGGATGTATATAAATGGGCATAATTTTAGATGTGGATTTACTGAAAAAGGAAATGCCATGTTGTATACAGAGACTAGTATCCCCCAGCCAGTATGACTGCTTACTTTTGAGTACATGTATGATCGTCTTCCCTAGACAGAGCTGAGTTGAAATCTATTCTGGTTTTCAACATAAATTTGCTTTTCAAAACACTAGTGACTTGGTTTTGGTGTCAGTCATGAAAGCACCTTCCCGTTTTTTCTCTCTCCATAGATAATGTAGAGACTGTGTATCTTTTCACATAGCATTTTTACACTGTGGCTTGATAACAAGTGCTGTCGCTAGGAGCAAGAAATTCTTCCCCTGGTTCTATATTTGACCCTATATTCCTTTTGTTAATCACAAAGTGTGTTTATAAAAAGACACAAAGGAATCCAGTAGCATGTTTGAGACTAACTGGGCAAAAGCTATTTCTATCATAAGTGTCCAAGCCATTTCATTCAATGCAAGTGAACGGTAGTCCTTAAAAGCTTATGCTAGAAATTTATTTTCCTCAGTCAGTCTCAAAGATGTTGCTGGATTCCCCACATGTTTTATTTAGGATAAAAAAAGACTTACTCAGCTATCTCTTTGAATATTATGCAAAATATCTTCAGCTGTCTCTGGAGTGGCTGCTACTGCATGTTACAAGTACATCTCTTATACAGGTTGAAGTCCAAAACACACTGCAGAAAATAATCCAGTTTGAGACCGCTTTAACTGCCCTGGCTCAGTGCTAGCAAATCTTGGTAACGGTAATTTTGTTAGACACTTAGCCTTCTCTGTCAGAGCCTTGGGGCCACAATAAACTGCAGTTCCCAGAATTCCCTAGCACTGAGCCAGGGCAGTTAAAGCAGTCTCAAACTGCAGTGTGTTTTGGACCTGAATCTCCAGTGTTGAAAATGCTTGGGATGAGAAGTGTTAGGGATATTGGATTTTTTTTCCAATTTTGGAATACCAATATCTGTATATATGTACATAGTGAGATATCTTGGAGATGGGACCCAAGTCCAAATAGGACATTCATTTATTTTTCATATACACCTGATACACATAGCCTGAAGTTAAATTTATACTATTTTTAAAAATAATTTTGTGCATGAAACAGACAGTTTGGGTTTTTGGAGTATTTTGGATTTCAGAATTTTAGATAAAAGAATTCTAGATAAAAGACACTGCAGTTTTTAAAGCAGATATGAAGAGTTGTTTAGTGGATGCCCTGTTGAAATCCTTAATTTATTTCAGGGCCAGTGGTTCCTAATTTGTGATCTTTATACTAATTCACCACTAATGAATGAGACAATACATAGGTGGTTGTTTTTGCATGTGGGTGCTATAATATTCACAACTTTAGTTGTGAGAAACTAATTAGTGTGGGTAGAGCTTAGAGGTGATGAGGTAAAAGCAGTATACATGCATGTAAGTAACTTTTTTGTAGTAACAAGGGTGTAATGAAGCCAGATTTCAAAGGTGATGTAATTAATAAAGAGCAAAGTGATTTTAATGATGTAATGAACATCAATTTCAATTACTTTCAAATGTTATCCTCTATTGGCTATTTGAAAGCTATTTCCAGTAAGTTTATACATTTTATGCCATTCTCTTATCAATTCTAAGAGTTCCTGTCCCCAGAAGTAACAGAAAGTAATAGGAATGCAGTGAGCAGTGCAACAAATGATGTAACAAGCTCCTTGTTTCCATTGTTATAACATGCATTAGCAACATGCTATTAAAAGAGCAATAACAACTTAAGAAACAGATTCGCATTACTAAGCATAATAAACCAAGAACTAGAGGAACTATGGTCTGAAGCCAGGGACATAATAAAAGAAGAATGCAGACGGATGGTTTCAATAAACAAAAGAGAAAAAACATGGATGACAGAAAGAAGCACTACAAGCAACAAAGAAAAGAAAAGAAGAGAAGAAAAACAAAAGGGAGCTAGAAACAAACTAAGAATTATGAATGCAACAGTACAGTGGCTTTTGTGGAAAGATAAAGAAAATTACTACAAGGACCAATGCAGAGAAACAGGAGACAACATCAAAAAAGGAAGAACAAGAGATCTATTTCACAAGTTTGGGGAAATCAAAGGAAAATTCAAACCAAGGACTGGGATGATCTATGACAGTAAAAATAATATAATTCAAGACCAGAAAGGAAGAAAAAGACATTGGATGCAATACACAGAAGAGTTATACAGAAGAGATGACAAAATGAAGGACACATGGAATGAAGAGCCATATGAAGATAAACCCCAAATCTAAAAAGTGAGGTGGAAACTGCAATAAGACAAATAGCAAAAAACAAATCACCAGGAACAGATGATATTCCACTTGAACTGCTGCAATCCACACTGAGAGAGTCAACTCTAGTGCTAACCAACATATGTCAACATATACGTAAAACAAAACAATGGCCAACTGATTGGAAGCAATCAGTATACATCCCCATCCACAAAAAGGGAGACACAAGATACTGCAGCAACTATAGGACTGATCTCCCACGCAAGCAAAATCATGCTCAAAATTCTGCAACATAGACTACAATCACGCATGGAGAGAGAAATCCCAGAGGTTCAGTCAGGGTTCAGGAAAGGAAGAGGCACGAGTGATCACATTGCAAACGTACAATGGCTAATGGAGTGCACCAGGGAATTCCAAAAGAATATCAGTATGTGCTTTATAGATTATAGCAAACCCTTTGAATGCGTAGATCATGAAAGGCTATGGAATGCCCTTAAGGACATAGGAGTGCCAACACATTGGATAGTCCTGATAAGGAATTTGTACTCAGGACAAGAGGCTACTGTCAGAACAGAACATGGCGAAACAGAATGGTTCCCAATTGGCAAGGGAGTTAGACAAGGCTGCATCCTTTCACTTTATCTGTTCAACCTGTATGCAGAACATATTATACGAAAAGCAGGCTTGGACACAGAAGAAAGAGGAGTGAAAATAGGAGGAAGGAATATTAACAATCTAAGATATGAAGATGACACCATAGTACTAGCAGAAAACCTCACAGACCTGGAACACCTACTAAGGAAGATCAAAGAAGAAAGTGCTAAGGCAGGCTTAATGTTGAACATAAAGAAAGCAAAAATAATGACCACTGAGGACCTTCACAAGTTCAACCTAGACAATGAAGAAATAGAAATAGTAAAAGAATTCCCATACCTGGGACCAAACATTGATAGAAATAGGGACTGCAGTCAGGAAATCAGAAGAAGATTAAGAATGGGGAGAGTGGCTGTGAAAGAACTAGAAAAGATTCTAAAATGCAAAGATATACAACTCAACACAAAGGTTAGAATCATACAATCATATTCCCTATTACCATGTATGAATGTGAGAGCTGGACAGTTAATTAAGATGATAGAAAGAAAATCAATTCCTTTGAGATGTGGTGCTGGAGAAGAGTGCTGAGGATCTCATGGACAGCCAAAACGACAAACAAATGGTTCCTAGATCAAACTGGAAACCTCCCTGGAAGCCAAGATGATCAAACTGAGGCTGTCGTACTTCGGACACATCATGAGAAGGGAGGACTCATTGGAAAAAGACAGTAATGCTGGGAAAAGTGGAGGAAAGTAGGAAGAGAGGAAGGCCACATGCCAGGTGGAGGGACTTTATTAAGGAGGACATGGGTATAGGGTTGCAGGAATTAAGCAGAACAGTGGACGGAGCTTATTGCAGCTGTAATAAAACCAGCTTACCTGAGCCAGTTTAAAATTTAAAACGGGCGGCATCCTGATTTTATCAGAATGATTTAGCCGTCGAAATCGCCACCTGGGTCCACCTCGGGTCCATCTCCACTCACAAGGGTACTCAGAGTGCCTCTTTTTGAAGCCAAGAGTTTTCCGGCTTAAGGAAAAGGCCGCTGGAGCAGGGCTGGCAGCGGGACTGGACCTAGGCAGAGATTTCAGTGGCTAAATCCTTCTGATAAAATCAGGATGCCGCTCATTTTAAATTTTAAGCCTACTCAGGAAAGTCGGTTTTATTATCACTGACAAAGTCCGAGGACAGAAGGTCTTGGAGATGTCTCATCCATAGGGTCACCATGAGTCGAGATCGACTTCAGGGCACTTAACAACAACAACAAAGTAACAAAGTACTTTTTTAAAAGTAACTTTCCAAGCTTTTACAGGTGTGGCAATAAAAGATTTCCCAGAATTGTTCCCTGGAAACTTCTGAGGAAAAATAAGGTTGCTGCTGTTGTTTTTCATCTTTGATCTGAAAAACCCCCAGACATCCACTAATTATTGATAGGGGTCTCAAGCCTGAGACAAAGCACCAGATATACAGCACCCTTAGAAAAGGTCTCAGTTCCTTATGACTCACCCTGCTGAAGGCAAGCCATCTATCTTGTCGTGTGGCCTACCAGGGATTCACTACTGTGCTTTCTGTGGTTGTGTGTTTGGCTGTTGCCAGGGATTGCAAAAATAGGGAATTGAGCAACCCCAAATCCATGGGAGGTGGGCTTTCTGTTTTCTCAGTGACTCTAGACACTTATTCTCTTCGCCTACATTCTTTCACAACCAATGGTAAATGGGTTTTTCCTTCTTTTGGGGATTTTTTTTTCTTCTCTCCTTTTGGAAAAATTAGGCATAGAGATTATTTTTTTCTGCCATCTCTCTCTCTTGCATTTGTTTATGGGGACATAGACAGAAGTGTTAACCTGCTCCATGAAAAGCAGGAGGGAGAAATCTCACAGTGAAACTTGTTTCCTAAAATCGTGAAAAGTTTAGCAAATAAAATGTTTTGTTGTTTGTTTGTTTTTGTTTGTTTGCAGATTTGGATCTGATGAGCTGAAAAGAGAGTTCCTAGCCCCAACAATTGCTGGAGATGTTGTGGCCTGCTTAGGAGTAAGTGAACCTGGGGCTGGCTCAGATGTTGCAAGTAAGTAAATGGACTATGCATAGGAATATGCATAAATAAAACCACACTGTTAAAAAAACACCACACAGTCATCTCACCCTCCAAAGAGATTAAAGCAGCATGCATACACAATGGTCCAAATTCAATTGTTAACCCTAACTAGATTCATTGAATCAGTGGGATTTATATAAATACTGATTTACCAAGAGCGAATTGATTCAGTGGGTCTATTCCAATTGGGACTAATAGTTGGATTTAGTGCACAGGCACCTCTCCCCCTTACTGTTATAACAATCTCAAGAGTTAGATTAAGCTGAGAGATGAGAATTGGTCTTT
The DNA here is from genome assembly GCA_026167975.1 of Phrynosoma blainvillii. NCBI lineage: Eukaryota > Metazoa > Chordata > Lepidosauria > Squamata > Phrynosomatidae > Phrynosoma > Phrynosoma blainvillii. The sequence goes on from JANUYF010000005.1 coordinate 34,613,981, forward strand.
GATCACCCCATCCTCATTCACACATCTGAGGAAGTAGACTGAAGTCTATGAAAGCTCCTGCTGTCAACTTCTTTATTTCAGTTAGGGCCGATGCACATGGTCAAGAAGGGGCGGCACAGAGCCACCTGGGAGCGGTGGATCAGGGCCACAGCAACTGCACGCCGCAGCCCAGATCCTCCTTTTTCCAACCTCGAAAAGAGCAGCAAAATGCAGCTCCTTGGTGGGCGGCACAAGACCACCCTTTCAGCTGCAGCTGTGGCTTTTTAGCTCCCTTTTGTGCACGCTGTGCCAAGAGGGTGTCCTGATGCCTTGCGCTGTGCGAATGGGCCCGGGGTGGAGTTGGGGCGGCAGCATGCAGCTGCCCCACCCCAACTTCACCCCCAGGCCAGCCCTTTAGGCCGGTCTGCAAAGCCCCTTAGTGTCAAAGGTACTACAGGATCTCTCTACATACTAATCCTCATTCTGTACATTTTCATGGGATTTTGTTCATGATATTATGAGGAGGTATTCTGTGCAGGCCCTATTAAAATGAATGGAAATGGCTCTCCTGGGTCAGATCCAGGTGTTGACTTGAGTGGTTAGGCTAGACATAGGAATCAGTACCCCATAGCCATATACACTGCCAGTTTGATCTCACTGGAGGAATGTTGAGTTCACTGGAGGAGTATTGTTTTAATTTTTGTATGTTCATTGCTTTGTGAGCAGGGAGGTGATAGAGAAACAGTCTAAATAAATAAATAAAAGATAAGATATAAAAAATGGCAAGTTAATGAATGAATGAATGAATGTGTTAAGCATAGTTAGTGTGTTCATCCTGAAATCAATGGGATTCAGTTTAATCACTAGCTGAAATCCTGCTGATTCTAGAAGATGTATGTTGAAGTCTGGATCCAGTTCACTATTTCTGGGCTATAGAGCATTTTGATCCTTAGGTATGCCAGGTATTTGTTGTTGCTGGACTTTTTGTACTGGAACTGAAGAGTTTGGTGTTTTTTTTCATCAGAGTTGTGGCTCATGCTAATAATTTGCAAAACTAGGGAAACTTGTGTGTGCTTTTATTAAAAAAAAAAATCTTTGCCTACTGAGCTCTTTTTACAAGAATGTAGTGTTTTGCATGGTATTCCAGTACAAATAAGAATACTGGAGTTGACGTACATTGCCAGTTACAGGAAAAGATGAATACTCTTTGCAAATAATATTGCTTAATTTCCTATTCAATTCACAAGTACCAATACATCACTTCATCGCCCCCAGAGTGCCAAGAAGACAGCCCAAAACCAGCTCAAAAGGGGAAGATCTTTTCTGCTCCTTTCCGCGGGCCATTTGGGACCACAGCAGGGGGCGCCCTTGGGGCCACAGTGTGTGTTTGCCATGGCCCCTTCCTGCCCGTCTGTTTTGCCCCTAAATCTGACAACTAGATATGTCTTCCATCACATGGGAAGCAGGAGGATAGTTAAGGGAGCCCAGAGGAGCCTGTGAAGCATATGCAGACCTGTTCTTTAACAGGAGGTCAAAAAGGAACAGCTAGGAGATTGCCAGTGCTTTCCCTTTACATGTAAATACTTTCTGATGTTATTACCTCACTCTGCCTAATATTAGAGGTGACTTTGCTGTTCGGCAACAGAGGATTCCTCATTTTTGTACTCCTACTCCAACAATGAAGAAAAGTCAAGTGTTGTAAATATAGCATTAGGCTCATTTGTGTCCATACTCAATACTGCAGAAAGGAGTAGAGGGTGGAAAATGCAAGAATAAAACTGGATTAGATAGTTTGGAAAAGTTTGGTTCCCTGTCTCTCCAGTTAAAAGAATTGAAAACTCTGTATGAGGCATAGTAGAGCTGCTGCTGCCACTCAGGGAAGGCAATATAAGGCTGGACATAGCTGACTTGATCTCAGGTAGCTAGATAGGTTTGTATGTTCATAAGATGTATTTAATGTATTCACAAGATGTATTTAATGTATCTTCTCCTATGAGAGAATAGAGCAGCCCTCTAGTTCAAAGCCATAGATCTGGGGTGGTCAACTTACAGCCAATTTATGCAGGACTATGATTCCCGTTTCCTCCCACCATTGGCTGCGCTGTCTAAAGCTAATGGGAGCTGAAGTATGAAAAGGGCCCCAGGTTTCCCACCCCTGCACTAGATTATGGTTGCTGTCTCTCTGCTGTAATATTGAAGAATGCCTTCTTCCAATATCACTAGAGTCAGACCCATTCCCATCATCAGGCAGAATAAGGCATCTAACTCAAGCATTTGATTTGAAGTATCATGATGGACAGCAAATTGTTACTTGATTAATTCCTTATTATTGTACTTTTACTTCTAGGGAGTGGGGAGAGGCACTTGTAAGATTTTCTGCCTCATTAATTTTTATTATTTTATTTATTGGTAACATACCTTTGCCCCAGCCCTGGGACCCCCTGGGACAAAAGTTAAAACAGATACAGCTAAAAGTGACTTAAAGGTCTCTCATTCATAGGGCCATCATAAGTCAAAGTCAGTTTGACATCAGTTAACAACAACAAATTCATGTCACATGATAAACTGTCACTAGAATTAAAAGCATACCAATTAAATACAAATACAATAAATACATATAGTGCAGCACATTATTATTATTGTTCATGTACCAAACTAACTTGTCTGGCCTTGGGTATTGTGTACCTGAATTTGGATGAAGGGGGAGTTATTTGCAGTTTTCTAGAGGCTGCTCGATGTTCTACTTTCAGTGCTCAGGTTCTTTACTTTTTAAGGATATGCTTAATTTCTTCTGTATTTTCATACAGGTATCAAAACGAAAGCTGTAAGAAAAGGAGATGACTATATTGTAAATGGTGGCAAGATGTGGATTACCTCTGGGTGCCAGGCAGATTGGATGTGCTTGCTGGCGAACACAAATGATGGACCCCCCCACAGGAATAAATCTCTCCTGTGTCTGCCAATGAAGTCATCTGGTAATATACACCTTGCTAGAAAAACTGTAAAACCAATATTCCAAATTGGAGGGCTAGACTGGAATGGAGGTCCCATCAGCTGTAGACATTAGAATATACTCATTGGTAAAGTATGATGCGAGTTGTAGCCTGACAAGTTCTGGAAGACTCCAAATTGGCCATCCCTGCTCTAACCCATTGTAGGAAGTATCCCAGCATTGCCTTGAAATGATAATACCTTCTGAAGTAACCCAAGAAATATGCTATTTCTACAGAGAAAGGCTAAATGGCATGTTGCTTTTTAAGAGCAGGAGAGGGAGAGAATTAGAAATAAAAGCGGGAAATAGAATATTTTATGGACAGCCTCTTGGGTTTGGGTTTTTTCCCCCCTGTAAAGGAAATCCATTAGTTTGCATCTGTTTGATAGTATTTCTGATATGTTAGTTTGTAACCCACTGTAGGAATAGATAAGGTCAAGAAATAATCACAGATTTTAAAAAAAAAACTTGTAAAAACATCATTTGAAACATCCAAACAAAATTGAACAATAGTGCTATCAATCTGATATGTCTTAGTCTTGGAAAATGGCCATCTGAACTGTAGACAAGACTTTGTTTTTCTTTTCTCTTCTTGAGTGATGTACTATGAGTTCTTGCAAAATGCATGAAATGTTATTTGTGATAAATATCTTGGTAAGCCACCTGAAGTCTAGTGAAAACAGTGGTGGTCACTATTTTTTTCTAATTTATATTTACACATGAACTCAGTTTAAAGAGCTGAAAAGATAATGAAAGGGTGAGGATGGGTGTGCATATGCCTTCAAATTACCTGTTGTCTTATGAGAGGCCTATGAATTTCATAGGGTTTTCTTTGACAAGGGATATTTAATGATGATTTTGCCAGTTTCTTTCTCTGACGTACTGCCTACAGTACCTGGTATTCGTTGACAGTCTCCCCTCCAAGGATTAACCAGAATTGACCCTGCTTAGCTTCCAAGGTCAGACAGGATCTGGTACCTGGAATCTGGAAGGATTCATAAGGACTGTTGCTTGTTTCTCTTCCTGTAAAATAATTTTTCCTGGATCAAAAGGCCATAAAAATCCCCTTTTCTCCTGGATTTGTTGGCCCGTGACCACCATGTAGCTAGAGGATGAGTGGGGGAATCTAACCCATATATATAACCTGTTAACCCCCTTCAGAACGTAAAATATTACTTTTAGACTACAAGTCCCAGAATCCCCTGGCCAATATCCATGTAGTTTTTAAAAATGTAACTTTTCCAAGCTCTGTTTTCCTGCTGGTGGCATGGTTCTGAAAAATGTTTTTTTAAGCAGCCAAACTTTACTGATAGAGACCCAGTTCAGTACATCCATTGATATATGCTGCACAGTGTCTTCGGGCCAAATGTAAATTGGTCGTCTATATGATGTGCACAGTAACAGATTACAGCTATCTTTCCTGCACTGATAAACCATAATTTGTCAGTGGCATGGAGAAAAAGCTGTTATTCTCCATTTAGTGCACTCATTATGATACTGATATGCACAATGACTACATCAGCTATCATCTCAGAAGTATTTAATAATTATTTATTATTATAGGACAGGAATGAGGAACCTTTTCAGGGCCAGGGAAAGGCCACAAGGACTACCATGCCATGAGCTTATTATAATCATGTGGAAGGGGCAAACAAAACAAACAGGGTGTGATGCAGTTCTAACCAGTATGGGTCATTGGCTAGAACTGGATTGAGCCCCTGCCTGATGCACCAGGCATGCAAAGCATGGCTCATTTCTGTACATCACCTACTCAGGGGTAAACCTTAGTGCAACTCCTACTTGTTTTGCAAAGCCCAACTTAGGGCCTAAGCAGACTGCCAGAAATAGTGCACATTAAATTGAGGCACTGCCCTGGCTCAGTGCTAGGGAATCATGGGAACTGTAATTTATTGTGGCACCAGAGCTCTCTGACAGAGAAGGTTCAATGTCCCAGAAAAAAATACAGTTCCCATGATTCCCTAGCACTGAGCCAGGACAGTGCCTCAATTTAATGTGCACTATTTCTGGCAGTCTGCTTAGGCCTTGTGTTCCATGCAACAACTTTATCAGGCTGTAGACCAGATTTCATTTTCCTTGCAATGAAAATAATAGAAGGGGAAACTTAGGTTAAATTGTATTCCTGCTTAGAGGAAGTTCACTGAAATAAATTCAACTTAAGTTGGTCCCACAGATTTCAGTAGGTCTGTGTTAATTCTGAAACTAAATCCAGTTTGTTTCATGAGTTCCTTGAAAAAAATTCAACTTAAGTTGGATCTGCAGATTTCAGCACTGTTCTAAGTATGTCTGAAATTAAATCCAGTTTGTTTCATAGGCTACTCTTTATCACTATAAAACAAGCCAACAAACTTTTCATGCATCTTCACTGTGTGTCCATATTCACGGATGGGTGTGTTAATACCCTTAGGCTGGATGCACAGATATTAAAGAACTTTAGTTAAGATATCCTGTTCCAAAGTAAAATATATCTTTAATATCTGTGCATCCTAAGGGTATTAACTCAACAATAGTGTGTTTAGAAAGTTGCCAGTAATCCTGAATTATTTCTTCCATGCATTAGTCCTGTCTGTGGGGAAATCTCTCACAGCTCATTTGAATATAATTTTTTTTTAACTTTTTGCTTTCTTTAGAATTACAAATCAATCTGTAGTTTTAACCAGGTGATTTCAGAAACATTTCTGACTCCATGAGCCCTTGACAAGTTGCATTTTATTTTGTTAATCCAAAAATGCTTCATTTAGTAAGATTATTCATAACTTCTGTCTGCTGGAAAAACAAATTCAGGTTCTACTACATAATAAAAATTCATCTGATGCTACTCCCATTTATTTGAATGAGGAATTTGGAAGATGCTTTCAAACATGCTCTTGTTTTTTATCTCTCACTGTGAACAATCACCCTGCTACTAGGTTTAATTACCCACTCAAGATTAAAAGGTCTAGATTTCCAAATATATATTTCTTGCTCGAAATGAAGCTGTAGGTAGCTGTCAACTTAGATTGTTGGTAGAAACAGGATACTGAGGGGGAAAATACAAGAATAGGTGCAGAACTAGCTTGGCTGTGTGGGATTTTTGAAATTGTAGTTCAAAAAAAGTAACTTTTCCAAGCTCTCATGAGGAGCACAGTTAAAAAATTGGGAGAGCAAGCCTTAGGACATTATCACACGGAGGCAAATCTGCTGGTTAATCCACACAAAACCCAAACAGAAACTGGATTAGTGCCCCGTGTTTTCACATGACATTGCACAGAAACTGGACAGAAAGTGGACAGAAACTGGTGTTAACCGCGTTCTTTTGAAATTCGGTTGTTTGGAGGAAATGCAAATGCGCAATTAAGGTAATTTCGCATTTACCGTAATGTGATAACCAAATGTGCATTGGGGAGCATTTCCCTGCTGTTGCCATGGTTCCAGCGAGCATTCCTCTATCTGCGCATGTGCAAGAGGCTCATTTCTAGTACATTTACGGGCTTTTTTCGCTTGTGTGTGGATGTTTAATGCGATTACTGTAAATTCGCAATTAAGGTAATGACGTTTGCGGAATTAAGGTTTATTTTCCATTTATTTTCGGAATGCCTCATTTCCACTTTATTTTCGCTTTCTGGCCCACGTGTGATAACGTCCTTAGATATTTTTCTTCCCGAGACAGAACTGTAAATTGCATTTCTCTCTTACTTGAGTCAAAGTGGATAGAAACCAAAGACAGTCAGCTAATTTGGGCACGTGAGGAGGAAAATCCTACAGATTCTTATCTCTATGTCAGAAAGTAAAAATACAACAATAAAGTAAATAATCGCAGTGCCTACTGGTAGTGTTGGCCCTGGGACTCTGCTTAACATTCATGCTGAAGCCCTAAATAATTATGGTAATTTTAAGAGTTTTTTTAAAAAAGTATAATCGATTCTTGAGCCACTTATTTCTAACATGGCAAGTCTTGTTTTAAAAAGGAATTCAGGATAATTTGGAACAGTCTTTGCCAACTTAGGGTGTGTCCAGATGGCACAATTATAGCAGATTGACAGAACTTTAACTGCCATGGCTCCATCTTGTGGAATCCTGGGAACTGTAGTTTGGTAAGACATTAGGAATGATCTAGTCTAGTGCATTCCCCTGATTTAGAACATTAAACTCTTTAGCAGGGAATTCTAAGTACTGTATATACTCATGTATAAGTCTAGAAATTTGAGCCAAAAATTGACCCAAAAAAACCTGACTTGACTTAACCACGAGTCAATGTAAGTACTGTATTTTAACTCTTATTTAAAAGGGAACTACCCCCTGGTGAAAGGCAAGAGTGTGTCCTAGAAGCACTGATCCCCTTCTCATCCCGCCAACCTTTAGGGTGAGGACAAACAGTTATGCCTTCTGGAACTTTGTATGTTGTTTCGCATTGTTTTCCTTTGCTTCATCCTTCAGATCCTTTGGTACATTGCCCCAGAGTTTTACCCTTGATTTATCCACAGGTCATATCAAAATTCGTATTTTTTGCCCTAAAAACCTGCCCTCAACTTATACATGAGATCGACTTATAGTCAAGCATATACAGTATGTCATAATACTGCAGATCCCAAAATACCATAGGATAGAGCCATGACAAGCAGTATCTAAGTGGTCTAATTATGTAGTATAGATACATTCCTGGTGCCCTCCACATATTGGAGCTTAGAGGACACCATGTTGGGGAAGGCTGTTTTAGGACATTATTTTGCTGAATATCTTGGACCATATTACTGTTTAGATCACAACATTTATCTCTTCAGTTCCAATCACTGTCAAGTGAGAACATAAACACAACTCCCCCTTTCTTCTCCATTCTCTTTCCTCAAGGGCTTTTAAGAACAAAACAAAATACTATTCTGGAATGAACTCAAGACTTGAAAGCCTTTGGCCTTCCAAGCTGTTTTTGCTATTGATTTAGAGGCTGGGGTTATGCCACAAAACCTGACATTTGTGCACAGTCACATAGATGTGAAGGCACACAACAAAAACAACACCTAGTAAAGGACATCCCCGGTGGATTTAATTGTGAGTGATTTCTATCATTATCACATTCATGATGCCTAAAAGGGCATCTGTTTACATATGTAGGCATTTAGATAATTGGAAAAGATTCTGAAAGACTGAAAAAGTTATCCACTAATTGTATTTTTAAAATTCTCCTTTGTTGCCAGTATTTTCTTTAAAAACAGTTTCTGTACTCTGTAATAGATGAACCTGATGCTGTGGCATTTGTGAGTTTCAAGGTCAGCTTGCTTTAACGAGCAAAAAGCTAATTTTTCAGGATTAGGAAAAGCAAGAACTTTTAAGACCTTGAGAATTCTAATTTTCTAATTAACCATGACAGTACCATTTTTTTTTACAAATTAGGTAAATATGGGATTTTAAAATACTCACAGACTTGATTAAACTGAGTATTTTTTGAGCTAACAATGTAAGAGTCTTAGCAGGAATGAGGTTCTGCCATTATTCATTTAACTAAGAGTTTCTCTTAAGTAGACATCACAGTTGCTGCTGGGAATGATAATTTCCTGTAACTTACTCCATGGAATGTTTGTTTTTAGGTGTTCACATTGCTAAGAAGATTGACAAGATGGGTATGAGGTCATCGGACACAGCACAAATCTTTTTTGAAGATGTCCGAATTCCAAGTAAATACCTCATTGGAGAGGAAGGAATGGGCTTTACATACCAGATGTTACAATTCCAAGAGGAGCGCATGTGGGGAGTAGCTAACAGTAAGTCATTAGCCATGGGATGGGAAGATGGGAAGACTGTTCCTTACATAACAGCATGTAAATTTATTTTGGTGGTAGAAGAAACCCTTATCTCAGCCATATTAAAAGCCAATTTCTTGTCAGATACAGTCCACTTCTGAATGCATAGGCAAAGCTGTGCTTTCCACTACCACCCATCTTTCTTGGATACTCCCCATTTCCAGAATGCCTCCAGCAGCATGGCCCATAGCCATGCCTGGAAAATTCTGGATGTCACAGGCCAAAAAAGTAATGTTTCCAAGTTCTGTTTCATATAGATACTTCTTAGCTCTATTTATCAAAAGGCAGTGTGCAGCTATCATGTTTTTCCCTCCTAATTTTTTTGTGGGGGGAGAGGTGGAATAAGAAAAAAGAAGAGAGTGGTCGGAAAACATGAGAGAATTATAAATGGAAGACAATATTGTCTGGACACCTTGTCAAATTCAGTGAAAGACACAGAACAACTGCACAATGAAAGACTTGTCTGGAAACATCTCTGGTCTGTCTTTGACCTCATGTGTGATGAAAATACATGAAATGGGAAAGAGAACCTTTGGCCTTGTCACAAACTATTGTTCCTGCTCTGTGGGATGACTGTTGTAGGTAAGAAAATCTGGAATTTCAAAGGTTTTCCTCACATAGATGAAATGGAAATGGTCAATGGACCAGAAAAATTGGTAGTTGTAAAGCAGTTTCCTGAGCACTTTCTGAATTCTAAAACTAACAGCTTAAAATAAAGAAGCTTTTTCTTTCATTATTACACTGACATCCTGCCTTTCTCCAGTCAACACAAATAAGCATATATAGTTTTCTTCTCTGTGTTACCCTTACAACAATCCTGTACAGCAAGTCTGACTGAAAGAGAATGACTCACCCAGTGAATTTCATCTCCAGTGAGTGGGAATTTGAATGTAGATCTCCTGAGTGCGAGTCCAGCACTTTAATCCCTATGTCACATGGGCTATATATTTTCTGTGTGAACTTTATAAAAAGGTTCTCATGCAAAAAGGACAGAATTGAATTTAACCTTTTGGTTTGTCCAGAACCAAAAACCTTACATTTTTAGTGGGGCATTGAGGTAGCAAATCTATTGTTGCCATCTCTTTCACAGTACTTGTGCATGATTTTTCTTTTCTCTTTTTCCTTTTTTTTTTTAAACACAACTCTTTAGAAGTGCCAGTTTTGCAATTTTATTTTAGCAATCACTTGTGTGTTCATATAATTAAGCACAGTACATTAGCAAGCTGCCTCTGCTATCTAATAAAAATCTGCCTGGAAAAGGAAGTTCCAACCTCAGCTACTTTTCTGCTGACTGAAGAGGTGACAAGATTGAGAAATGGAGAATGGTTCTGTTTATATCAGTAGCAGTTTGCATGTCCAGATTCCAGAAAGTTCCTTGAGAATGTAACACTTAAATTATGAAGGGAGCTATAAAGTATCGTGAAAGTAACTGAAATATGAAAGCTATGGATATTTTCAAATGAAAGCTAGGGAGAAATATTTTTAGCAGTAGATTTGCTATGTGGAAGTAGCATGGGAATGGAAAATGACAAGAGATATCAGATGTTCCCAGAAACTTCCTCAGAGACCTCAGAACACCAAGAGTAATTTTTCTGAAATATTGATTCTGTGGAGAACTTGTTTATGACACAAAAATCATGACTCAACAAAGAACCTTTTCCAGCTGCTTGGGGAACTAATAAATTCCTAAAAAGTAAAACCATCAATCATAGTTTTCTTTTCCAGCTAGATTTTTTTCAAAACACTTCATAACAGTTTCCCCCAACCTGATACCCTTCAGACCATTTAACAGATAAATTGGGTCATCCCAGACCTGGTCAGGCTGAGTGGGGCAGATGGACCTGAGCAAGGCTGTTGATAACAGAGTGGAGCTTTGTTGATAACGGTGGAATAGGGTTGCTGTAAATTCAAGTGGATGTGATGGCAATTCACAGAATAGTAAAGATTTTGTGCTAAAATGTGCTGATACTTTTGGTGTCACCCTTTTGCCTTTGGTGCTGCCTACCTTTGGAATCTCCCCCTCCCCAAGAACTCTGAAATTTAATTTGACTGTTGAGCTAAAACAGGTACTCCCCATTGTCACACACAATGGTTTCCAATGGAATCGGTCTGCAGATTCACTTGCTGGTCACAGACTGAGGAAGAGCAGTGGCATGACAATATAGATGAGGTAGAATCAAGGCAAGTTGAAGCAGTCCTCATTTAACCACAGTTCTATGGCATGCACCTGGCCCTTTATCCTGCCTTTTATGGGTTGAAAAAATGAGATGTGGATGACATATATACACAGCCTTTTTTATGTGTGTCCAGATGCAGCTTATACACTTACCTGCATGCACTTCTGCATATTTACAAGGCTATTGGTAGAAATCTACCTATTTTGGGGAAAAACATCATGTAAACTAATTTTCCCCTTTTATTCCCCATTTCCTGTAGTTTTGGTACCACTTGAGAATGTGATAAAGGAAACTATTGATTACACATGCCAGCGTATGGCATTTAGTCAGCCAGTACTTCATAACCAAACAGTGCACTTCCGCCTGGCCGAATTAGCAACCGAAGTGGAGCTCCTTCGTTCCTTGCTCTATCGAGCAGTTGGTAAGTGCCATGAAAGTTTGGCTTCAAACATTTGCTGGATGTAAAAATGCATGCTTTACTAGGACTGAACGGGCAAGTTAAAATCTGATCTGTGCTTTTGTTCTAGCTCTGTATATACATGGCACTGATGTGACCAAATTTGCATCTATGGCTAAACTAAAGGCAGGACGTCTGGCTCGGGAACTTTCAGACAGTTGTCTGCAGTTCTGGGGAGGAATGGGGTTCACTAATGAGGTATTAGTGAGTAGACTTTACAGGTGAGTAAATGCCTTGTTATCAAATATAGAGTGATCTTCAATATTAATTTTTACATAAGACAGTTGCACATGTTCAAATTGTTAACCAAGACTTCATAGTTGATTGCATGATGCTGGGTGCAAGGAAGACTGTTTTTTAATTTGATAATAAACCTAAGGGAACATATACCATAACTTTTAAAAAAAACTGATAATGTTAAGGTACTGTGAGAGCCATTCCAGATATACAGCAGGGTGTAAATGCAATACCATCAGTAGTCAGTAAAGATCTCTGAGTAGGCCTTTCCCAAAATCCAAATAACTTTATATTAATTATGTGCATCCAACAAAGTTATTATAATCTGGCTGTCTTTCTAACTTCCTCTACACCAGTAGTTCCCAAATTTTTGTCCTCCAGATGTTGTGGATTTTAGTTTACAGAATTCCTGACCATTGGTAAGTTGACAGGCTTCTTGGGAACTGAAATCCAAAACCCATGGAGTACCAAAGTTTGAGAACTACCACAATCTAATGTTAATACTTAATAGCTACAATCCAGAGCTAGGCTATCCCATACACAAGGGACAGGCTAGCTGAAAACAGAAGCCACTGTTTTGGTCAAGTACAAATTATCTCTTTGGCCATCAGAACTTCCTTGTTCATAGCCAACAATAATAATTGAAGCATGAACTGTATGTTTCTCCTGAGATATGCCAATCTGTCTTGGAATTTTGATAGGCTGTAGTCTTGTGTAGAGGGGGGGGAAATAGCAAAGTTTGTCAGAGAGACCATTTTTGGTTTCTCTGCAAAATTCATCTTGGCAAAGGGGACAATTTTTTCCTATACCACCATCCCCCAGCAATCCCATATACCTCCATTTTTCTCTTTAGTACCTCTCAAAATGGTGACATGGAGTGATGCCACCAAGTGATGCATGGTTTGGGAGTAAAGTTTGCCCAATATATATATATGCCAGGGGATGCATGCAGCATATGGATCACACGAGTACTTTAAAGGTGGGAGTGAGCTGTTGACAAATTCCATCTGCAGCATTAATGAAACATATTATTTCACCATCTCTAATGAAAAGATAGGGTAGACTTAATTCCATCCCCTTTCTTCAGGACTTATCTATCATGGAAAAGGAGAAGATCTATGTTTTATTTTTTGGAACAAGAAAGACTTTTCAATAATTCCTGCTCTTTTTGTTCAGATATGATTGTTGACATAGCAGTGACATTCTTATGGTAGGAAATTCCCTTTTCCATAACAGTACAACCATATCCTTAACGTCACACTGTGAAGGTTAATTTGCTGCATAATGTTTAGTTAGCAACTGACGCATAGGTTAGCTTGCGCTCCTAAAAAAAACACCCATATATTCCAGAGCATCTGGTAGATGCATTTGTGGACTGTAAGCTGCTCCACCATTTAGTCATGCACCCAAAAATTCATCAGTTATTTTTCTTGGATCAATCCTTAAAAATTCTTGCTACACTACATAAACACTTTTCAAGTGCCATGGAAGAAAAAAATTACAAAAGGCAACTATCGTCCAGACTCACTTTAGGCTCACAAAACTACAAATTTGAGGATTCTATAGGATGGAACCATGGCATTATATCTATAGATGTACCCCAAGTCTGTTGTTTGAATGTACAATTCACTATACTCAGAATTGTGTGGAGTACGTCTTTTTCTGTGCCCAATTTTACATTAAACATTTTAAAACTAACTTCAACAGTACTTACGAACTGTATACTCAGTCCAGCAAATCCTTCTCACTGAGAGTTTACATATCATTTGATTAACACATTCAGTTATAAATTGCTCCATTAACTTCAAAGTATAAAAGTAAAGTTAAGCAGAACTAGCATGCGGTTGTCATGGCTAGCAGCCATTGATCAATTAATCCTCCATAGATTCATCTATTTAAAGTCATCTGGGTTTGTGGCAATCACCACAAAATTCCAAGGAAGCAAGTTTCACTGGTATCAATACCTGTACATAAATTATCATGAAAGGCCGTGAGGAGCATTTTTTCAAAACACACACACACAAGCTCTGTCCCCTCCCTCCCATATGTCAAAGGAAAAATTGACAACAGTAGCCATCAGATAAGGTAAGGGAATCAAATCTCTCTCAGGCTCTGTAATCCAAGAGTGTAAATTTTGATCAGTTCTTGGAGGAATTATTTTCTCTGTTACAGCTCCCAGAATCCTCCAGGTAATATGGTCACTGGTTGTACCAGCTAGGGGATTCCTAGAACTTCAGTCCATAAGATTTACTTTTATAAGCTCCATATCTTTATAGTAGTGTAGGAATTCTCTGTGTGCTCAAATATATGTCAAATATCTCAGTATCAGGGTAACATTATTATGTGCTGGAGCTGAGGATGTATCTGCTTTTAGGTGAATACCAGGATTTAAAAAAACAAGTTTGTTCCATTTTGAAATACCTTCCTAATGTTAGTGGTGCTTTAATGACATCCACAAGTACTGAAGAATATTTATAAGCTCTCTTAATATGAAAATAAGTCATTGGTCCATCACTGTTCACAGAACAGCAAAAAGGATGGACTGAAAGAGAGAGCATGCAGGCTGAAAGAGAGTGATGCTGGATCACACAGCAGCTGCTTCTTTCAGCATCATAGAGGAAACCTTTGCCGCTTTCCATCATTTTGAGGTCTTGCAGTATCAATCTACATTCCAATGCTGCTTGGCTAGTAGGAATCTACTCATATCCAAGCTCTTACCACTAACAAGTCCAAATAAAACATGGCACTAGTGTGGTTCAGTAATCGTTTTGCCACCACTTCTTTTCTTAAGTCAAAACACAGGGTTTATTTTCTGATTTTTCAAAACAAGGACTGGAGCAGGGAAAGAGAGGAGAAAAGGGGAGGAGGGGAATAGAAAGAGAGAGAGAGAGAAATTCAAGTGGGATTCAACAAGAGAGCGCAAGCCAGGTATGGGAAATCTCTGCCCCTCTAAATGTTTTAGTTTATGACCCAGAATGATCAGTTGCAAGGGAGTTGTAGCCTAAAATATTCGAAGAGCCAAAGATTTCTGGTCTTGGGGGATGAGTATGGCTCAAATTAATCTTTTTAAGGCAATTTGGTAGAGCTGGAATTAGAGGATGCAAACAGACAGAGCTTGTGCTTGCTGTCTTACTCAAAAACATTAATTTGAGCCACCCTGATTGCTGAAATCCCTGTTAGGGCAATATCTTTGTTGATCCATCCTGAAGGTCATAAAATAGGGTTCATGCTTTTGAGTTCTCCAGAATGCTCCTCAGGCTAGATGAGAAATAAAGCAACAGGATGGGCCACAAAGGAACAGTGACTGATGTGTATGGCAGTAAACCATCTTGGTCTATAAGAAAAATTCCTAAAAGCCATACTCTCTAGTCTGTACAGACTAAATGTACTCTGCTAATACATTTGTTATGGCCAAGTAACAGTGCACATAATTGTGGACAAGCTTTCAACATCTCTGGATCCTTTGGTCCTTGAATTGAATACATTTGTTAGTTTATTTATATGATCAGACAGCAGATGAAAAAGAACACAGACCTGTAGCTCTGATTTGAAAGTAGCCAGAGAAAAATTCCTACCTCATGTTGTGTTGAAAGGATTTTTTGCTCCAATTAGAAAATGATAAATTGCATCTGACAGGATTGATTCTTAGTCAGTGGTTGAAGTGCAGGGTGGAATTGCTGCGTGAGCAATTCCTGGTGGGGAGCTATCATAAAATTCTACTAATACTGTAATAAATTGACTATGCATGTTCACAGGTAACAATGTAAAAAGGAAAACATTTGAGTCCCAGCTATGCCACGCATTCTCAATCCACTGAGTGTATCTTTGGATCCATTTCAGCCTACTCCATTTTGTCTAACCCCCACCCTCAAAGGAACTCATGGTTGTTTACCTTTAGAGTAGATTGTAAATATGACTGTATTTGGTTGACAAACATATATAGGCTAGGAGTGGAAAACATATGACCCTCCTTCCTAGTGTAGTCAGTCATGAGGGATCATGATAATTTTAATCTAACAATCCCTGAAAGGGAACAAGTTGCCAACCACAGTATAAAGACAACAAATATTTTTCAATAGCAGCCAGATGGTTAAAGATAGTCTCTTGACATTAATGTCTGGTGCTCATCTCCGTTCCTAAGCCGAAGAGCCAGCATTGTCCGAAGACTAATCCAGTGGTCATGTGGCCAGCATGACTGCACCGAACACTGTTCCCTTCCCACCGAAGTGGCACCTATTTATCTACTTGCATTTGTATGCTTTCGAACTGCTAGGTTAGCAGAAGCTAGGACTAGTGACAGGAATTCACCCCATCATGCAGCACCCGGGCCTTGAATTGCCGAACTTCCGGTCTTCTGATTGTCAGAATTGGTGTCTTGCCAGTTAGGTTACCATTACATTTCAGAGCATGCCTGGCCAGGTGTGTCTTTGTGGACGATCTTTGGCATTTGCTGCACTACTGCCAAAGCCCTGCCAGGTCACTATAGTAAGGGCAGGAGGGTGGCAGCTTTTTAATATATATTTTTAACCAGTGAGAGAAACTTCCAGATATTGTTGGCCACCACTTCCTGCACCATTAGCCAGATGGGGTAAAGCTTAGGGAACTGGAGTTTGACTTTACTTGGAAGGCTGCATATTTAACAGCTCTTATAAACATCCAGTTCCCATTTAAGGTGGGAGGAAATTTAGTATAAAAGCTCTGGCCACAGAATGGAAGGGCTTAGTACCCTGCAGATCCAGCCCTCCCCAACATAAGGCACTATTTCTGAGTATAGTGGTATACCTTGCCACCACACTGAGGCAGCTTTCAACAGATTATACTCTGTCTGTGGAGCTTCCTTTTCAAAAACCAAAGACCAGAGCCATGGAATCCTGTGACCCCTCAGGATTATTCCCTTAGACTGGAATCATATTAATTTAACCTCTGAGTACAGAAGCGCTATTAAGCATCGGGTATTTTTAGTACACAGTGGAAGGGGAATTTCATTTTGTCAATTTTCTTGTTTATTTGTTTTTCATGGCAGAGACTCTAGATTGCTGTCCATAGGAGCTGGTGCTGATGAAGTCATGCTCTCCATTATATGCAAGTACATGGGTACCTTGCCAAAGAAGTAACGCCCATGAATCCTTACAAGTTTGCTTGTTTTTTAATAAACTGCAACTTGATTTTTATATCAGGCAAGACTTAAAGCTATTTTAAAATTAATCATCTTGATTTTTTTTATGGCCTTGTGATTATTCTACCTCATCTATGACAAACCATGATTCATAACCATTACCTGAAACACACAATTTGACCACAAATATTCTGTGGCATGACCTGTTTCCAGCCCTATTGATTTCCAGGCAGGGTTCTGGCCTGTTTCTGACTAGTGCAGTATTTACAATGCTAATAAATCTAACGTCATGACAAGAAAACCAGAGTGTAAGCAGAAAGATTGCACTGAACCATTCAACAACTTCTGCATATTTACAGCATTTGCTTTTCCTCAGAAAGTTTTGTGGGTGTACTTTTAATTGCTATAAAATGAATACATCCCTTGTTTTAGAATTCTGTATTATGGCAGGGCCAAATTAGAATTCTATTACCTTCAATCAAGAATATCAAACACCAACGTGGCCTCTAAAATGTCTGTGTGAATGGTATCACTTTATTGACTGCAGTGAAGATTCCTGTAATTCATTTTAAATGAAAGAGCACTGATTGTACACCTTAATGTGCACAGTACACATCTAGGCTGATCAGAAGTAACTGTTTAGAGTTACTGTTAATGCAGCTGTTTCTAGTAGAGAAGCAATTAAGATGGATAATTCATTAAATGTTGAACTCACTGTTTCCGTTCTAAAATTCTGTCTCATTGGTAAAACGAATGTAATTTGTTATTAAACCTGACAATCAAGAAGTGGGAATCTACTTTCAGTAAAACCCTGGCTCTGCAAGAAGGAAAATTAAAACTTTGCATTAAGAACCATTGAAAACTACACCTTATGAACAGAACAACAATGGAAAGCAATATTTTACTTTACTGGAAGGCTAAGGTACTAAGAAATTGTAAAAAATGTATTTGTTTCTAAAATAAAATGTTTACATGTTGGATGCTGTGATCCTCAAACTTGGTTTTATCACAGGTTGTCTCATTTCTGTGCCTTCAGTCAGCACTCATAGTTAGGCTGGCAAAGGCGGTAGCCATGTTGGTATATGGTAAAAACCTGCATACTTTTAACCCCTTTACTTATTATCTCACCTATCTGAAATATTATAGTTTAGCCATCATATCCCCATTGCAAGGGGGCAGCTTTTCAGGAAGCATAGCTGTCTACCTGCCCATCCACTTCCTGTTTCTCCAGTAAAGCCCTGCTGTCAAAGAACCAGTATAAGCTCTATATCTACACAGGGGATGGTTAAACGGGAGTGAAGAATATGTGCTACCAGAACAGGCATGATTGTCAACTGTCAGACAAGATGGCTGCCAATATTGACAGCTTCATTTCCTCTCCACTGTTCACTAACCAGGTGCTATAGTCAAGAGAATCAGGTGTATAGCCAGAAGTATGCAGGCATGTCCTGTACTGCCATTCCCAATGAAATTTGCACAGAACATGTGTTACATTATAAACCCAATTAGCTGCTGGCTCAAATCCCATTTAATATGGAAATGAGATGGAGGCAGTTACACAAAAGAAAAAAGGCTTCTTCCATTCCCTCAATCACAGCTATGCTACAGATACATCAGTCCTGAGCTGAATAGGAAGCATCATAGTAATAAATACATGACAAGTTTTGCAATTAAAATATGGTCTTTGTGGTAGCAGTTTTATAACAAGAGTTATTGTTAAAACAATGGGGGCATCGTTTGGGGAAAGAAATCATTAAAAACTTTCATACATTCTTTTATTTTTTTACCAAACTTAAAAAAGAAAACATTAAATGCTTATTCTGGAAGTCCTAAAGCATAAAGGAATGACAAATTCTGAGGCTTATCATATTCCAGATATACCATAAATTCTTGCTCCATGAGGAAAAGCCCTTTTGCAGTAGAAATTACTCCAACAGTAGACTCTGGTTTTCACTTGGGAAAGGCACACTAAATTGGCTGGCATATAATGGGCAAACAGGTTTGGGTAAGGGACAGAATTTAGGACATTTTCTAATATAGGGATTACCTTTATATTTTTCTCTAAAGAATTTTCACAAGTTGAGTGTAGCATGTCAAAGTCAGCTCTCCTATGCTGCTTTCTTAAAAGGTTCCCCCAAAACTCCATCTTTTAAAAAATGGCTCTGAGTAATATATATCAATCAATAATTCAATGTATAATTACAATAGTCTAATCCAGTTGAAGACATAAGTACTTGTACCATTATTTTTGTTCGCTATTTTGCCAGTCCTAAATAGATGCACAGAACTAATATGCTCTGGAACTGTGCTGTCAAATGGGCAGTACAAGCCCCACTTTATCAGCACTACATATAACAACCTAGTCTCACAACACGAACCAAGCATGGTGACTTGGCCAAAAGAATCAGGTGGCTCCACAAGAGGATAAAGTCCACTTCCAGGGCCATTGTTAGTGAGTTTGGTCAACCCTATATTCTGTTTTAATTCCACCCTGCCCATATGCAACCTCCCCAACCCCAACCCCCCAAAAAAATTATGTTAAGAAATTAGAAAAGTTGGTAATATTTAAACAGTTCCAATCAATATTTTAACTGCAAGTCACTATGGATACAGTCCAGGTAAAGTTATGCACATACTTAATTTTTCTTTTAGTGAGTCGCCAAAGTATTTTGCTTTCAGAGGATCACATATGTTTGTTTTTTTATGTATAGCACATATATAAGACAATGTAATAAGACAACCTCTTAATGGAAACAATTATGACAAAAGCAATAGTAGTTATAAAGTAGACATGTTGCTTTTGAATAGCAAAAAGCTTTTCTTTACAGTATTAACAATATACTTCATCCCCAACTAATTTTTGTTTCCATAAAGTTCTTGCATTTTGAGCCAATTCCAGCTGAAGGAACCCTAAAAAAATAAGGGTTTTAAAATAAAAACATTTCTGGTCTGATAAGAAATGCACAAAACAGAGCCGGATGCATTAATCCTTAATGTAGTTTCTCAGAAAGACTTTCAAGGGGTCCAGAATGGCACTAAGAATCTCCTAGGAAGTGTCTGCATCACCTCAGTTTAATAATCCAGTAAATTACAAAAAAGACAAACAGGGAGAACAGCATCATGTAGCACAGGAGTTTTGTCTGGCTTCCCCTGGAAAGGGTCTTCAGTCTTCCCACAGTTGCACCAAGAAATCCAGACGTTGAATCAAAGTCATTGTCCTACCAAAGAAAAGCATACAAAAGCAATTCAGCAGGCAACTTTACTTCATCTTAACATTCTGAAAATCTGAAAATAAAACTTGCACAGAATAATACATGCTATGCAAGAGAGCCATTGTTGCACTCGGTAGAGTATCAGAACAGGACATGGGAGAACCAGATTATCTTATCTATGAAGCTCACTCGATAACTTTGGGCCAGTCACTTGTGTGTCAGGCTAGCTTAACTAGGCAAGTCTGTTGTGCAGATATTGGTCAGACAGGCAGGGGAGAATTCTGTGTGCTATCTTGAACTCTTGGATGGAAGGCAGTCAGGTCCTCACATGCAGAATTCTTAAACTACTCCCATTAATGTTTTCTGGAGGAAAGAGGTCTGAATCTAGCACCATCTCTCAGTTGAATTGTTGAATTGTTACCTTCTAAAAAAAATCTCACACATTCA
This sequence comes from Phrynosoma blainvillii, assembly GCA_026167975.1. Classification (NCBI taxonomy): domain Eukaryota; kingdom Metazoa; phylum Chordata; class Lepidosauria; order Squamata; family Phrynosomatidae; genus Phrynosoma; species Phrynosoma blainvillii. The sequence goes on from JANUYF010000005.1 coordinate 34,634,390, forward strand.
CTCCCAAAGAGCTTCACATGAAGAAAAGGGAACATGGTTCTCCCTACCCATGTGCGGATACATACAGAAAAGCCAGATTGTGCATAAGGGGCTTTGTTTTGCATATGTGTGAGATTTTTAAAACTTGTTTTCAGCCATACATTATTTTAATTCAGGCAGATTTGGATACTGAAGTGTTTTTCCATACAGAAATTTTTTAAAAAATATTACATGAACATATGAAAATAGAAAACTGATACAATGCTTGTGATGTTTCAGAAAGGAAGAAAAGCACACTCATTACCAGAATTCAAAATGATTATTTGAAAACAGCAAAAATGTGTTTAATTAATCATAATAAGAGCTAAACAAATTCCAAGTTCTCATAAAGTAACTAAGCAGAGCAAACACATACGTACCATGTCAGCTAGTAATTTATTTTGTTGTTTCACTTCCGTTCCAATTTCAATGGTAAGCTATGAAGAAAGAAATAGGCGATTTGTGCATTACTATTTAAACTATCAACTGGATGACATTATACAAAACTAAGGGACTGAACAGACCAGCAGTAAGCCCTGATCCGGTGCTCAAAGGGGTGGTCAGAAGCCGCTCCTTCAGGGCAGTCTGTTTCGCCTCTCAGTTTGCTTGGGAAACATCAAGGATGATTAAGATGCTTTCTGGAGGAAGCTTAAAGACTAAAGGCACAAGAAAACATCTAGTCATACATATAGTTATGTTCTTCTGATATGCACAGATTTTCCTCTTAGGATAATTCTAGCAACACATTCATCACATTTTTGTTTTGTAATAAGAGCATCCAAGGTCAAGATGTTAAGCGTTATTTTAAATTTTTACCTTTCTATTTCTTTATTTGAGGTGCTTTAGTTACTTAATGTTTTTACCTCTTACCTTCTAATTTTTTATTATTAAGCTATGCTTTGTGATCAGATCCAGACATTAAAGGCTAGAGACTGGAAAGATCGCTACTCAAGAGAAAAGCATTTTAGTTCAAGCAACTACTATTTCATAACTCCCAATTTCAGAATTCCACACAAAATTTAAGCAGACCTTTCCTAGATTTCATTAGAAAGAGAAGGACTTAAAAAGAACAAGCCCCAAAGTTGGGACTGTTATAAAGTAGAAAGAAGCTGAGCAGCAATAACACAAAGGAGCCTGAGCTGCTGCTCCCCAAATCTTTCCAGCTCTGCAGATTCGGGCCCAATGAGCTTAGTGGGCTACCCTATCCTCCCCTTCACTATCTCTCTGTCTGCACCATATACTTTCCTATGAACACTGGCCAACAGTACTGTAACCATACCAGATAACAATAAAGTTATTGCCTGCTTTCTTATGGATTTGTACCATTTGCTCACCCACCCTTTTCTCTGGCCTGCTTGCTGCAGACTCTAAAAGATAACCCTAACCTTTTGTGGTGCCACAACCAGAACTCATGGGATGACATGCAATTATGATCAGTATTTGGATAACCTGGGAAATTGCTTTTATTCTCATTCCAGATTCTCCTCACTGAAGCATTGGACCCACCAGACCAAGCAGGCTTACTTTGCATTGATGTGTCTTCCCTATTATCTATGCCAAATAAAATTTGAGTCTACAAGTAGCATTTTGCAATATACCTCTCAAGATATACGGGGCTTCCAATTGTGTAGGTCCAGCTCTGCTCAGTGTATTGCTCTCCAGATGTTTTGGACCACCTCCCACAAGCCCCACCAGCATGGTCAGTAGCCCATTGTGATGAAAACTGGTCCAAAACCTCTGGTAAACACCAGATTGGGATGTATTGTTCTGCTTTATTGCTCAGGATTTAGATGACTGGACAGGCTTTGGCAAAGGCAGTTTTTAGTTTTGATTAAATAACAGCTATGATTATTCCATCGGCATAGGAAGACTTTAGCTCAATGGCTTATGGGCATGTCTGCTAACTGACCTTACAGACTTGTAACTCCCTTGGGAACACAATTCTTAGTGGTGGACACACCACTCAAATAAGCACAGCTTTGGCTGTTCCAACTTGTAATTAATATCTTGATCACCTAACAAGGGCAGCTGGAGCTCATTAGCAGAAGAATTTGATCCATCAATGAGAGCTCCATGCCTTCCAAAGGGCAATACTTTGATTGAATTCAATTAAGGGATGGCTATGTTGCTATTACACTGATCAAGCAAGCATTATGTACTCCCATCAATTTGAATGCTACTGCTATAACAATATACTTACTGATTTAATGGCAGTGACTTTTGAACGCAAACTTTCTGTTAACTTTTCATTTTCTTCCTCGTACACACTGTATCCACTATTGGCATAGCCATAATTGCTGCCAGCAGCTCCTTCACCTGAAAAGAGAACAGTATTAAGATACCAGAAATGCAACCAGAAAATAGGGTCTCTCTAGGGGGGAAAACACAATTGTCCTATTTAAACCACCAGCCATTTAAAGAGATGGAAACAGCATTATGTCCTAAGATCTACACTTCACACAAAACTAAATAGGCATAGAAAAAAATGATGACAGGAAATGGAGGAAAGGCAGACCAGTGTACCTAATCCACTGAATGCCTGAGCCCATGACTGTCTTCCCCACAATACCAACCCAATAGGTTGAATTCAAAGGTTTCTATCTGCTGATCTCAAAACTTTTGAAGCAATTCCAAATTCCCTTCATTCCAACGGCTTTTCACTGTGTCACACATTCCAGGTCCATCATTGTTCTCTTTTCTTGACTTCCTGCATACTCTTGCATGTCCAGATTGTGTCCTGCTATATTGGTGATTATGAATCTTGCTTATCCTTACCTCTTTGATTACTATAACCTCCAGAGGCTCATATTTGTATAAACTCCCATCTAAAATGAAATGCTACCATATGTTCAAGAAACAAGACCTGCTTCCACATCTGACACACAGCTAAGGTTTCTGATCCAGAGATTCAAGCAACAAGATCCATATTTACCATGAGGCTTTTCAACACAGAGAGCAGCTCTTTCATACCACATCACACCAAGGCAAAACTTAAACACCCTGACAATTGAGTTTTCCTAACATGCATTTAGAAGGGTGCCAAACTTTTTAAGAAAAATTGAAGACTTCAATGAAAGACAGGGAAATCAAAGCAATGCCCACAGCTGCCCCTCCTCCTTACATATGTGGTTAAGATTGGGAAATGATAAGACAAAAACATTTTGCTGTTACAACAGGATTAGGTACAGGACAGGACACTAAAGTTCAGTCTGTAGTGACCAACCATTCTGCTAATGTTTACAAGCACACAGTAAAACTCAAGCACCCTGAACAAATTGAGGATCTTATAGAGGAAACTGAAGCAGAAGAACTGGTCTCACCCCAGATTATAGTATAGATGCCAGCCTCTCATGCTATAAAATCAGTAACAGAGACCAAAGAAGATTAAGTAAACAGAAAGACAGGCCATACCTAAACTCATGGGTCCTCTGGACTCTGCAAGTCTTTTTTTTCCCCTAGTCTCATTGGCCCCATCATGCATTTGATGCTGTATTTTAAATCATAAAACCAAATTTATTTGATTATTATTTTTCATCAAAATACAGCATACTTTCCTTTGGATAAATATGATTCGCCAGCAGGCCAGCAATCTGAAATCTAAATAGATATTGTGCAACTTATTTTGTATCAGTCAACTGAAGGCCTAAGCAGACTGCCAGAAATAGTGCACATTAAATTGAGGCACTGTCCTGGCTCAGTGCTAGGGAGTCATGGGAAGTGTATTTTTTTCTGAGACATTGAGCCTTCTCTGTCAGAGAGCTCTGGTGCCACAATAAATTACAGTTCCCATGATTCCCTAGCACTGAGCCAGGGCAGTGCCTCAATTTAATGTGCACTATTTCTGGCAGTCTGCTTAGGCCCTGAGCTGGGATCATGAAATAGGTTCTCACTTTCTGGAAAATATACATTATGCCTTACCATTCTTCCTTTGTTTGTTCTAGTTCTGCACTCAGAATTCTCCCAATGTCTGGTGCATAGAATAAAATAAAATCAGCCGTATCTTACACATCTAAGTGGGACTGCCCCCAAACTGTAGTAGCCCAAGGAAAAAGGTTCTCAAATTCTGAGAGGTTGATATTGTTCTAAAGGAAAAAATAGGGATGACAGAATATTGACTCTATTGAAGCATTTTGGCTATGTGGATCATAGAAATCCACAAGAAAGAAAATATAAAATTCATAATAAAAGGAAAGAATAGGAGAAATGAAAGTGGTAGAGAGAGATCTTTTACATTTAACACTCAGATATATTAGTTTAAAACGTATACAAGGCCAACCCCAAGATATGTGTCATTTGGTTCCCCACAAGCAAGACACTTATCTCTTGAATATAAACAGTTTATGGCCACTTGGGAACAGGGATCCAATCTATACAAGAGAGTTGAAGCTGGGGATGCAGGGAAAGAACAGTAGGGATGCCCAGACCAGAGCAGCCCTTGTTCTAAAAATGAGACTTTCATTACTCCTATGGAACCACATGAAGTGGATAGTTTGGGTATTATAAAACAGGGGAGATCAGGGAACTCACCATGTTACTTGATACAAGTGCTAAATATGCTTCAGTACTCCAAAAAAGAAGGAAAAAAACAGGCATGTATTTATTTACTGACCCTATAACTTTGGTAGGACTTAAAGAGGATACAGCCCAGATGGATGGCTGAATATATAGTGGGGAGAGGGAAAGATATACGCAATACAGACTGATGACCCGAATTAGACAGACTTGATAAATCAACACAATGTAAGTTAAGTGTTGGCCTCCCATTTAGCAGTTGATCCAGTGGACCCAACTGTAGTTTAGACTAGGCCAACAAGCCTGTACTTCATTGCAAGCAAAATCCTTATTGCATTCTTCATATTTGCTGCATTCCCACTAAAACCATACTATACAAAATTCTAAATTTCATAAAGGCTGATTAACAATTTTGCATAGCAGCCTATGTTTTAAGAATCAGACATTATAAAGAACACAGGATACAAGACTCCAGATGTTTTAGACAACACCTCCCAACATCTCTTATCACTGGTCATGCTGACTGGACTGATGGCAGCTAAAATTCAACATATGGAGAGTCAGTCAGTAGGTTGAATGCAGATCAAGCTGTGCTTTGTAGCACATTCCGATACACATCTACACACAAAATGCTAGTTCAGTGGGGCTTAATCTCAGGTAAACAAGGACAGAGCTGCAGCTGTAGTGTCACTGAAATAAATGAAACAAATTAACCAAGACTAAGGGGGGTTGCAGACTGCCAGAAATAGTGTGAATTCAGTCCACTTTTAGGGTTAGGGTTAGTGCTAGGGAATCATGGGAACTGTTATTTTCCTGAGACATTGAGCCTTCTCTGTCAGACAACTCTGATGCCACAATAAAATACAGTTCCCATGATTCCCTAACCCTAACCCTAATCCTAAAAGTGGACTGAATTCACACTATTTCTGGCAGTCTGCAACCCCCCTAACATACTTCCTACATATTTAAATGGGAATAAAATATGACTGTGAGTCTGGTTCCAACTGTTCATAAATTAAAAATTGTAACATTTATATACTGATAAAATAATAATTATTATTATTATTATTATTATTATTATTATTATTATTATTATTTAGACATACCTCACTCTTCAGCCAAAAGGCTATCAGAGCGGCTTACAAATGGTTAATTAGACATTTCCCTGCCCTCAGGCTTACAATCTAAAAAGACAAGACACAAAAGGAGAAGGGAATGGTGGTGGGGAAGGGGAAATATGTCCAGTAGATCTTCTCTCCCTCTAAAGCCTGGACTAAGGCAGATGGACTGGAGGGAGGGCCCTTCTTCTTATTGTGGCTAGGCCCAATGGAACTGGTGCCCACTTTGCCAGCTTTGACAAGGAGTCAAAGAAAGGCAGTCAGGTTATGTTACCAAAAACAAACAGTCTGGAAAACTGCCTCTATAACTGTTTATGTGTGCCTGTTCATACAAGGTCAGGCAAAAAGTTTATCTGGAAAAGTTTTGCATCCGAGGGGTTAGAATAATGTCAGTGATACTCATTATGCAATTTGGAGATCAGCTCATTCAGTTTCTAGGGAGGCAGAATGCTAAGCAACTGTGATACATGTTCAAAGTTCATACATTACGCATCACAGACAAGAGGGCCAGATGTCCTATTAATGACTGACGCAGCATAAATGCTGCAGCCAGATTTTCTTCAGAAGCTCAATTAATATTTTCAGACAATGACTCAAAACTGTGTCTCTCACAGGACTGTTTCTTGAGTCAATCTATGATGCTTTGGGGCCAATGTTGGTAAAATCACCATTACAAAGTTCATAAATCTAATAATAATAATAATAATAATAATAATAATAATAATAATATTTATTTGTAACCCACCCCTCTGCTCTGCAATCGGGGCGGCGTACAGCAAGATTAAAAAACAGCAGGTAAAACATCTTTATCCCAGACCCTAACCCTCCCACCCCTTAAAACTATATTAAACTACATTGGAATTAAAAACAAGTGATATAGTTAAAATACAATAAAACCAATTTGGGTGACAAGCAGTGGCGGGAGGAGGGGTGAAAAGGAGATGGCCATCAATTAGCTGGGCGGTTGTTCCGGAAAGGCCTGCCGAAAGAGATCCGTCTTTATTGCCCTTTTAAAGGCCGCAAGGGTAGTGATAAGACGGATCTCGTCCGGCAGGCCATTCCATAGTCTGGGAGCAATCGCGGAAAAGGCCCTCTGGGAGGTCTGCGAAAGCCTGGTCTTCATAGGCTGCAGCAGATTCCTCCCAGAGGACCGGAGTGTGTGGAGGGGATCATACGGGGAGAGGCAGTCCCTCAGATAAGTTGGACCCAAGCCATGTAGGGCTTTAAAGGTTAAAACCAACACCTTGTACTGTGCCCAGAAACTAATCGGCAGCCAGTGGAGGGATTTGAGCACAGGTGTTATATGCTTCCTCCTAGATGTTCCAGAAATTAACCTGGCTGCCATATTTTGGACCAGTTGAAGTTTCCGAGTTAGGCACAAGGGTAGCCCTATGTAGAGTGCGTTGCAGTAATCCAGACATGAGATTACCAGAGCATGTACCACAGATTCCAGATCCCTCATATCCAGATAAGGGCGCAGCTGACATATCAACCGAAGCTGATAACAGGCACTCCTGACCACCACATTCACCTGACTAGTCATGTAGAGCGATGAATCTAGGAGTACCCCTAAACTGCGAACACAGTCCTTGAAGAAGAGTGTGACTCCATCCAGGACTGGAGACTGTATTCCCAAATCTGGTTTCGGGCCCGTAACTGTCAATACCTCCGTTTTGTCTGGATTTAGTTTCAGTCTGTTTTTCCTCATCCAATCCATTACCGCTCTTAGACAGTCATTAAGAGCAGAGACACCATCTGAAGTCTGAGCCAATGATCTAGTCATGGAGAAATATACCTGGGTGTCATCAGCGTACTCCATGCCTCCGAATGATCTCACCCAGCAGCTCCATATAGATGTTAAATAGCATCGGGGACAGGATGGCGCCCTCGGGGACACCACAACTAAGCCCTATTTTGGAAGAGCAACTGTCCCCGAGTCTCACCCTCTGGGATCTGCACGAGAGAAGGGAACAGAACCACTGCAAAGCAGTGCCTCCAATTCCTAACTCTCTCAGGCGATCCAAGAGGATGGAATGATCTATTGTGTCAAAAGCCGCTGAGAGATCTAAGCCGCTGAGAGATCTAAGAGCACCAGCAGGGTCACACTACCCCTGTCAATGCCCAGGCAGAGGTCATTGGTCAGAGCAACCATGGCAGTCTCCACTCCATATCGTGTCCTGAAGCTGGTTTGAAATGGATTGAGATAATCAGTTTCATCCAAGACTGCCTGGAGTTGGGAAGCAACTGCCCTCTCGATCACCTTGCTTAAAAAAGGTCTGTAATTGTTTCTATCCAGGGGGTCCAGGGAAGGTTTTTTCAGGAGTGGCCTAACGGCCGCCTCCTTCAAGCATGATGGTAAAATACCTTCCCTGAAGGACGCATTAATTGTATCCCGAAGGAATACTCTTAGCGCATCCTCCCCCCGGACGACCAGCCAGGATGGACATGGATCAAGAGGGCAAGTCGTCTTCCTCATTTTTTCAAGGAGCTTGTCCACGTCATCGGTACTCACAGACTGAAACTTATCCAGTAAAACACCATCAACGGAGTTGCTGGACACCTCGTCTACGGATTCTGTCAGAACAATGGCGTCCAAGCTGGCTCTTATCCGAGAGATTTTATCTACAAAGTAGGTGTTAAACGTGTCGCAGCAGGCTGTCGTTGGGTTAAGTAGGGGGCTTGGCGTCGGGGAAACCTTTGTCAATTCCCCCACCACCCTAAACAGCTCTGCTGGACGGGAGTCTGCAGACGCAATACGTGCACAACAGAAAGATCTCTGTGCTGCATGCAATGCCTCTTGATAGGAGTCAAGATGCTTCCTATGGCGAGTTCTGTTGGATAGGAGTCGAGTCTTCTGCCATTCATGCTCTAGTCATTGCCCAGCTCGCTTCATCCTCCTAAGCTCCTCTGTGTACCAGGGCCTACGATTAGAAGCGGGCTGGAAAGGACTCTCTTGTTCAGCCGTAGCAAGTGTCCCTGTCCCAGACTCCTAGCACATATACTTGTGCTTTAGAGTTCTCAGGGAACTGCAAACATAAAGACAGACAGTATACTCTCTCTGTGTGTGATTTATGGAGAACTTGAGAAAGTATCTCCCTTCCCCTTGTGCTTTTATAGGAGATAGCAACACACCTGAGCCATAATGACTAGTTGGAGCCCCAAAAGTATTTTTTCCAAACTTTGCGACACCACAAAGGTGCTGATGGAGCCTCAGAAGAGTCTAGGAGAGAGAAAAGAAACCACTCCTTTCCTTCTCCATGGAAGTCTGGAAAGTGGCACTATCAGTATACTGAGGAAACCCAGCTCTGTTTCTCCTGTTCATCAGAATCACACAAGGTGGTGGTGCTTCATTTGACCAAGAAGGGGCTTATTAACTAATTCTCAATGAGGTTTCGCTCTCATTTACAAGATCAGCTGATAGATGCTATCCTCTCATTCAGGTTTAAATTTCTTGAGTAGACTACAGTGTGTTGTAGCTTTCCGTACCTAATCTTTCTACAGGGACCATACACTTTCAAAGCACCACAGTTTTCTATTACTATATATACTTCTGTACAAGTCTAGAAATTTTAGTCAAAAATTGACCCCAAAAATGAGTCAACTTAGCCACAGGTCAATGCAAGTACTGTATTTTAACTCTTATTTACTGACCCACCTCTATTTTCTCATCCATACAGTCTTTAGTGTGAGCATAAACAGCTATGCCTGCTGGAATTTTGTAAGTTCCTTGGCAATGGTTTCCTTTGCTTCATCCTTTAGATCAGTGATTCCCAAACTTTGGCCCTCTGGATATTTGGGCCTTTAATTCCCAGAAGCCCCAGCCAGCTTGGCCAACAGGTATTCTGGGAGGTGAAGTCCTAAAAGTCTGGAAAACCAAAGTTTGGGAACCACTGCTTTAGATTCTTTATTACACGCCCCTAAGTTTTACCTCTGACTTATCCACAGGCCATACCAATATCTATAATTTTGGCCCCAAAACCTGCTCTTGACTTATACATGAGGTCGACTTATGGTCAAGTATATATAGTAGTTTGCTGACCAAATTAGACAAGCTCCTTTGCAGGAGGCCATTGTAGGTGTGACATTTCCAATCTTAACCACACATAAAAAGCTTTTAGCAAAGGACTGCTAGAGGTCATAAGGCTAGAGAATGGGAGTGGAAACCTGAAGGCTGCAAGGGGGACTTCACTGACCAGAAAAAGAAAGCAGTATCTTTTGTACTTCCTTACTGGCTGCAAGGGACTACCAGAAGAGATCTGCTGGATTTGATTAAGCCAATTTAGTCCATCATCCAGCAGCAGACAATCAGAGGCTTATTGGAAGCCTTAAAGCAAGTTAGGAGGACAATAGCACTTCTAGCACTGACAAGCAATAACTAGTATTCATAGGTAGTTACTTTCATGTGTAATAGTCACTGATAATCTTATCCTCTGAATTTGTCCAATCCATCAATACTAGTCATTGATGATCATGTTATCCTCTGAATCTGTCCAATTCTCTTTCAAAGCTACCTCAACTGGTGATTGCCACCAGACAGTAACAACACTTTCGTTAACATGAAGTTTTAATGGTTAAGCAGGGAAAATTCTTATTTAGATATGTGTTTTGTTTTTAACTTTTGTATAGCTTTTAAATTCAGTAGGATAATACAGTGGGTCCCTGAACAGAGCAAGCCTGAACTCTCCTAGGAAGCCAAGATGATGAAATTGAGATTGTCATACTTTGGTCACATCATGAGAAGGCATAAATCACTGGAAAATACAATAATGCTGGGGAAGGCAGTAGAAAGAGAGGAAGACCACACACCAGATAAACAGACTCAATTAGGGAGATCACAGGTCTTAATTTCCAAGACTGAAGCAGAGCAGCGGAGGACAGGGAGTCTTGGAGATGCCTCATCCTCAGAATCGGCATGAGTTGGGGTCAACTCCAGGACAGTTCACAACAACAAGGATTGGGAAGGGCAGCTATGAAAGAAATGAACAAGATCCTAAAGTGCGAAGGTATAACTCTGAACACTAAAGTGAGGGTTGTCGAAGCCATTATATTCCCCATCACAATGTATGGATGCAAGAGCTGTTCAATGAAGGCCCAAAACAACTGGGCAGATGGGGGCTTTGGGCTATTACAAGGGTGCAGTGTTTAGATGATGCATTTCCCCGTAGTGCCAGGAAGCCATCCTGGGGCCACGCCAGGAATACCTAAGGTGGCCTAAAACTGGTCTCAAAAGGAGTGGATCTTTCCCACTCCTATTTGGGACCGCAGCAAAGGGCGCCCTCAGGACTGCGGCATGTATTTGTCACAACCCCAGGGTGTCTTGGGCAGGAGATGCTTCAGGCCACCCCTTCATGCCCGTCGGTTTTGCCCCAAAAACAGCTGTCAGAAAGAAAATCAACTCTGTGGAGATGTAATGCTGGAGAGGAGAGCTGAGGATTCCATGGACAGCCCAAAAAGACAAACAAATAGGTTCTTGAGCAGATCAATCCTGAAATCTCCCTGGAAGCCAGGATGACCAAACTGAGGCTGTCGTACCTTGGACACATCATAGGAAAGAAGGACTCGTTGGTAAAAACAATAATGCTAGGAAAGATGGAGGGAAGTAGGAAGAGAGGAAGGTCACATATTAGATGGATGGACTCTATTAAGGAGGTCACAGGTATGAATTTACAAGAATTAAGCAGAGCAATGAAGGACAAAGTGTCTTGGAGATGTCTCATCCACAGGGTCACCATGAACCAGGTTGACTCAAGGGCAGCTAACAACAACAACAACTAGATAAGAGTGTTGAAGATACCATGAACAGCCAAAAAGACAAATAAATAGGTCCTAGAACAGGTCAAGCCTGAAACTGGGGCTGTTGTACTTTGGCCACATCATGAGAAGGCAAGACAAATTAGAAAAAAATGATTGTAGAGGGCAGTAGAAAAAGAGGAAGACCATAAGACTCAATCAAAGAGACCTTGGGACTGAGGAGAAAGACTGAGGACAGGGAGTCTTGGAGATGTCTCATTCACAAGGTCGCCATGAGTCAGGGTCAACTCGAGGGCAATTAGCAACAACAAAGAAACTACAAATTCCAGGATTCCATAGGATGGAGCTACAGCACGTAAAAGTGGTGTCTACAGTCTAGATCAGGGGTCGGCAACCTTTTTTGCCGATGGGCCGGGGGGGGGGGGGGGGGGAGAAGATGGCGCTGGGGGCCGGCGCGCTTGCGCTTGTGCACACGCCGCCATTTTGAAAAACAAAATGGTGGCCGCGTGCCCCCTGCGTGCGCATGCGCACGGCGGCAGGGGGCCCCAGGAGGGCTCCCTCCTAGAGGCCCAGCACCACCGTGGGTGCCCCCAGGAAGCTTCCCTCTGCGGCGACGGGCTTCCTCCGTGGCGCCATTTTGGCTGCACACACCACGGCCGCCATTTTGCCTTCCAAAATGGCGGCCGCAGCTTGTTCGCGCATGCGCAGGAGTACTGCGCATGCGCAAACGAGTCACAGCCACCATTTTGGAAGGCAAAATGGCAGCAGTGGGTGCGGCGGGGGTCAGCGGGCGCAGCGCACGCGGTGGCGGGAGTCGGCGGGGGGCTGTAGGTTGCTGACCCCTGGTCTAGATGCACCCCAATAATCTCTGTAAGGAGATGCTTGAGCCACAGTGGTGTGCTAGTCTGAGCATTGAACTAGGACTCTGGAGACCAGGGTTCAAATCCTGGCTTGCCATGTAAGCCCACTGGGTGACCTTGGGCAAGTCACACTTTCTCAGCCTCAGAGTTTTCTTGGCAAGTTTCTTCAGAGGGAGCTTTGTTGTTGCCGTGGCAATGGCAAAGCTCCCTCTGAAGAAACTTGCCAAGAAAACTCTACAATAGGGTCGCCATGTGTCAAAAATGACTAGGGAGGCACACAACAATAATTTATATTTTAAGATTTGTACAGTATTCTTAACACATTTTACCGCATAGCTGTTTTAACTTTTTAAATTGTTTTTTATTTTATTTTTATACATTTTAATGCTTTTGCTGTTGTTTTTCCATCCATCAATCAATTTTATTTACGGCCTTCGACTAAAGCTGTTTTTAAATTGAGTCCCTGAATTGGGAGAAAGGCAGGATACTAGTTAATAAGATAATAATAATAATAATCCTCTTTAAGACTTTAAAGTTTGTACAGAGTTTTTAACACATTTTACGTTTCAATGCAACAGCTGTCTTAACTTTTAAAACTGTGTAACTGGTATTTTTAAATTTTATTTTTATACATTTTAATGTTTTTGCATTGTTTTTAAATTGTATTGTTTAAAATCTGCTGTTTGCCCCCTTAAGTCCCTGTATTGGGAGAAAGGCAGGATACAAGTAAATATTAACAAAACAACAAAATAACAATAACAACAATAATAATATTCCTCTTTAAAGTTTGTACAGGGTTATTAACACATTTTACAGTTTAACACAATAGCTGTCATAACTTTTTAAATTGTCTAATTGTTTTTTAAAATATTTTTATACATTTTAATGCTTTTTTGTTTCTAAACTGTAGTATGGCGTTCACCGCCTTGAGTCCCTATATTGGGAGAAAGGTGGGATACCAATAAATAAGATGATGATGATGATGATAATAATAATAATAATAATATCCACTTTAAGACTTTAAAGTTAGCACCAAGTTTTTAACATACTTTACATTTCAACGCAACAGCTGTCTTAACTTTTAAAACTGTGTAATTGGTGGGTTTTTTAATTTTATTTTTACACACTTTAAAAGTTAATTGTTTTTTAAATTATTTTTATACATTTTAATGCTTTTTTGTTTCTAAATTGTATTGTTTTAAGTCTGCGGTTCACCACCTTGAGTCCCTTTATTGGGAAAAAGGCGGGATACAAATAAATAAGATGATAATAATAACAATAATAATAATAACAACAATATTCCTCTTTAAGTCTTTAATGTTTGCACAGGGTCATTAACACATTTTATAGTTCAACGCAATAGCTGTCTTAACTTTTAAAAGTCAATTGTTTTTTAAAATATTTTTATACATTTTAATGCTTTTTTGTTTCTCAATTGTATTGTTTTAAGTATGCTGTTCACCGCCTTGAGTCCCTGTATTGGGAGAAAGATGGGATACAAATAAATAAAATAATAATAACAGCAACAACAACCACCATGACAATAATAATTCTCCTGGACAGAAGGTTGAAATGGAGGACGTGTCCTGGAAAAGGAGGACGGCTGGCCTCCTGGACCGAGGGAGGGCCAAGTGCCGGGCCTCCCTCCCACAAGCAGCCTTCCGAGGCCTTCTGGGCCCAAATATCCCCCGAGTCCAAGGCCCCCAGGACTTACCCAGCCCGGCCCTCCTCATCTTTGCCGGCGGCCCTCAGGAGCCACAGACCAGTCCTTCCGCCCGCCAGGCAAACGCCACGACAGCGCTCGGCCGGTGCAAAGCCTCCTGGGTAAGGTAGTTTTCCGCTTTCTGCTTCGCCAGGCTTTCTGGGTAACGTAGTCCTCTCAGGGAGTACGAAAGGGAAACACCCTAAGCAGCGAGGGCTTCTGGGTAGTGTAGTATTTTTTAAGAGAGGCCTTCCGTTCTAGGAAATAAGGCGCTGTGGAAACAACAAGTACAGTCTGTACTGTATAGCAGATTAATTTATTAAGCTTGTAAATTTATATAACTATATATATAATTAAGCTTGTAAATTAGTATAACTATATACAGCTTGTACATTTGTACAAGCTATATATATATATATATATATATATAAATATCTTGTAAAGATATTTACCCTTTTTGTCCCTATAGTTATACAAATGTACAAGCTTAATTTATATATATATATATATATATATATATATGTATTGTTATATAAATGTACAAGCTTAATTTTATATATATATATATAGTATACAAATTTAGAAGCTTAATTATATATATAATATATATTGTTATATAAATGTAAAAGTTTAATTTTATATATATATATATATATATATATATATTGTTATACAAATTCACAAGCTTAATTATATACCTTTATATAACAATATATATTATATATATAAGCTTCTAAATTTGTATACTATATATATATATATATATATAAGCTTGTACATTTATATAACAATACATATTATATATATAATTAAGCTTCTAAATTTGTATACTAATTAAGCTTCTAAATTTCTATAACTATATAATTAAACTTGTAAATTTGTATAACTATAATTTGTATAATTATACAAATTTACAAGCTTACTGAAATCGTATCAGGATTCTTATTACAAATGTAAAATTCTCAATTCATCAGGTCATTTCAACATTATGTTACACGAAAAGATTACAATGTTTTCTTATTACACTTCCCATGTTTTCCTGACATTAAAACTGTCCTTTCTATTTTATAAAGATATTTACCCTTTTTGTCCCGGGGGGGGGGGTGGCCCCTAAAAAACTCCATTTAAAATTAATCTGCTTTTAGAGAGAGAGAGGAAGCAGATTAACTTTTAAGTGAGTTTTTTTTTTTTTTTTTGGCCCAAAACACACTGCAGAAATAATCCGGTTTGAGACTGCTTTAACTACCCTGCCTCAGTGCTAGGGAATTCTAGGAAATTAGTTTTGTGAGACACTGAGCCTTCCCTGTCAGAGAGCTCTGGGGTCACAACACACTACAAATCACAGGAATCCATAGCACAGAGCTATGGTTCAAACTGCATTATTCCTGCAGCACAGTTACACTTTTCCTGAGTTGGTTCTAACTTTGAGTGCGTCTGCACTGTAGAAATAACGAGGTTCTACACCACTTTGGCTGATGTGGCTCCATCCTACAGAATCCTGGGATTTGTAGTTTTGTGAGGCACCAGCTCTCTTTTGGCACAGAAGGCCTTCTAAAACTACAAAGTGCAGGGATTCCATAGGATGGAGCTATAACATTTAAAAGTGGTGTCAAAACTGCATTTCCTTCCCCTACAGTGTAGATTGTATTCTATTATTATTGTTCTGATTTTTATTACTTTATTTATATTTTGTACATTGTATTCATTTTATTGTGTAATCCCGCCTCGATCCGTAGGGAGAGGCGGGAAATATAAATAAAAATTATTATTATTATTATTATTAGATGCACTTTTTGTATGTTCAATATTTCCTGGCTTTTTGAAAATAATTTTGCATGGGTTGTTCGCCGTAGCCTTTTGTTCCTTCATCTCTTTCTTTTCCTACTCGCCCACCCCATTTTTTGTTTGGTTTTTAAAACCTGCCCCCCCCCCAAAAAAAACAACCCTGATTTAAAACACATTGCAGAAATAATCCTGGGGAATGTAGTTTATTGTGGCCCCAGAGCTCTCTATTAGGAGTTAATTCACCGTGGGGACAATTGGAAGTATAAATGGTGAATAACCCATGATAATCCCACAATTGCGCTAATGGTTTTCACACAATGTCTTGCTCAAAGTGATATTATCCCATGAATAATCTGTTATTATTGCACAAATGCGCTAATGGTTTTCACACAACGTCAAGTTGAAATGTGATTAAAGTGCCATTAACCCATGAATAACCAGGCAAGAAATAGCAGCAAATCATTCACGGGATTTTCTCATGAATATTACTTTTTGCTGTTTATTGCCTGGTTATTCCCTGATTATTCACAGGATAATGGCACTTGTGTTAATCTCATTTGAATAATCTTTTAATATCAATTGCACAATTTTCTCAGGTTAATCACTGCTTAAAGTCCCAATTCCCCCCCCCCCCCCCAATGTGATAAACTCCATAGAGAAGGCTAAATGTCTCACAAAACTACAGTTCCCAGGATTCCCTAGCACTGTACCAGGGCAGTTAAAGTGGTTTCAGACTGGATTATTTCTGCAGTGTGTTTTGGACCCTGCTTGTTTTGAATACAATCCACTACCATGTTAAATTGGAAATATTTACATTTCAGCATAGATTGTATGTTTTTCTTTATTCCAGCTCTTAACAGGTGTTGAAGGGGAAAAGACATGCCTATTGTGTCATTGTTAGTGCTGGCAAAAATCCCAGAATGATTAGGTCCCTAAAGACGTGTTGGCCTTATAATGGACCAGTGAAGAAAACAGTTATTAGCTTGGTCACATTACTAAAGTTGAGAAAAGCCCTTTGCCCCATTGAAGCTGTGGATTGCTGCTAAGGTTTAAAGTGATGGGAGGCGATTTGGTTCAGGTTCCATTTGTTGCTGTTAACCACCTTCAGAGTCAATCTCGCTTCATGGATGAGACATCTCCAAGAGCCTCTCTCCTCCACTGCTCTCCTTAATTCCTGCAACCCCTTAATACCTGTGACCTCCTTAATAGAGTCCATCCATTTGGCCTTCCTCTCTTCCTCCCTCCCTCCCTCCACCTTTCCCAGCATTTTTATCTTTTCCAAAGAGTCCTCCCTTCTCATGATGTGTCCAAAGTACGACAGCCTCACTTTGGTCCTCTTGGCTTCCAGGAAGATTTCTGGCTTTTTGTTTGTCTTTTTGGCTGTCCATGGGATCCTCAGCACTCTTCTCCAGCACCACATTTCAAATGAATTGATTTTCTTCCTATCATCTTTCTTAACTGTCTAGCTCTCACATCTGTACATGGTAATAGGGAATACAATGGCTTATATGATTCTAACTTTTGTGCTGAGTTTATATCTTTGCATTTGGGGATCTTTCCTAGTTCTTTCATAGTTGCCCTCCCCAATTCTTCAGTCTTCTTATGATTCCTTGACTGCAGTCCCCACTCCGATCAATGTTTGATCCCAGGTATGAGAACTCTTTTATTATTTCTATTTCCTTGTTGTCTAGGTTAAGTTTGTGCAGATTCCCGAGGGTCATTTTTTTTTTGTTTTGTTTTCTTTATGTTCAACAGTAAGCCTGCCTTTGCACTTTCTTCCTTGATCTTCCTTAGTAGTTGCTTTACGTCATTGATGTTTTCTGGTAGTAGTATTGTGTCATTTACAGACTTTAGATTGTTGATATTACTAACTCCTATTTTCACTCCTTCTTCTTCGGTGTCCAATCCTACTTTTTGTATATGTTCTGCATACAAGCTCATATAATTTTTGTATAATATGTTTTTCATACAAGTTCAGGTTCCATATTATGGCCATTCCTGTGTTTTTGGCACAGAAGAAAGTGCACATCAGAGGTGGGAAACTCTGGCCCGACAGATTTTATCAGGGGTTTGTTTACAGCAACCCTAGCCAGTACAGTCATGACGAGGGATTATGGGCATCGCAAAAAACATCTGGAGGACCACAGTTGCCAAACCCTGCTGTAGGCTGTTTAAATGCCCCATTCGCATGTTTGTCCAAAACAAATTTCTTCCCTTGTTGCTTTTGAGTAAGGAAAACTGGTACAGTTTTCGAAATAGAAACTCATTATTAACTAATAGAAGCCCACGAGTCTAACTTAAATCAATCACTCATGCAACTTTAATCAAATCTCATGATGTGAATTGTTATCAAGATTGTTGTAATTGCAGCTAATTTGAGTAGCGCCATCTCTTGCCCACTGTAACATTGTAATGTATGAGTTTTGTTACCAATCATTTTTATGTAAAATGATGGTTATCATTATTTTTTTCCATTTTGTGTACTGCATCATTGTATTTATTTATGATCTGTGGTTAAAATGGAAATAAAATGCAATTGACCAGAGCTTTCACTGAATGCAGTTTTATATTGAGTTAGATCATTGGTACTCAAAAATAGTGGTCCAGGAACCAGTTTAGCCAAGATTTATGTCTTAATTTCCAAATAGGAAAATTTAAAACCACAGTAAATATATATTACATTTTTTTTAAAAAAAAGCACATCCAAAAATTTATGTGACGCTACCTGTGTTTCAAAGGAAACTTGCACTGATACCATTAACTAATCCATGCAGTTAATTTGTCTAATTTGCGTTTTGGCCTTTCCATTTGCAATGCTTATGCTGATGCACTGAGCTGTAGCTATCCACCTTAAAAAAACTGTGATAAATTTATGTATGGTTTTTCATATCTGGTTGAGATTTCTCCCCCTCTAAACCTTTAAAGTACAAGGTTTTAATGACTATTCTTCTCAGTCTGTTTTTCCCCTGCATCTCACAGATGTTGCCTGACATCATTAGTGAACTGCCAAGCTGTTATCTTGAGCTTTTTAGGCATTTGAATCTAAACTTGCAGTCAGTTAGCTTTTTGAGTTTTTAAAAAATTGCTTTCCTCCTCCCTTTCCTAAAGAAGTCTTGCTAGTTAATGGGTGATCCATCATTGTAATGAGATAATGGCTGACTGGGATTTTTATAAGCACAATCCACTATATCAGCCGCATGAAAGAAAGAGCACATTCTTTTGAAACAAGCGCTAGCAGTTTCCCATTGAGAATTGTGTAGGTTTTTGCTTTCCTGCTAGTCATTTAACAACTTATAACTGTATTAATGGTATCTGCTAATTACAAACATATAAATCATTGGGGTATGTTCACCAAAATAAAATCAGTGATTAAGAACTTGCTCTAGTGCTCTTCTGTTGAGGTTAAATTGGCCTTGTAGCCAACCATATCATTTAGTAGCCTTCATTCTGATGCTGGTTGCAATCCTAACAAATTAAACAGATTCCACTGTCTCATGTGGGATGATGTTTGGAACAAACAACAGATACTTTTTATACTATATATATTAATTGCCTTGCTTACTGGGAAAATGATTGTGCTATCACCAACAATTGTTATTAGTAACTACAGTTGTCCCTCCCCGTTCACAGACTTCAGGTCTGCAGTCTCACTCTTCTCAATAGCTAAAAGGGCTGTGCCTGCCTGGGCATGGCCCCGCATGCACGCCACAGGCACGCATGTCATTAATTTCAATGGGGCTCGAATATTAGCGAGTAGCCATTTTTGCCCGGGGTGGGGGCCGAACGGATCCCCCGCAAATTGGGAGGGACAACTGTACTCTTAGTAATATAATTGTGATAATGAATCTGATCAGAAGAGATACTGACTTGATCTTAGCTAAAACTATTAGCTTTAAAGGTGCCACTTGACTGTTGATTTGGCGCAACATAGATTAATAAGCTTTTCAAGTCATTTCTGATTCATGGCGACCCTAAACCAAACCTATCAGGATTTTCTTGGCAAGATTTGTTCATAGGAGGTTTGCCATTGCCTACCCCTGAGGTTAAGAGCATGTGACTTGCCCAAGGTCACACAGTGGGTTTCATGGGCAAGCTGGGAATCATATCCTGGTCTCCAGAATTGTAGTCCCACACTCCAACCACACTGGCTATCAATAAGGCTACCTTTGAAAATTATCCATGTTTGGGGTTCCTTTCTGCAGCCATGCTTGCACTGCAACTTCTTATATGAATTCTGAAAGTACTTATAGTTATCAAAATGCCCACCAGATGAAGGAAATCGACATGGAACACATGCTCTACCAATGGATCACAGTTCATTGCATTGCTCAGCACTGAGTCCAGCACTGTTTCTCATTTCTCACCTCAGTCTACTGAATTGTCTTTCTTTTAAGTACTGTATATACTCATGTACAAGTGTAGAAATTTTAATAAAACAATTGACCCTAAAAACCCAAGTCGATTTATACACGGGTCAACTTAAATACTGTACTTTAGTTTTTATAAAAAGAGAAACCATCTCCTGGTGGAAGGCAAGAAGCACTGCCCCCCTGGAAGCACTGACCCCCCCCCTACTCTTTCATCCATCCAGCCTTTAGTGTGAGCAAAAATAGTTACGCTTGCTGGAATTTTGTAAATTCTTTGGCATTATTTTCCCTTGCTTCATCCTTTACATCCTTTGTTACATGCCCCTAAGCTTTACCCTCAATCTATCCACAGGTCATATCAAAATCCATAATTTTTGCCCCCAAACCTGCCCTTGTCTTATACACGAGGTCGACTTATAGTTGAGTATATACAGTATGTCTTGTACAGTAGTATGGTAAAATTTGAAATACAGGTTCTCACTGGGAAGTCTCTATCAGTTATGGTGAACCTTTTAGAGACTGAGCCAACCTGCAACCCAAAACCTACTTATTTATTGCAAAGTGCCACGTCCCTCTGGCTTTCTAGTAACAAACTCTGTCGAACTCTAAGCTAGGGCGATGGTGCACATGCCCACAGAGAGGGATCTGAGGGGCACTTTTTGCATGTGCCATAGGTTCACCACCACTGCTCTATAGAACAGCCCTACAGAGAGTTCAAAAGTGAAAGTGTCTATATTGATCTAAAACGATTTCTAGTAGTTTTTATCTCTACCAGGATTAGATGTATGGTAAAGCCACCTCCATATACTCTGGATTACAAAAACGATAGATCATAATAATATATTATTACTGGGAAAATCCATTTCACTTCCAGTTACTGTGAATATTGGAGCAAATCTCAGAGGGAACCAGACAATCTCTGGCTGGTGTCAGTAATGATATATTGGTATGATCTAGTCCCTGCTAATCAAAGTGTCTTAGGTCTTTGACCCTGAGGACCCTGGTTCTAATACATGCTGGTCTTACAGCATTCACAGTGAACCTCTACTTTGTTTCTCATAGTCTATTGCCTTTTCTTCCTTTTCACCTTTCTAGTGGTCCTTCTACTCAGATGGGTAAAACAACCTAAGCTGAGAAAATGGACATTTCTGTAGTCTAACAGATGGCTGAACATGAAGTAGATGCCACTGATATAATTTGATCATGATGTACAGTCTGTACAGACCAGCCAAAAGGACCAGCCTGGGGGTTGAGTCGGGGAGTGGCAACCGCACGCTGGCCGCCCTGATACTAACCCGATGCCACCATCATACTGCGTGCCCCACCACATGGCAGGCAGCATCAGGACGCTGCACCAAAGGAACGTAGAAAAGCTGCCGCAGCAATATCAAGGGCAGCTTTTTGCTGCTCCAAAAAGGAGCGGCATTTACCAGCTTTTTTTGGAGCAGCAAAGTGCCTGATCGGGTCCATGGCATGCGGTTGCCATGGCCCCAATCCGGGGCTCCCAGGGCAGCATGGAGCCACCCCTTAGGGGCTGTCTGTAGAGCCCCATAATGTCTCTTCCATTGACATTACAGCCTCTTGAGTAATATTTCTGCACCTATGAATCCCATTATTTCAGAAGGCAGCTTTTAATTCCAGATGTATATACAGAATGTCAGCTGTTCCTTTTCTTTAAAGAGAAAACAACAATCCGGTTCCACAAACCCTTCCATTGTTTTGACATCTCTTCTATAAATTGTGACAGATGTCTTGCTTTGGGGAAAATGCCAGTTCAGTACAGCTGAGATGGAAGGAAGAGAAGATGGGAGGAGAGGGAGAAAACAAGGTCATATTTTGTGTAACAGTTCTCCTAAACTTGAGGAACATTCCTTGCTTCCTTCTCCTTCTGCTCTTGTTCACAGTTCAAGGATATTGGGGGGGGGGGGGGGGAGGGATTAAGGTCTTCTTTTGTTAACTTGAAAAATAACGAATTTACTGCTCCATTGCAAATTCCTACGTATAGATAAATATTCAATGTTCTGTTAAGGTTATATGTGGTACAGAGAACCACACATCAGGACATCTGGGCAGGGGCCAAAGGCCTAACCCAGCAGAATGAGACCCTCCAAATGCAGCAAAACAGGCTTCCAACATTTTGAAGAAAGTGGTTAGTACAGTGTTTCTGAAACTTTGGTCCTTTTGGATGGTTTGGACTTGGGTTCTCAGACACTCTACCCATCACAGCCCATGGTTAGGGATTCTGGGTTGTGAAGGCCAAATCATTTGAGAGAACAAAGGTTGAGAAGCACTGGTTCAATGTGCATCACCATCTAAAAAGTTTTCCCACCCCCTACCCTGGCAATATTAATATTCCTTCTTGTAGGAATCTGTTGGTGAGCTCACTCCATTGCTGGGTGAAGAACAAATGGACGATTAAATGGGCATGCAAGAAGTTAATCACAGATAAGGATCTATGGTGTAACTCAACTAGTTCCCTGTACATACTCTTCAAGACAAGCAATTTTTACCCAGGCTCAGGCTTTTCCAAAATGTCCGAATGCAGTTCTGTTTTAATATGCCAGGAGTTGCTGATGAGGCCGACTTATCTGCTTTCCCCTATTCTCTTTGTTCTGCCATTCACACATAATAAAATTCTGGAGGCAGTGGCTCCCATTCTTTCCCAGCTGAGGTTTTATTGTGAAGTTTACTGCTGCAACCTGAAAACAAAAGTCTTTCACCATCCTCCCAATGCAATGCTACTTAAAACACTTCCAGATAGACAGAGGACAAGAAAGAAAAGGGGGACTGAGTGGGTGTAAAGGGACTTTGTAAAAATGAGAGGTAACTGAGATATTTATTTATTTCAATGCTGTCTTTGTCCCAGAAAAGGGACCCAAGGCATCTCACAAAGAAAACCATTTAAAAACTTTACAATAAAAATTTAAAAGACAATTAAAATCAAATAGCTAAAAACAGTATAAAATGTATAAACATACAAAAATTAAAAACATAACTAAAACACAGACCCTGTATAAAAGCCTGGCATGATTATACATTAGTTATCCCTGTACATTATCTCTCTTCTGCACTGATGGAATAGTAACATCTGCATTTCTAAAGAACCATAAGGTAGCTTGAATGTGGGTTTTCCATCAATATCCATTCACTTTACAGGGGTTTTGCTAGCAGGAGTCTTCTTTCTTTCTTTTTTTATTGAGCTTATATTCATGGGTTTGGATATAAACATCTATGAGAAGCTGTGTTCTGATTGCTACTTGGTTTATACATAATGCTAGTCATGTTTTCCTTCTGCAGCATTTGTATTGTTAGCACTGACTAATAATCAGCTGAGTGGGCAAGACAAATTCAGCAGCAACCCTTCAGCCAGTTAATAATTACGTACTCAATCAAAAGACAAGGAGAGTTTCAATAGTACCATGACTAGCTCTATGTAAATGCCAAAGGTTGTATTCAGAAGCAGTTCATAATGTCAGGAAAATGGGCATAAACAATAATCCCAGAAATACACCATTCTACCTTTTTCTGAAAGCCACCATTAAATAATGATTTGCCCTTTTGACTTTTATTTGGATTGGACTCTGTTTTCTGACTGTGAATGACTCCCACTTATAAATAAAATACAAGATTTATTGTCACCACACACAAAACAGATATATTCTTTAAATTAAAATAAGGTTTATCAATAAGGCTTTTCAGGTAGGTGCAGTAGTGCAGGTGATGTGCCCATGGTTGCTGCTTTAATCCATATCAACGAACTGGTTCTAGCAGTTTTCATCGTCATCAGAAATAGGTCTTTTGTAAAACTAGTGGCATGCGAAGGCACAACTCACTAGAAAAGACAATTATGTTGGGAAAGGTGAAGGGCAGTAGAAAGAGAGAAAGACCACATGGCAAATGGTTAAACACAATCAAAGAGGTCACAGGTCTAAGCCTGCAGGGCCTGAACAGAGCAGTTGAGGACAGGGGGGCTTGAAGATGCCTCGTTCATGGGTTCACCATGAGTCAATGAGGCAGTTATGCTCATCTCTCCGCATTCGCTGGGGTTAGGTGCACAGGACCCCCGTGGATGTGGAAAAACTGCAAATAACAAATATATATTTAATCTGAAAGAGCACCTCTCTAGGAATCTCTAGGTCCTCCAGTGCAACTCTATGGTCAACATCTGCCAAACACTGACCATAGAATTGCGCTGGAGGAGCTACAAATGCCTAGTAGAGCGTTCTCTCTAGGAATCTCTAGGTCCTTCAGTGCAACTTTTGGTTAAAGTTGATCAAAGAGTTACGCTGAAGAGAACATATTAATAAAACCCAGTGAATAATCAAATCTGCAAAAGTCAAAGCCACACATGTGAAGGGATGAGTGTAACAACAACAACAACAACAACAAGTGGCTATTAATCATCGTTCAAGACCAAGCCACTTCAGAATACTGGGAAAACTGTTGCTGTGAAAACCCAGTACCCAGCTATTGTGAGAACTGCAGTTACATGAGCAAGGAAGGTGGAGCAAATCTATCTGTTGTTGGCTGATATTGACAAATGCAAATTCAGGGGCATCGCATTCTTTTTCCCTACATGGAGAAAGACAGGGTCCTCCTTTTCCAGAACATGCCCTACATTTCAATCTTCTCTCTAGGAGGAATTTCAAAATTTTCTTCATTTTGAGCATGATTAAGTACTGCTGCTATGCTTAGGAAACAAGTGTTAAAAACAGCATCAATATTGCTTAGGTGGAAACTCAGGAATGGGGAATGTTTGGCTGGCTAAATATAATTAGACTGTGACTCCCAGCATTCCCTACCCATTGGTTATACTTTTACAACCCTAACCAGTATACCCAATATGTAGAGAGATCTTATAGCACCTTTGAGACTAACTGCAAGAAAGAAATTGGCAACATGAGCTTTCATAGGCTTCAGTCTACTTCCTCAGATGCATTTGGAAGTAGACTGAAGTCTGCGAAAGCTCATGTTGCCAATTTTTTTTCTTTCAGTTAGCCTCAAGATCTCTCTACATACTGATTCTACAGACTAACACGGCTATATCTTTGCAGTATATCCAATGGTGATTGATTGTGGAATTTGCTGCACTTTTAAAAAAATCTGGAGCAGACATAGAGAAAATGTGGCCCTAGGGCCATTTTTGTGGAACCCTGGGGCCTCATGTCTAAAGTACATGAGAGATAACTTGCCATATTTTGGGGCACTTTGAGAAGCCATTATCAACCATAAGTTGATCCAATCAGATGGTTGCGCAGAGAAGTGGGGAAAGAGAATGGTAAATCTGCTCAGTTTCAGCGCATTGCTGTTAAGAGGCCCTGTGCCTATCAGACATAAGGATAGCAATCACCTGCCTGCTGATTATAGCATTTTAAAATGTAGAACTGTGGCCTTGGCATATTTTCTAGATGCAGATTTCCATCAATATCACATTGTGATTCCTAATAAGAACACTGCTCCTAGGAAGTTTATGGTTTTGTGTGTAGATGTTTCATAACATATATTAAGCTGCTTTCAAGAGGACTTGTTAAATGGCTTTTGTTTTCCTTGCACCGGTGCACTAATATCAAATCAATCAGGATTTTGAAAGTTCAGGTGTCAATGTTCATTTAATTTTGGACAAGTCACACTCTTAGAAGTAGCCAGGTCAATTTTGCTCTGAGTATATGTGTGCCATATTTGAACACAAGAAAATGAGCCTCCAGCAGATAACAGAAATTAAAATAGCAGGAAAGAAATAAGAAGTAAGGTTGTTGTATTAACAGTGGCATCAAATCCAAACGTTCTCAGTTACAACTTTCCCTATTCCTACTATTATGCCAAAGAAGCATTCACTGGTTTAATTCCAGAATATAGGGATAAGGATAAAAACATAGGAACAGGATTCGTAAATACTATGGAAGGTATGGAAAGAATAATGATAAAATATTCCAAAAATGGTCAGAAATGTATTTATTGAATGTTGAGAAATCCTAATGAGGAGAATTCTGGATTAATGAGAATATTTGCAGTTTGAGGTTATTCTGCACAAACCCACATCGGTTTTATTGCACTGAAAATAGCACTTTCTGTGCAGGAAAAAGTATTTCCTCTTCAAAAAAGAATATGCAGAAAATGCTGTTTTCTGGCTCCTTCCCCCCCCTCCAAAAAATGTGAATTTAGTGCAGAATAAATCCCAAAATGTGAATGGTGTTCAAAACATACACAGTTTGTGATGACTTTCTTACAAAAGGACGAAAATTGCCGGATTTACTCATTGCTTCCTTCAAGAAAGAGATTTGTGAAGAATTATGCCCCTACAAGATGGCAACCATCCTACATTCTTTCTTTTTTGAAAACTGCAAATAAGTAAATTCTCCAAGAATAGAATTACTTTTCAAAATGCAGAATGGCTTCTTTTACACTCAGCAGAATGTTTTCAAGCTTAAAGTAATATCTTGTCAATATTTACAGTCACTCAGCCTAACTTGATTAACTTTGCAATAAAAAGTATTTCTGAAGACTGCAGTAACTTTAAGTTATATGGTAGTTTACTTTGGTTCAATTTAAAACCAAAACAAAAGAGAACATTGTTTCTTACTCTTCTCCTTACAGATTTAATTGGCTGCAGGTAAAATGTTTTTGCAGATGAGAAAAGAAGCAAAGCAAAATGCATATAAATGCAAAATCAAGTTTTCATATTTCTTGAGTTGCAGAGAATAAATCAGCCATAGCCTATATAACAAACAGCAAACAGCAGGGGTGTCATCTGTCTTAACTTATATATAAATACACGTACAATCTTGTCCCTAAAGGCTAGCATTGTAAGACTGTAATCAGGAATGTGTAATAATGCCTACAATGGGGACTATATTGTTGAACTGTAGCCAGCCAGCCAGCATATTCCATTCGGTTTCTCCCTTCCATACCACATTTCCTCCAAACATTCTGAGAACTAAATTATTTTTTATCATTTGCCACTAGGCATGGCTGCTTAAGGATTCTGAGACTTGCCGTAAAAATAACATACCATCCAAATGACTCGATTTGGTAGGGACAGTCCTGATTAATCATTTGTCATCCCACTTTTTTCAACTGTTTTTAAAATGCTTTCCCACTGGTTTCTCTCTCTCATCTCATTTTCTTCTCTTGGTCTTCAGCTTACTTAAGTTGCTGCAAATTTGAGTTCAAAGTGCAAAAGGAGTTTAGACTCAATTCACCAAAGGAAAGAGGGAGAAGAGAGGAAGATCTGGAATATTGCCCTTCCCAGTTTTGTTCTTGGTTGTTAATTGCTGTCAAAGTTCACTGAAGTTAATTGACTTTGACTAATGACAACCCCAACAATGGCCTTAATACCCTAAAGGCACCAGGTCCCATCTGATCTTGCAAGCTAAGCAGAGTCTGCCTTGGATACTACTTGGATGAGTGCTGATGAAGACCATTATGAAATTGATGGGGTAATCGTTAGCCGAGAGGCAGCAAGACCCTGCTTAGGTCTTGAAAACTCAGGGCAGTGGCTTCCTTGACTAGGGGCCTTTACAGACTGCCAGAAATAATAATAAGGGAAAGGCAAAGAGGAATATTAGCACTGAAAGTTAATGATCTTAATACTTTCCTAGTGTAATATTGCTGCTGCTATGATGATGATGATGATGATTAAGTATTAAGTATTTCCCTTGACAATGAAGTGGAGTGGGGGAAAGATAGCTGACTACAAAATATACTTGTCTTATATATAGAAAATGGATTACACACAAACACGAGCGCGTGTGTGCATACACACGTACACACACACACACCTTTTCAGGGGAATGCACCTGGGCTGGTAAATGTTGACGTTTTTTCTTTCCTATACATCTACACTTGGTCATTATTTTCCATTTAGCCATATGAAATGGAAATTGGCAAAATGTTTCCTGTTGCTCTGCTAATGCATAATATTTTTGCTGTAAGCTTTATGTGTTGTAATGTGAATAATTAGGACGCTTACACACTAATTACTTCCCAAGGTTGAGCACACTGCTAGTAACGCCTTATACAGTAAGCTTCAAATAAATCACATCTAACAGGTTAAAGCCATATTTCCCCCCTGTCTGCTTCAGATGCTGTTGAGCAGCACACAAAGAGGTGTGAGGATGAGGTAGGACCCAGGAAAACAGAAGATGTAGAGGTAATTAAAAGCCCCTTCCAATCCACCAGTGCTGGAAATGCAGAAGAGTCCCTAAAGGCGCACAGACTTGTCAATGTATCTCGAAGGGGATGAGTGAGTGCTAAATGTTGTCTAAATGAGGGGGAATGTTATTTTGCAATAGAATTTCTATAGATCCTTCATAAATACAGCAGCAACAACATGTCAGCTCCTGCAACATGTCATTATAGACCAATTGTCTTGTCAGGAATAACTCATTTCTGCCCTCCTTGTATACTCTTGTCCCCAAATGCACAGTCACCATCATGGAAAATTTCTGATTCTGCCTTATGACAACACAACATTTAGATCAAGAACCAGAGCCCGGAAATAATGAGTCACTAGTAACAAATTACTTTCCTTGGTAACAAGAGCATAACTAAATTGCATAAAATTGCATGTCACTACATTAGCATGTCTTCACTTTTTACAAAACCTGTCTGATGAGTACGGGAACCCCTTTTCATTGTCTGCTATACCACCTTTGCACTCAAAGTGGATTCCTGCTCCATGAATTATGCAGAGAATAGCCAAGCAATGGAGGGCATGGTGCCTAAATAATAGGGGCTTCTGTGTCAGTTAGGGCTAGGAGTAGCCTAAGTTTGAACCTGAAAAGAGACTTACAAGATGTTGAGCATTCTTCCCAGAATAGGCACAGCACCTTGGATTGTTGTTGTTGTGTGCCTTCAAGTCACTTCCAACTTATGTCAGTTCTAAGGTGGACTTGTCATAGGGTTTTCTTGGCAAGATTTATCCAGAGGATGTTTGCCATTGCCTTACCTTGAGGCTGAGAGCATGTGGCTTGTCAAAGGTGGGCTTCATGGCTGAGATGGGAATTGAACTCTGGTCTCCATAGTCATAGTCCAACACTTAAGCCACTACACCATGCTGGCTCTCTTAGGTTTGCTCTAGTTTGAACTTTTAAAGAAACATTACGAGATGTTGAACATTCTTCCCAGAATAGGCTCAGCACCATGGATAGCTCCACCAAAGTTAAAACCCAAACAGATTCATATCACTATCAGCAAGGAAGACATTAACCACCACTGTGTAGGAATCAAGGTGAATCAAGGCCTGGTGATGAAGGGTGATGGCCCTTCTGACCACCTTCATGCTTCTCCCTTTAATTTGAGCAATGCGTCTCATGCAGCCTGTAGTCCCCATTCATTTTAACTGCTACTGTTATTTTTGTCAGTGAAATCATTAGTACATACTTAGTAGGTCAGCATTATGTCGCAACAAATCTTGTAGAACATTTTTCCTCCTTAAAAGCACTTGACACAAAGGGTACTTGACCTTAATGTGCTCTGGCCAAACTTTTCCCCTCATTTGTGAATATGGAGTCTGAAGAAATATATTAAGAGAGATTGATTATCCTCCTGAGGCCAGTGATTGCTATTTTCTTTTACCTTGCCTTTAATTTCCTGAAGGTCTAAAAGGAAATTCGAGGGTAAACATATATCATTGAACAGCAAAGTCAGGACCATCCATACTATTGCATTTCTGATTTCTGGGTGACCTGGGCAAATCAGATTCTCCGATGAAGGTAATGGAAAATCTCCTCTGAATAAATCTTGCTAAGAAGCTCCCGTGATTGGTTTGCCTTAAGGTCCCCATGTGTTGGAAATGACTTCAAGGCATACAACAACAAGAGCAACAACAACAACAACAACAACAACAACAACAGAAAGCTGGCAAGGAGAGGATTGGCACATTTGAAATATGGTGCTACAGGAGTATTCCATTGATATCATAATTTGTCAAAAATGAATAAATGGATCCTAGAACAAATCAAGCCTAAATGCAGGAAAATGTCTAATTAATCATTTGTAAACCGCTCTGATAGCCTTTTGGCTGAAGAGCGGGGTATAAATACTCCAATAAATAAATAAATAAATTCCCCCTAGAAGACAAAATGACCGAGGTTATTGTACTTTAGATATAACATTAGATGACATGACTCTTTAGAAAAGGTGATAATTCTTGGTAAATTCAAAGGCAACAGGAAAAAAGGAAGATTGCATTACAGGTGGATAGACTCAATCAAGTAAGCCATGGCCCTGAATTTGCAGGACCGGAGCAAAGCATTTGATAACAAGGGTATCTTGGAGGTTTCTCATTCATAACGGTGTCATATATTGAAGTTGACCTCATGGCAATTAACAGCAACAGTGAAAGAAAATGAGTTTGAAAAGTTAGCTTAATTTAGATATCTCAACATAGACCATGGTTTAAGAAATATAATCATGAATAATGATCTCCCTCTTGCTATAAGGAACATGGAATACCAGGAAGGGAAGAGGGAATTAGCCTGCTGAAGCTTAGAGCTTGGAATTTGAAAATTACAGTTCCAAGCTCCCAAATTTGTTACTGTTAAGCATTGGACTAGGACACTGGTAGACCAGGGTTTGAATCCCGTCTCGGCCATGCAAACCCACTAGGTGACCTTGGGCATGTCACACTCTCTCAACCTCAGAGGATGGCAAAGGCAAACCCCCTTTGAAGAAACTTGCCAAGAAAACCCCATGAATAGGATTGCCTTACGGCTGCCTTATATCAGAAATGACATGAAGGCACGCAACAACAAAAACAGCATTACAATTGTAAAATCTATTTGTTTTCCTGTCAACAACAAAATTTTTGGCTTTAGTTACTTACATTAATGAAAGCTAGAAGCTACTGACTTGTGCTAAAAGCATACTCTTTCACTCACTTGCTCTCCTCCCAGCATCCACAACAGACGCAAAGCACTGCGCAAGCCAACACTTGAACCATGTAATATTCCACCTCCACCATTTACTGATGTCACACTCCCATAACTATAAATATAAGTAAAAAGATACAGTTGCATTGCAAAAAGAGTGAAATTATCCCAAGCCACAAAACTATAAAATGTTGAGGTTTGGAGTTTGCACATGCCCATGCTTGGAAAGAACAGCCTAAATACTGTTGGTAGCCTCGACTAAAGTAGAACCATTGAATCAACCATTAAAAGGTGAAATCTATGATTATATGTTTATATATGTTTATATAAATCCTATTAATTCAATGAATCTACTATAGATGGGAATATCAATAGGATTTAAGCCAACATGTTACAAACAACTCACAAATTTTATCTCAAAGGGTCGACAAATTAATTGTTTTGGTTATCATTATACAATTATTGGCTGGTATAGAGAAAAGTAAGCAGGGGTTTCAGTTGAATACTAAGAAAACAAAATTAATGATCACAGATAACTTATGCAACTAAAGTGAATAATGAGGGACATCAAAATAGTTACAGATTTTCTATACCTTGCCTCAGTCATTAATCAAAATGGAAACAGTAGTCATACTTTGCATATATCATGGGATGACATGACTCATTGGAAAAGATGATAATGCTCAGTAAAGTGGAAGGCAGTAGGAAAAAGGGAGACTGCAGTAAAGGTGGATATATCAAGCTGTGAGTTTGCAACACTGAAGCAAGGCACTTGATGACTGTCTCTTGGAGGTCTTTTCATCTAAATCAAAGTCCACTTGATAGCAAATATAAACAAATGGAAAAAAGTACATTGTAAGAGTCTCTGCCTCATGTACCAAAATCATTACGTTTGTTTTGTGTGCTGCTGTGTGCAACTTGGGTGGGTGAATGGAGTCATTTGCAATTCTTCCTCAGGCAACAAAACACCTTGGGCCAGCTCTGATTGATATCAGCTGCTGCCCAGCAACAGCTCTGCTGTTCTCATAAATGTAGCTGTGTGTGACTTTTAGATGGTTATGGCTTTTGCAGGCTATGTAAGCTAGCCAAGGATTACCAGAGCACAGCTGCCAGCTATCTTTTTGTTTTACTTTGGAAGCATCATCTTTCCTGGAGGGTAGGAAAGACAATGGCATCCCCATGGATTCTCAAATTTGGATGTCAAGAACAACTGTTCAACACTGGAAGTGGATGCTTACACTCTCCTTCCCTTGTGCATGAAAGATTAAGGGGGGTTGCAGACTGCCAGAAATAGTGCAAATTGAGTCCATTTTTAGGGTTAGGGTTAGTGCTAGGGAGTCATGGGAATTGTTTTTTTTTTTTTCTGAGACATTGAGCCTTCTCTGTCAGAGAGCTCTGGTGCCACAATAAACTACAGTTCCTATGATTCCCTAGCCCTAACCCTAACCCTAAAAGTGGACTCAATTTGCACTATTTCTGGCAGTCTGCAACCCCCCTAAGAGAGGGGAAGAGGGAAAAGGTGAGCTCAAGGCTTATCAAAATTCATTCATGTAGTGCAGAGGTGGACAAAAGTGATCCTGGGCTGCTTTTAGTTACAATCCCCTGTGGTACATTTTATGGCCAAAAAAAAGATGCTTGTCTTGAAACAACAACAATTTCAAGCCAACCACTTCTTCTCCTCCTCCTCCTCCTTCTCCTTTCCACTAAAGCTTCCAGGAGTAATGATTCACCATTCAAATTGGCCACATTCTCCCACTCTACTGTTTAACTTTTTTTTTAAATACCAGTCTTTGCAAGTGAGCAATGGACTTAGTCCATGTGAATCCCAAAGGTAAAATCAAATCAAATCAGCCCTTGGACTCAAAGAAGGCCCCCACCCCTGATCTATTATTGGGTAAACATGGTGTGTAGCAAAAGGCCAGTATATCAGTAATCTTGCAAGATGAATGAAAGGTAGGGCAGTACTATTATGTCTGTGTTACATATGAGAGGCTGAGGCTGGGAGATGGCATCTTGCTTTAGATTACATAGTATGTTCATGGCTGCATTGAAATCCGGACTGAGGACTTCAGTTACACCAGAGTAACACTTGAATAAGGAGGTTTCCAATATCCCTTGACACTGTGTCCCACGCCTATAACAACTGCTTGAACATTCCCAGAAATGGCAGGAAAGCTACCAGCCACACAATTGCTACCATCACCTTGTAATTATGCCAAGGGAGTATAAAGCTGTGCCACTAAGGATTCATGCTTGTACATTTACTCAACACTATGTTCTTATGCCACCTCTTGTTCTCACTACATCAGCCTTCACCAATCTAGCATTTCTTGATACATGCTGGACTACAACTTCCATCCCACTTCTGTTAATGGCCATTTTAGCTCAGGGATGGTAGAAGTTATAGTTCAACACATCTTGAGGGTGCAAGGTTGTAGAAGACTGTTCCAAACATGTCCCTTTCCATAACTGATGTCTGCATATTCCTAGTGAAGCTTGGGCAAGAATTCAGTGCTATTCAGTCATCCCACTGAAAATTTGCCATCGATTTTAGTGGTGGTGGTGGGAAGCTCCCTGACCAAACTCTGTATAATTTTAAGATTGACTGTTCTGCAGATGACCCCTGAGTCATTTCCAAGGGCTTTCAGTATCTGACAGGAGCAGGCCTTTGATTGAACTGGGATGCAGGAGCCAGAGTTCCATTTGTTTTATCTATCTGACATTTTCTGTCAGGTTTATAGCTGTTCTTGAACAGTGGGACCCAAATCATTGAATTCTGAAGAAGGTGCATGGCTATAGAACACACAAATCGTTATAATAATGAAAGAAAACACATAAATTCCACTTTGATGTTGGATTGGAAGGGGCACTCTATTCCCTCTCTTCAATATAGTTTCTTCCAAAAAGTTTGGCAAAGGTTACTTTTAATTGAATGTGACAGATGGACTTCCTTATGTCCTACAGCTGAAGAGCCAAAGCATTTCTCCACTGAAGCAGAACTATTTCACCACTGTCACATTTTTGTGTGTGCGGAGAACCTCATTTTTAAAAGGAAAAAATGTATAGCTGTTGACATTTAGTAGGTGAAATATTGAGCAACAGATCAATATGTGCCCAAACACAGATGGCAAGGAATGTCTCATAATGCACAGGCCCACCATAATTCAAGTCAACAGTTAGTACTTTTGTAGGAGTTACAGAGTTAAGGGCTTGATCAAAGCAAGTAAACCTCTACTCCCCTGTAGAACCATTGCACCCTGAACACACCCAATCTTAATCTGATTTCAGAAGCTAAGCAAAACTAGGCCTGGTTAATTCTTGGATGGGAGTCCATCAGCAGATACCAGAGATTCTTAGTATGCAAAGGGATCTTGTAGCACCTTTGAGACTGAAAGAAAGAAGCTTGAGCTTTCACAGACTTGAGTCTACCTCTTCAGTTGTATGGGGCGAAATGGAGGGTCCAGGGACAGACTTATATATGCAGGCTATATGTGAGAATAGCAATAGAAATGCAAAACTTTGTGAGTGTGTAGATGAGCTGACAAGTTCAGTTTTAAGAATGGTTGTTGGGGGACAAAGGCTGAAGGAAGGATGTTTCCTAAAGCCAATGTGAGTAGATGTATCAGTACTGGAATGTAGTGTGACAACCAGATAGGAGATGTAATGAACTGGCCAAAAGAGCCCTCATGCGGGGGAGAGTTAGCTAGTATTGTAATATGTGTAGTGTGCTAGGAAACCATTGTCTCTGTTCAACCCACTCTTGATTGACAGGAATTTGTGGATATATTCTCATTCTGATATTTCTCTTTCCAACCCTCCTTTGTAGTTTTTTGCTCAAGGACACTTCGATCTTTCTGGGCACTCCATCTCAGACCTCAGAACAGCAGTCCTTGAACAACAACAAAACTACAAAGGAAGATTACAAAGAGAAATAGTAGAATTAGACTGTATCCACAAATTCCAGTCTAGTTCCACATGCTTTCACAGAACCCACCAGCAGGAGTTAAGTTGCTAGCCCACCCCTAGCATTTTGTTTTTGGACCTGGAGGTCCCAGTTAGCTAGCATGGCTACTAACTATTGATATTATTACTAACTATTGACTATTGATATAACTATTGATATTCACTGGCTTTCTACTCCGTCAAATGCACTTGAGGAAATAGACTTAAGTCTATGAAAGCTCATTCTGCCAACTTCATTCAGTCAATCTCAAAGGTGCTACAAGATCTCTCTGCATGTTGATTCTACAGACTCTCACTGCTACTTCTTTGAATTCTATTGATAGAATTGGTCTTCATGAATCCTCTTTTAAAACCATTTAAAAACATGCGGCAGTTGCCATACCTTATGGCAGTGACTCCAGTTGTAGTACCAACAATTTATCTGGGATAGGGATGTCATCAGATTCCAGTGGAAGTTCAAATTGAGAATGCTGCAGGTCAGTTAAGCACATGCTTCTTCTGTATGCCACTGAAATTGCTGGCTGGGCATACTTGCATTCATACCAAACCATGTCACTTCCACAACGACCAAGGCTAACTCTTGATGCTTTGCTCCTAAGGTAAAGAACAAGGTGGTGCTGCAGTTCCATTTCATGTACAGAAGCTAAATACAACATTAGCAATGTACAGAATCCACATTCGTATTAGACTAATTCAAATGGTGAAGGAGAGGCTGTGTGAAGTAGTGAAGTACAAACCAAACATATTCCTCCTTGCATGTGTTTCAGGTTGATATTCTTGTCTGCCAGGGTTGTTGTAATGAGACAGTTTGAGGAGGGGGCAGGGAAGAGACAAAATGGGGGAGGGCAGAAGAATTTGGGCACTGTTCTCTGTAAAAGAGGTTTCTCTGAAAAAATGTTTTCAAAGGTGATAAGAAAAATAATCCCCAATTAATGCATTTTAATTGAAAAATATGCTTTAAAGATTCCAAGAAAAAAAGCAAATCTATTTTTCCAGTCTTCCAGAAGTTAACCATAGAGTTATGCTAGGCATTTGTAGGCCCTCCAGCATGATGCTATGGTCAATTTCTTGTGGGTGTTGACCATGAGTTGCACTGCAGGATGTAGAGATTCCTAGTGACATGTTCTGCCAGGTAAAAAAATAGTTTTTTATTTGCAGTTTTCCCACTTTCACAGTGTGTGTGTGTGTGTGTGTGTGTGTCCTTTGCCTGTAAGCCCAGCATATACGGAGGGCCTGCTGTAACTATCACTGTGAAGGGCAGCAAAACCTCCATTGTGAGCTCTTTGGAACAGGGAAAACCTGCTACTAATGGATTCTGTAGCAGATTTTGTGACCATTCTTAGTGTGGAACATGTACTTTTGTCATACAAGAGGCTAGGATAGCAGGGGATTTAAGACAAACAACTGAAAGGCTTGCACTCCTGCTTTCCAGTATCTGCACCCTGAGTCGATTGACTCACTCTACTTTATAAGCTAGCCCTGACAATACTTCAGAAATAATTCTGGCCAGAAGTATCAAGTGACACCAAAGGGCCAGTCCCATGATACCAAATTCTCAGAGCTGCAGACAATACTTTATAATGTATAGCCATCCCCTCTTGAAAACACCGTCTACCTCTGGGCAAGAGCTTAAACCTTAATAAGCTAGGACAGTGGTGGTGAACCTATGCTACACATGCCAAGGTGGCACTCAGAGCTCTTTCTGTGGGCACATGCGCTACTGCCCCAGCACCGAGTTTTCCAGAGTTCCTTACTAGAAAGCCAGAGGGACATGGCACTTTGTGATAAATAAGTGGGTTTTGGATTGCAGTTTGGGCATTTGGTCTCTAAAAGGTTTGCCATCACTGAGCTAGGGCATGCCTTTAACTGTTCCCTTTAACTGTTCACACTCAAGTCTAATATAAGGTGAAGTGAGGGGTGGGTTACAAGATTATATCTGCAAGAAGTCTAAATGTGGGTGATGCCCCTCAAATAAAAATCTTGCCCATGAAAGTTTCCTTCAGTTCCCACATTTCTAGCAATACAATAACTTAAACCAGGGGTAGGCAACCTAAGGACCGGGGGCCGGATGAGGCCCCCCGAGGCCTTTGGACCGGCCCCAGGCAGGTCCTGCCGCCGCCGCCACCACCACCGCCACCCGCCATGATGATATTGATTATTGTTGTTATTACTTGTTCTTGGGGTTTTCTTGGCAAGATCTCCACAGGGGTTTTGCCATGGCTTTTCTGGGGCTGAGAAAGTGTGCACATATATATATATATATATATATATATATATATATATATATATTAAATGTTTTTATTTTTATATTTATTAATTAATTTATTTATTTATTTTTGGTGTTTCAGCCCTCCAGTTGTCTGAGGGACAGCAACCTGGCCCCTGGCTCAAAAAGGTTGCCTACCCCTGACTTAAACCTTCAGTTGAGTTAAACTTTCTGTTGAGAAATAATTTAGGCATCCAAAGGAAAGAAGTAAGATTGCCAAGGGCATGCAAATGCAGCAAGTATAAAGAGTTCTAGGTGTGAAAATTTTCAGTGACTCATTTTCTGGAATCCTAGAAATTTGGCTACTGATGGAAAATTTCTTGGGGGATGGGGAGTAGAATTTCTGTTTGGTGGAGCAATGAATGCATTTTGCTCCCCACAGCTACATCATTGTCAGGCTTTACCAATTTTTCAAAAAGATGCTTATTATTATTGTGGAAATTTTAATCCAAATTAAGGGGTAGAGAAGGGCACTCCACACCACTATAATCTTCAGGGTGTGATATCAGTAAATTTGGCTCATCATTTCAACAAGAGTACTAAGAAGAGGGAGGAAACAGCACTTCAGATATTTTTGGAAGCTCTTTTTTCAGAATCTCTTGCAGTACCCAGAGGCAGGGTCAACAGGCATACTTTCTCCTTGACTGAACACCAGTCCAAGAGAAATCTTATATCCTTGTGTACGGTTAAATACAAATGGAGACATAATGCTTGCCAATTTCATTTCCTTGGCAATGTCTAGAGAGATTCAGTGGTTTCACTCTGATCGTTCAATGGTTATTTATATGGGAAGCTGTTAAATGGCAAAGGTTGAGAGCATTCACAGCAAAAGAGGTCAGTGCTTCATGTGGAGGTCCGGAAAGCACTATTTCTGGAACAAGAGGCTGATGGGCTTTGGCACACTGATGATCCTATCACAGTTTTTGTATACATCGTTCTTCTCATCTGTTTATGAAAAAGCCACTGAGTCACCAAATGGTTATTTTCAGAGAGACAGCTGTGTTTATGTACCTCCATCAGCACTCATTTTAGGATTGGTAAAATGGTCACAGGTTACATCCTTAGTTTCATATAAATACTTCTTATAAATGTTTGTTCAGAAAGAGATCCTGTGTATATCTTCTCTAACACAATAGAAGGAGGCTTATCAAATGGAACATGTGCTGTCCAGTTTCAAAAATGATTATATTGGATGGCTTGGGGGGGGGGTTGCTCAGAGTTATATTGGTTGGCATATTTAGGGTTGGAAATAAATTTTTCCCGAGATCACATTGTAAACCTTTTCTGAGGATTTTGATCTGTGTTCTTTTTACTTTCCCTGACATACAAAGACAAAAATCCCATTACTGTGCACACTTTCCAGTGGCAACAGAATTCTTGATCATAAGGAAGGTTTTAGTTTTGAGAGATATGAAAGCACTAGTACTTGGGGGTACTAGTGAAAGGTAGTGATTAACCTTAAAGGCTGTGGCTTGGATCAGTTGTGTGAATTATCTTTAGCATTGGGTAGTGGTTTGAGTGTTGGACTATGACTCTGGAGATTAGGGTTTGATTCCCTGCTCAAGCATAAAAACTCACTGGGTGACCTTGGGCAAGTCACACTCTCTCAGTCTCAGAGGATAGAAATGACAAACCCTCTCTGAAGAAACTTTCCAAGAAAATCCTATGATAGGTTCATTTTAGAGTTGCTATAAGTCAAAAATGACTTGGAAGGTGCAGAACAACAAATTATTAGGGGGGGAAGGAGAGAAGGGGAGAACAAATCTAGCAACACATGCAAGAGTAACTGATATAATTTAACATGAGCTTTCATGGAGTTCAATCCATTTCCTCAGATGCCTTGATGGAGTGCCATAGTGAAACCACAGATATAAAAGCAGTTTGTAGTTGTGTGTTGGAATTAGAGTGTAATAAGGTACAGAAAGATGCAAATTGTGACTCTGATCATAAATTCTTTAACAGTTGTATAAAACGATAAAGGATAGTCCATTATGTCATGGATATTTAGGATTATCTTATTAGCGTCCAGCCATACTTGCAGTTAGTGTTACAGGTTGCAGTTAGGGCTGGTGGGTAACTATGATCAAACATGAATCATGAAATGTAGCAATTTTTGTTACATTTCTATCCAACCTTTCTCCTAATCATAGAATCATAGAATCACAGAGTTGGAAGAGCCCACAAGGGCCATCCAGTCCAACCCCCTGCCATGCAGGAACTCCCAATCAAAGCATCCCCGACAGATGGCCATCCAGCCTCTGCTTAAAGACCTCCAAGGAACTCAAGATGGCATAAATGGCTCCATTCTTTCCCACTTTATCCTCGCAGCACTCCTGGAAGGGAGGTGAGGCTGAGAGAAAAAGGTTTTTTTTTACTTAGTTAATGAGTATTTGCTTAATGAAAAATTAAGATTTGCATTCAATTGGTAAAAAAAATTGTATATGCGTTGGCATTCTGCATATGAAATTTTGTTACATCTTTCTCAGGAAAGACCCATAATGCAAATATACCCCTATATTAATTCAATGATGAATATTCCCTTTAAGCACAAAGAGGGTAGAAGGATACAGGAAAAAAAGCAATGTAAAGCATTACATCTAGAATGTAAATGATGAATAGAATAAAAAAGGCTCTTACTCAAAGTAAGGAAAAATGCCACAAACAGGCATTAATCCAATGAAACCATGACATTACCTATTTTATATTCCTGTAAATAAATGGGAGCCAAATGAACAAATCAGAGCTAGATAGTTTGCTGTGCCCTGTAAGGAAGCAAAGGGCAGTACTAGCCAGTTATCAAGTTATATAGAAGCAATAGAGACAGTAGACTGGGTGACAGGCAAACATTGAAAAACACATAGCAAGGACAGAGGCTTTGCTAGAAACCAGCCCGATAACCAGGAATAAAGTCTACAACAGCAGAGGAATTTGCTGAAGCTGGAGAGTTGCAATGCGTCCTTACTTTTAAGTAGACAGAGCACTGACTATTCCCAATTTGTCCTTTTAGTCTTTCCCCCAGGAGGGTTTAAAAGAATGGAGAATTTTGTGATTTCCTGGCAGAACCTGGAATTATTTTTTTAATTGCAATTTATTCCTATTATGTATTACAGTGTCAAAAAGGTAATTATTGTTGTTACTTATTGGAATGTTTTAACAAGTAACTCATTGTGTGACTGATGGCATTCCTTTTTTAATTATTATTACTTTCCTTTCTTTTTTTGGGGCAGGCAGGCAGCAAATTATTAGTTGCCTAATTATTTCATTCGTTATTTCTAACCAGTTACAGTAATTCCAAGTCTCAGTGCAAAACAGTTTTCAGGACATTCTCATCCTAAATTTATGCCCATCTGTAAAGCAATTTTATCATCTCTTTCTGGCATCTCTGCTGAAATTTTACAGAAGCACTATAATACTTTTGCTGTCTTATAATCGCATTAGTGCCACTCATTATTTTCTTCCCTTGGCACACTAGTAATTATTACTTCTGCTTTAAACAGCAGACTCTGTTGACATTTGGAAACAATATTTTTCTGAAACATAAAACAAATTATAGTTGCCCAAGCAAATTATAAATGGATTAGTTATGCTCTTTGAGCTTTTAAAAACAACTTCTGAAATCTTATTTTGATATGAGATAAATTTTTTTCAGCAGGAGAATAGAGGGTCTGAATTTGCCCATTTATAGTTGGCATATGAATAGAGAAGGAGAGAAGGATGGTGGTGTTTAGAATGGCATTTTTTTCTTCTTGAAAGAAATCATAGTACTTCACTGTCTATTTCTTACTAAGTATTTCTACAGTGAGATGAAATTTGTGATCTGTAAAATCAGCTTATTAAAAACAGAACAAAAAAAAAACATCCTATTTCTGGATTTTAATACTCACAGAAGTATCTACAAAATGGTGTTAGAATTCTTCCCTCCCCTATAAATTTATAATGCAGAAGTAATATACTTTCTTTTTCCTGCCTTAAAAAGATTTTCTCCAGCATTACAGTTGCTTTGTCTAGAAAACAAAGGTATACAATGGTCACAATTCTTGATAGCAAAGAATGTATTTGAATGGTGTATGGTCCCAAACACACTGCAGACAGCTATAACTGGGCTGTCTCGGTGCTAGGGGATCCTGGGAATTGTAGTTCATTGTGGCTCCAGAGCTCTTTGACAGAGAAGGTTTCACAAAATTGGGAATCTTTTGTGAGACATTTAGCTTTCTCTGTCAGAGACCTCTGGTGTCAGAACAAACTACAATTCCCAGAATTCCATGGCATTCAGCCACAGCAGTTAAAGTGGTGTCAAACTGGATTATTTCTGCAGTGCAGATGCAGCCCTTAAAGTATCATTAAAATGAGGCAAAATATGGTGGCATTAACCAACTACATTTAGAACAAGCCACATTTCCTAGAACTGACATAATAATCTCTTCATTGTGTGCATTAAGCATGAGGGGAAAAGACGATTGAAACTTGGAAATTATACAGGCTCTTTCTCATGTTGATAAACTATGACTGAAATGTATGAACTGTGCCACCATTTCTTTGTAAAAAAAAAAAAAAGGTTTTGTAAGCCTTTATTACATGGGTGAGATTATTGTTTTGCTCTTGTGACTTGCTAAAGTCCCTCTTTATTATAGAGCTATCCTTAATAATATATTTCTTACATAATCTTTACCCCTGTGTTTCTTTTTAAATTATTTACACTGTGTAATTTCCTTAGAATAACAATGGTAAGATGTCTGTGTCTGTGTCAGCAGAATTAATAAGGGATATTAAGTTCATGTCCTACAAATTCATTGCATGGAATTGCTGTAGTTATTAAGCAACCTTACAATGCAGCCATATGATTAGATAGTGCTTGGTGCAACACTGTCCAAATATCTTTATTTTGAAAAGGCAATAGCACAGTCATTAGGGGCAAAATCTGCCCTTTGATTTGTCCTAAAATAAAATGTGTTCCAAAATCTAATCTTGGATTTCTTTATTGGGCACAGAAAGTGATAAATAATTCATATGGATAGATGAACTGAAAAGGCAGAAAATACTGTTGCTGTTGCTGTGCTACTCACCCTTCTTTCATTCAGGGATGGCATTTCTGTTGTCCACAGTAATTCTCTTGTTTGATATCCTTCCTGTAGACACCCTCACACTTTGAAATATGGCCATGGATTGACAGGGGTAGGATTTTTTCAATATTGGCAGCAAGATGTTGAAAATCTCTTTTGGAGGCAACCCACTCTCCAATGCCTTGCTCTCCTGACCCTCTTATCTTTTCAGTTATTGCTTAGCCGTTCTGGTGAAGGCTGCATCTGCGCTGCGAAATTAATGCAGTTTGGCACTGCTTTAACTGCCATGGCTAATTGCTATGGAATTATGGAATCTGTAGTTTTGTGAGAAATTTAGCTTCTCTGTCAGAGGGATCCAGTGCCACAACAAACTACAGATCTTAGGATTCTAATGGAATGTGCCAGGACAGTTAAAATAGTGTCAGACTGCATTAATTCTGCAGTGTGGCATCACTAAGGCTCTGTCTTCTGTAGTATAAATTAAAATAAATAGATTATATTAGTTAGCATTCTGACAAGTTTAAGATCAGAGGAAAGTGGAGGGGCTATGCTTCCTTCTCGAAATTTTCCTAGTTCTCTTCCTGGGATTTTAAAAAAAGTTATATAGTAGTTGCATAACTGTGAATTCCCTGAATGAAACAAGGGTAAGTAACACAGCAACAGTATTTTCTGCCTTTTCAGTTCATTTATCCATATGAATTTATCTGTGTGAAGGGATGCAGTGGCTCAAGTGGTTAAGACGCTGATTCTGTTGATTGCAAGATCGGCAGCTTAGAAGTTCAAAGCCCAGGTGCTGCATGATGGGGTGAGCTCCCATCACTAGTCCCAGCTTCTGCCAACCTAGCATGCAAATACAATTAGATAAATAGGTACCACTTTGGTGGGAAGGTAAACAGCTTCTGTGCAGTCATGCTGGACACATGATCACAGAGTAGTCTCCGACAATGCTGGCTCTTTGGCTTAGTAATGGAGATGAGCACCGTCCCCTACGATCGGACACGACTTGACAACCTTGTCAACCGGGAATACCTTTACCTTGTAGTTGCATACTGAAGAGCCAGTGTGGTATAGTGGTTTGAGTGTTGGATTAGAACATTGGAAACTAGGTCACAGAAACCCACTGGATGACCTTGGGCAGGTCATACTCTCTCAGCCTCAAAGGAAGGTAAGGCCAAACATGTTTCTGTTTGAAGGGCTTCCCAGCCCAAGGCCTAGAAAGGGAGAACAGAGGGTCTGAATTTGCCCATTTATAGCTGGCACATAAATAGGAAACTAAGCTGACCCATACTTCATTATCTTAGCTGTATGGTGAGATGTATTATGTTTCTATTTTCACTTATAGTCATGAATTCTAAACACTATCTCCAACATATAGATTAGCATATTATGTAAATCTGTTCCCTCTGTTGTGATGATGCCTACCTGCCTGCTTGTTGCTCTTTAATTGGGCACCATAGGTTGCAATCC
The DNA here is from genome assembly GCA_026167975.1 of Phrynosoma blainvillii. Classification (NCBI taxonomy): domain Eukaryota; kingdom Metazoa; phylum Chordata; class Lepidosauria; order Squamata; family Phrynosomatidae; genus Phrynosoma; species Phrynosoma blainvillii. The sequence continues at coordinate 34,678,130 of JANUYF010000005.1, forward strand.
TCTGCACAGTTATTTGGAGGCTAGTCGCACTGAAGACATTAGGATTTATTTCAGAGTAAGCATATAGTGGATTGCAATGTCAGCCTGCAAAATTGGCATGAACTGAGAAAATGGATTGTGTGAGCCAGGTTGATTAATGCAGAAACCAAGGGCCATGGATAATGTACTACCATACCATTCAGCAAACCCACAAACACTCATCATTGATGTACATTTCAGTAAGGTGTTTTTCTTTTAATATCTCAATATATCCATTGAGTTTTTGCTCGTGAAACTAACATGCTAAGGAAGATTTCAAAAACAAGAAGAAGAATATAACATCATACTGCAGATTGAGTATCCTTTATATGAAATGCTTGGGACCAGAAGAGTTTCAGATTTTGGATTTCCCTGCCAGATTTTCTAATATTTGCATATACATATGAACTATCTTGGAAATAGGGCCCAAGTCTAAACATGACATTCATTTATGTTTCATATATGCCTTATACACATAGCCTGACAAAGTTTGTGTAAACTGTACCACCAGAAAGCAAAGGTGTCACTATCTCAGCCACCTATGAAAAAAGTTTTGGATTTTGGAGCATTTCGGATTTAAGGGATACTCAATCTGTATGAAACCCCTGTTTTCACATTAAGGACTATTGCTGGTAGATATATTGTTGTCAGCATACTCTGTCAGCATGCCACATATCATGGTTGCTGCTGGTACCATGAAAACAATCTTGTTTTTATAATGCCAGCAATAAATTATGCAACTTCAATTTTCACTGGACATGTCAAAACAGAATCCCCCATTTAGAGAAGCAGAAGCCTTTTCCCACCCCTATAATGAGTAGAATTGGGATTATAGCAGAGTGAGAATTCATAGTTGGTGGCTGCTAAAAAGCATGCCTCTAATTCCAGAAGGTGTGCCTGATAAAATTCAAATATCATAGCTAAAACGTAAAAAATTATTGGGGTATGGATTGTCCATACAAATTAATGCTAAAATATAAGCTAATCAAGTTTGTGGAAGCAACTTGTTTGGTAGTGTGACTGTACTGAAGAGAACTGACTGAAGGTTCACAAAAGAAGAAGCCAAATCAAGATGGAAGGGGAAGAAAAAGCCATAAAATCCTTGAGCAAAACATCAGATATAAAGGAGCATATGCTGAATGCGCAGAGAGTTGGAGTAATACTCTAATCATAAAAAATCTATGTAGTTTAGAATATTTATAGACTAATCTTCAGCAGTACTTCCAGAGTGGTTTATAATAAAATAATAAATTCACATTTTAAAATGATAAGTCATTTTTAAAAAGCCACAACAGAGCAATAAACCAAGATAAAACCACAGCATAAACTTCTTCTATACAGATTGGTTCAATATGTCAGCTTCACATTTTAATGCAGACTTATTTAATTCACAAATCAATATACGAAACAATGTGCAAGTATGCTTTGATATTCACATTTCCCCATATTTTCTTGTGCACTTCTCCAACTACAACTGCACTCTAAAAGCATGTGAAATATGCACACAAAAATGTATATATTAGCAAAAATAATATACAAAAATGCTGTAGAGTAGGAAAGATTGCCTACAAAAAGCATTTAAGAAAAATGCATAATAAAGTATTGAAGTTGGGAGAAAGTCACTCCTAAACTTGAAGGAATTTTTGCGCAGGCTTAAATCCGACCACCACCACCAAAATTGCAGATTGATATAGAAATGTGAAGAAATAAATTCATAGTTAAATGAATTTATGGGGCAATGAGTGAAATGACAAATTCATCCATTCTTTCTTCTGATACTTAAAGCCTTCGCAAATACAAGTTGACTCTCCTTTATCTGGAATTCCAAAATCTGAAATTCTCCAAAAACCCATAGGTGGTTGAGATAGTTGACACTTTTGCTTTCATACTATATCTTCTGAAATATTCTTTAGACATGACCTGCTTTATAATTACAGGCCATATATTAATCTACTGAGACAATGAGTTCTGTAGCTTCCTCATATGTTCTTCTAAATGCTTTCATATGGAGACGATTACTCCTAAACCATAAGTGACTAAAGAGTTGGGCTGGCAATTCATTTTAGGCTAGGAGTTAGGGTAACATAATAGTTTCTGAACAGATTGTCTATTCTGTAGGATTTGGGCTGAGATACAAGCCAGCGTATTGTACTAGTTTGAGTGTTGGACTAGAGCTCTTTCTGCATGGGCCAAATAAAACATCCCCCCCCCACCCTGTCTTCTTGTTGGGGAGATCAAATGATGCACTCCACAAAACCTGGTTCTGGTGTGAATAGATTGGATGATGGCTGGCCCATTCAGCACAAGAACTGGGGTATAACACCCTTAACGCACATTAAAATAACTTACTATCTGCTCCAGGAAAATCTGGAACCCTCCATTCTGATACCAGGCAGCTGTTTGAAATGTGTCCCACTCAGCCACGCGGCATATCTGCCTCTGTCACCATTCACTCACTCTGACATCAGAACAAGATGCCCAGACATGTGATTGAAGCTGGATGCCTCCTTCTGACATCAGAGCACAGTTACCCATGGTGGTGGTGGTGGACATGCCAGTGGCTAAGCAGTGAGCCACCTGACATCAGAATGGAAGGCATTTTCAATGAGGGAGGGTTGGAGCAGGATACTCCAGGCTGCCCTGCACCAGTGCAGACAGGACCTAGACTCTGGGAGACTAGGGTTCCTATCCTGCTTATTCATGGAAAGCCACTGAGACCCAAAACAGATGGGCAGATGTGGGCAGCTTCTGGCCACTCTGGGGGCATGGCATTTAAACAAGGCACACCCTCAGAGTGCCTGGAAGCCATCCCGAGGCTGTGCTGGGGCCACCTAAGACAGCCCCAAACTGACCCTAAAAGGAGCGGATCTTCTCCACTTGGGACCCCGGCAAGAGGCATCCTCTGTGTTTGTTTGCCACAGCCTTGGGGTGATTGGGCTGGGAGAGGCTTCTGGCCACTCCTGGATGCCTGTCTGCTTTGCCCCTGAATCTCCTTGGAAAAGTCCACCTTCTCTCACCTTTAGAAGAATGCAATAGCAAACCTCCTCTGAAAAAATCTTGCCAAAAAAACCCTATGAGAGGGTCCCCATAGATTGGAGTTAGCTTGAAGGCACATAACATAATAAACAACAACAGATGTTCTATGGCTAAGCTTTAGACTTTTCTCTCTAAATTAATTCATAGCTCTCTTCTATCTCCTCTTTGTCTTTTTTTATTGTACCCTCTGCAGTTTTATGAGTTGCTGAAAAAGTAACATTCTCTTTCCAACCTCCTACATACTCACCAGACTCATCATACCTTTCATCTATTTATTGGCAGGATAACATCATTACACGGGAGGTGGGCTGATTCATTAGTACTTTCCTTCCCAGTTCCTAAATTAATTGACTCGGCTTGCTTGCTTTACTGCCTTTTTCATCATTCTTGTGGAGCTTTCCTTTTCTTTGAATATCTGGAGCTATATTGTAGACTGTCAAAGAATCCTGTGGTATGTTGAAGAATCAGCTAACTAGCTCATTGTGGCAAGAACCTTTATCAGCAAAATTCCACTTTGCCAAAATAATGAAGTGAATTGTAGGAACAGAACTGCAGTAGAGAAGTAGCAAAACATTTAAGGATTAGGTGAAAGAAACCCCCAAAAGAAAAAAATGGGGGAGGAAGATGCTACAAGAAAAACTGTTATGGATTTTCCTGTTAGATTTCTGTAGGTTTGGCTGTGTGGGAGGCCTTCTGTCAATACTTGGGCTTGGCAAAGGAAAGTTGATGTTTCAGTGATGTGTCTCCATTGGAAAAGTAGAATGAAAGGGGAAGGGAGAGGGAGACAGAATACTTTATTAATATCACCAAGGCAAAGCATTTGCTACCGAGGAAAGCCCTTCATTGCCTTTTCTGTCACTATCATTTTTCTCACACCAAATTTAGTGGCCAGGATACAGCAGAATGGTAGTTTCACAAACCTCCACATTATGATTGCAGCTCAAAGCTCAGTTGTTTGTGGTTCTCAAATAACAATTCTTGCTAGAATTTGGAAGTGACAAGTCACAAATAGCAGTTACCTGCAATGACTTACTTTTCTCTATTTGTTGTGATTGCAAAAGTTATGAGTGACTACAAAACTAAATTGCTTTAGTTGTGTAGTGCTAGGGTGGGCAACTGTGCTAGCAAGTAATGTAACTAAGAACCAGGGGAATTTTTATTAGCTCAGTCAATGAGTTGAGTGACAAGCAACCCTGTGGCCTTTCCCACCAAGGTAGTGAAACAAGGACTACAGAGACAGAGCTCTCCTTTGAATTGTATTTTATTTAAAAAGAAAACATACACCAATGCACGTACACGCACACTGTCACACAAGAGCTAAGAAATAAAGAAGTGAGTGTTGGAATAATTAATAATAATAATAATAATAATAATAATATTTTCTAGCCCGCCTATCGGGTTACAAGCATAAAAATAAAAGAATACAATAAGAAAACAATAATATAGAAGTTGCATAAAAAGCAAATACACGGGGGGAGGGCTATTCTGGAAAGACCTGTAGGAAGAGATCCATCTTAAGTGCATTTTTAAAGGCTGTTAAGGTGGTGATGTGACAGATTTCCTCCGGCAGGTCATTCCATAACCTAGGGGCAGCAGTCAAGAAGGGCCTCTGGGTTACTGCAGCTAATCTAAATGATAATGATAATTACTAAAGATGTGGTCACTCCTGATGGTCTAACTGGATGGTTGGGCATGGGACTTGGCCTTCAGAAGCTCACAGAGGGACGGCAGTGAGTCGAAACTAGCGGAATTCAGAGTGGCATGGAGTCAGCCTGGAATCCAAACTAGCCTGGTGAACAAAGGAATTTTGGGATCTTATATAGAGCAAAACTAGACTGGGGCAAAGACCAGGTATCCTAATCAAAAGGCCAAACTTCCATGATGAATGGTCACTAGAGATAGAGGTCCTTGAAGTGGAAATGGTGGTGTAAATGGGCATTCTCTGGCTTGGGGTGCCAGACATTCTGTTGATCAATCACCTAGCCTTTCTGATCTGGAAGTGTTAATTGCCCCCTTATCGCAACTCCCAAACTGCCTATTTGATCTGAATTTTGAAGATCTTGGCTATGTGACCTGATGCTTCAAAGCTCATGGCTGCTATGTAGGATACATTAGGGTCATAGAGAGGGACACATATACCACAAAATTGGAAGGCTTCCAGTATTCTTAGCAGTAACATTTTCTAATTTATTTCTAAACTATTTTTTAGAGGCACTCTGACAGGACTTTTTCAAGCCTTAGACCTTTCTCTTTTCGTTTTTAAGGAACACAAAGCAATCAAAAAGCAACAAGGAATACAGCAACTTGCTATTTTTCATTGCAACAAGTATCATATGGCAATGAATTAGTTGTCAAACACACTGACGAGTAACAAGAATTGTTCTTCAAAATAACTTTCCAATTTCTTTGTCAAAGACAATCCATAGTTTCCAACAGAGTAGAACCTATCATTCTGAAGTTGTAAACTAATTTTTTTCCTCACACCAAATTTCCTGAACAAAATTTTCCTACCAATCAGCAGCAGCAGGAAATACCCATTTACCAGGTATTTTTGTGGCAATCTGGTGTGATGCCTATTTTCTTAGCAGTGCTCTTCTGCAAATCACTAAATGGTTAAAAGATTATTTTTAACAACTCTTTATTAAAGGGCAGATTCTTGATCTGTACTTCAATATCTGCTTATATTGAGAACAAAATACGAGCGCAGTGTCTGCAGGAGATACTTGCGGATTACAACAATCATTTGACTGCAGAACAGCAGTAAGTGAAAATTGCTGTATTTTAAAGGCGTAAGGCAGCAACTATAGGTAGAAGATATTTGTGGAAATGTGAAGGTGCCTTTGGAGAGGGAGGAGAGGAAAATAATGTATCCACAGGAAAGACTTCAGTGATTCCAAAATTCTCTGTACACATACATGAATCAACCTGGACAGGAAAAATGCTGAGCCCAAGAATAGCTCATGTGACCTAAAATCCATCACCAATTTTTTATGCATCACATTCTAAATATTTATGTGTGCTGTGAAATCACACAATGTCTACAACAGGGGTAGGCAACCTAAGGCCCAGGGGCCGGATGTGGCCTCCTGAGGCCTTTGGACTGGCCCCAGGCCAGTCCTGCCGCCACCGCCACCGCCGCCCCTGCTCCCCGCCACCCACCATGATGATATTGATTAATGTTCTTGGGGTTTTCTTGGCAAAATCTCCACAGGGGTTTTGCCCTGGATTTTCTGGGGCTGAGAGAGTGTGCATGCATATTTTTAATTTTATTTATTTATTTATTTATTTATTTTTGGTGCTTCGGCCCCCCAATTGTCTGAGGGACAGCAACCCGGCCCCCAGCTCAAAAAGGTTGCCTACCCCTGGTCTACAAGCTGTACAGTATGGAGTGTTGTGTAGAAGTAGCACCATAGTCTGCTTTTTTGCAAATAGTATCTCAAGAGTATCTTAGAAATTTTCTATTTAAAAAGAAAGTATTTTCCTGGGCCTGAAACACCCATGGGGGTGGGGAGGGATGAAATTGTCTCTTATGCCCCCCTAGGGGCATTTTTAGAATTTTTTTAACCTTTGAGGGGCCCTAGGAACCACAATATAGCCCTGGGGCTACATGTGACCAAAAGGCTACATTTCTTTACTATGGCCTTGTAGGATAAGTCACTCAAGGCTGCCTATTATTCATTCTCTGGGGAAAGGGGAAGGGGTTCCAGACTCCAGAATTACTGCTCCAGCCAAATCTATCCATTAGCTCCCCACCCCCGAGGTTTATAAAGGCAACTTTCCTGAGGCTTTTCCCCAGGACAACAATAATATTCATTTTGATGCCAGGTGCATGATCGCTGGATCTCAGCATCTCTCCACAGCCCAACTCTGGTACAAGAGGCAACACAAGATGTGTATTCTCAAATATTTAGAATGAAATGTCTGATGCACCCAAGTGTAATCTCAATTATGTACATTGTAGTTGTTGTTTTAATTAATAAAGTCATAAATCAACAATCTGACTTTAAAAAACTGGAATGCAATTATATATAATAAATAATAAATATAAATAAATATAAATAATATAATAAATATAATTTGGAATGTCCAAAGACAAATATCTCTTCTGTTGACAGAAGAGATTAGTAAGAAGTGGAGCTTTTGGAAACAGAAATGCTATGAACGGGGGAATAAAGCAGGGAAACTGTTAGCACAAATGTTAAGGAAATGGAAAGAAAATAAATTGATTCAAAAATTACAAAGTAAAAGACTAACATATATCAAACAAGAAGTCAGTAAGATAAAAATTGCTAAGTTATATGGCAATTTGTATAAAGAAATGCCGATTGACAAAGAAAGGATTGAAGGCTATCTGGAGTATTTGGAGCTAACCCCTTTTACAAAAGAACAAAAGGAAATTTTAAACAGACAAATTACTATAATAGAGGTTAAGGAAGCAATTAAAAAAGCGAAATTGGGAAAAACGCCTGGAATGGATGACTTCCCAAGTAGTTACTACAAAGCATTTAAACAACATTTAGCCGCTCCTCTTTATAATACTATGAATCATATTCTTAAAGGGCATATTCCAAAAACATGGTAAGAAGCACGAATTACCTTGATTCCTAACGAAGGTAAAGACACTACAGATCCAGATAATCTTAGACCTATATCTCTCCTCAATAATGATTATAAACTTTTTGCTGCCATCTTAGCAGATAGGCTTAAAAAAGTTTTGTCTTCATGGATAGGCCAAGATCAGAGAGGTTTCTTACCCAATAGGTACATTAAAGATAACATCAGACATATATTAAATTTAATCGAAATACATGAAAAGAACATTGATAAGAAACTTGCTATGATTTTTGTTGATATCCAAAAAGCCTTTGACAGTGTTAGCTGGCCTTTTTTGATGGAAGTATTGAGAAAAGTTCATGTTGGAGACAATTTTTTTAGGTTGGATCCAAGCCATATATAGCACTCAGGTGGGAAAAATAATAGTAGATTATGAATTAACTGACAGTATATCAATAGAAAGGGGCACCAGACAGGGTTGCCCTCTTTCTCACTATTTAATTTAGTCTTGGGGACCTTATTAATTAGACTGAGAATGAACAAACAAATTCAAGAATTTAAGATAAAAACTGTGGAACATAAAGTACGTGCATATGCCGATGACCTGCTATTAACCATCTCGAATCCAATAAATAGTATAGGCCCCCTATTAAGAGAACTAAATGATTATGCAGAAGTTTCTGGACTGACTAAATAGGAATAAGTCTTCAAATTTGGCCTTAAATATTAACAAAGAGGAAATTCAAGACGTAGAAAACAAATCTGGTATGAGTACTCAACAAAAAATAAGATATCTAGGTATATATATATCTTCAAAAAATGTTGAGCTCTTTAGAAATAATTATGACAAAATGTGGCTGGAGATAAAAAAAGGATTTGACCAGATGGAATAATCTGAATTTATCGCTATTTGGCAAGATAGCTACAATAAAAATGAATGTCCTCCCTAAAATTATTTTTCTTTTTCGGAATATTCCGATTATTTTTAATAATAGACCATTTAAAGCTTGGCATTATGAACTTTTGAAATTTATATTGGGGGGGGGGGGGGGAGATAGCCGAGAGTTAAAATGAAGGTTCTCTGGGATAAGATCATCAGAGGAGGACTTTCATTACCTAATTTGGATCTTTACCAGAAATGGTGTCTGTTTTCAATGGTTGTGGAAATGGTTTAAATTAAATGACCAACAAACTCTTGACTTAGAAGGATATGGGTTACGTTTTGGCTGGCATGCCTATCTGTTTTATGGGAGACATCAGGTTAACGAAGACTTTTTAAATCATTTCATAAGGAGAGCCCTATTTAAAGCCTGGCTTAAGTATAAAAACTGTATCTGTCAGCAAATACCATTATGGGTATCCCTCTGTTTAAGGATTCGATTAGCAGATGGTATCTGACTTACTTATAACTTTTACTTAATTGTAAAAGATACCCAGATCTTGAATATGAGATTTATCACTCAGAAAGAGATGGAGGATAGGGGCTGTTATAAAGGTTGGTTTCTATACAAACAACTTCATGTTAGACAGTAAAGATCCTGGGATTGATTTAGGCAATACTGAATTTTTAAAAGTGTTGCAAAATAGTAAAAACGATACAATTTCAAATTTATATGATCTGTTCCTAAAATGGAACACAGAACAAGAAACTATTAAACAATCGATGGTTAAATGGGCCCAAGATCTTGGCCAGAACATCTCACTAGATCAATTGGAAAGAAACTGGCGTAAAAGAATTACCGTAAGTATACAATCAGCATGGATCTCAGAGAAAATCTGTTTAAAATGCATTTAACGCCGGCCAAAATTGCTAAAATTTATAAAACCTCTAATAACAAATGCTGGAAGTGTAGTAAGGAAGTAGGCTCCTACATATATCTTTGGTGGAAATGTGAAATATCGAAGAGATATTGGTTGGATATTCATGATTTAATTAAGAACATTTTGAAATGTAAAATTAATTTTAACCCTATTTTTTTTTACTAAGTATGTTAACAGATGAGAAATTAGAAAAACAATATGGAAAGCTTTTATTTTAAATGTCTACAACAGCAAAGATAATATTTGCGAAACAGTGGAAAAGCAAAAACTGGATGTAAAGGAATGGCTAGCCAGATTATTAGACTTCTTTGAGATGGATAAGCTTACCTGTCTAATAAGAGGTTTCAACTGGAAAGAAGATCCGATAATATTATATTTGGAAAAAATAAGAGAAAAGTTAGTTATATAATGCTCAGGTTCTTCCTTTATTACTATAGCAGCAGGATGCCTCTCTTTTTTTATATATTCTTTTCCCTCTCGCTTTTCTTCCCTTTTTTCTTTTTCTCCCTTTGTATTTAGCTCTCTGTAAGAAAGGTTGAGCCACGAACACATAGAACCATTTAAGATCAACAATTTGATATACTTTAATTGATTTTTACTGGAAATACTCCAAATCTTTTTAGTCAACATAGTAATAACTTTTATTTTAATACTAAGACTGATTCTAACTTATATGCCTTTAAACACAATTCAAACTATATGTTAAGAGACTGGAAAAAGAACTTTACAGTTGTGGAAGATCAGAAAGAACTCCAGGGAGTCATTTAGTGTCAATGTTTTTGTCTTGTTTTTGTTATATATGTAATGTGTGTTGTTTTTAATGTTAATAAACTTTATTTTAAAAGCATTAAAAAAAACTGGAATGCACGAAAGAGTTATTACAGCCTGCTTTTAATTCTACAACTGTGGTTGAGAATGTATATTCTCAACCACAATTGTAGAATTAAAAGCAGACTCTGTAATAACTCTTTCATTTTTAATTTTCATATTTACATAATCTGTTCAAATCTATTAACAGTGGCAAGGCATGTAGTGATACCAAGGCTATAGGTTCATCTCTCTCACACACAACTCTCACACACACACACACACACACACACACACACACAGGAAGAGGGAGAGGGGGGAGAAATAAAACACCAGAGAGGAAAGTGTACAGTGAATTATTCTTTCTGTATTATATGTGCAAATTAGACCAATTAAACTATGAGGTGCTCAGCCAAGTTTCATTTCTTTGCATTAATTACCATGTTGATGGAAGACTCATGGATTGTAAAAAGTTAAGCAACTGCAAACAGGAGAAGAGGCGGCACAAAGCAAGCAATAATTGGCTCCATATTGTTTTCACTTGGCTCTCCATAGGCAGTTAACTAGACCAAAACAAGAAACATATAATGTTTGTGCTTTTTAGATCAGAGTGTGGAAAGTTTACTTCTTTGGATTACTGGCTGGGGGATTCTGGGAGTCATAGTTCAAAAAATAACTTTTCTAAACTCCAGATATGAGTACAACAGAATAAATCAGTAAACCAGAGATCTTGTAGGATTGCTTAGCTGTTATACTAGTATGAATTGCAATGAAGAGTCAGGCAGGTAATCAGTACTAAACCTCATCAACTGGAAAGAGTTGGGAAAATTTACTTTCCCCTTTAGAGGGTTTCGCTAAGCAATCTAGAAGACATTATTCTGAAATCTTGGAGCTGTGAATAGCTCAGTGAAAATGTTAGCTTTAGGATGCAGTTGCAATTTAAAAAAGACATATTCTGTTTTGAAAATAAAATTCCCAATATCATGCTACCTTTACACAAGTCTGTGATGCAACTTCATTTAAATTATTGTGCACAGTTCTGGGCCCTTTTGCACCACACAGTTATAATGCTATAATTCCACTTTAACATCAAAGGCAACTTCCTATTGAACCCTGGGATTTGCAGGCTAGGGATGTTAGAAACTTCCATGAGAAAGCTCTAGTGTCTGATCAAACTACAAATCCCAGGATTACATATGATACTGCCATGGCAGTTAAAGTGGAATCATAGTGCTGTATTTTTGCAGTGTGAAAGTGTCCTTATTCACTGCACCTGATAAATGGTATTGTAGAACTGAAAGAAGGTGTGGAAGAAGACAACCAAAATGATTAAAGGTTGCAACATTTAGGGCTGTTTAACTTAAGTAATTCACTAGACAGTATAGTGATGAACAAATCCTGGCAAAAGTTCTAGTAAGCCAAATTTCATGCCCCAAATCCAGAAGGTAGTACAGGTTGAGTCTCTCTTACCTGGAATTCCAAAATCCAAACTGTTCTGAAATCCAAAATTGTCTACATGGGTGGCTGATAGTGATATCTTTGCTTGCTGATGGTTCAGTGTACACAAACTTTGTTTCATACACAAAATGATTAAAAACTATGATGTGTAAAATTACCTTCGGGCTATGTGTATTCAATGTATCCAAAACATAAATGGTTCTCATCTCCAAGATGTCTCATTATGTATATGCAAATATTCCAAAATCCGAAAAACCAAAATCCAAAACACTTTTGCTCCCAAGCATTTTGGACAATGGAGATTCAACCTGTATTTCTTTCTTTTACTTTTTCAGTGTATTAGCATATCATCTTACTAGTCATGTGCAAGTCATGGGCTACCTAGGACTGCAAACAAGGGTGACAGTGATTGTCATGCAGCTGGCAACAGCATACTATTGCTCAAATAGATGCCACACATTCCAAGGCATATGTCTCTGGGCAAACAATTAAAATAGGGGGAGAACTCCAGTTTTAAGGTGTACTTTTTCTTAAAATGCTGACCTCTTGAGAACATGGATAGTGTACTTAGAAAAGTTGGAATCCCCCACCAGCATGGTCATACTACCAGGGGTATTCGGAGAGTTCCCAAAAGCTTCCTTAGACCAGGAGTTGTTGCAGTGCTTAGAAAAAACGCGGACAGCTGTGTTGTGAATGGGATCCAATTTTTTGTCCTTATCAGCTACCCCACCTCATTTGGGGGCAACTTTTCAGAGGGTTTATGGGGGTTCAAGGATACACTAAGCTCCAAGAGTAGCAGTTACATTTTGGGAGGTCTTTTTTTTTTTTTTTGCCTGAAAATTTGACTAGGAGATCTGGGGTCCAGACAGCTCTGGATTATTAAAAAGAATAGTGTTGGGGCAAACTTTACCTGTTCCTGAGTTAGACATTTGGACCCACTCACTCTCTCTCCATGGCCTAACTCTTGAGGTTGTTATAATGATAAAGTAGGCAGAAGGAGAGCTAGATCATACCCTCCAATACAGTATTTTACAGATCAAATCTGGGACACATGGGAGCAAGTAACATCCGTGTATAGTCAAGAGGGCAAAAGTTAATGAGGATGAACATACAAGCTAGGAAAGGCTGCAGCAGTTTGCTTTTGCCGGAATCTACTGGGAAAGGCAAAACTGTTCCTCTCCACTTCCCACTGCTAAGTTACCTGCTTTTGCACTTTGAACTCAGTTTGCACCAATGGAAGTAAGCTGATGACAAAGGGGAAAAAGGGAGGAAGAGTGAGAAACTGAGATATTTTTAAAGCAGCGGGGCTTTATAAGATTAATAGGGACTGTTCCTGACAAATTGGGACAGTCAAGGCAAGGGGTATGCCTCCTGAGCCTATTACAAGAAAGGCAACATATAGATGTCATAAAATAAATAGATTTCCAGCATTCTTTAGCACAACTGTAACTGATAAAGAAGAAATCCATTTGCAGCAATCATGTGAAAGATTGGCTTTTGCCACCCAAAGATACTGCCCATTGACAGCACAGAGTTTAAGAATGAGAAGGCTGCATAAGGCCATTCTGTGCTGGTTTGAAAATAGAAGCTTGTCAGATAAACAATAAATCAAGTGACTGAAGCAGGAAATCAGTTTGGCAGATTCACAATTCATGTGGTTTTCTTCAAAAGCCAAGAGCCATTTAAAAATAAATAAATTGTATTTTCTTTGCAGCACACACAAATGCTACCAGGACAAGAATCGCTCTGTAAATCACAGCAAATGGCCACTTGGCTATTTCTCCTAGGATTTTAAAGATGGTTACAGGAATTATGAGAATGAATACACCGGAAATTAAAAACATGAGAGTAAGACAGAGAGAGGGAGAGAGAGAGGGAGAGGGAGATGTTAGCACAGCAATATACTGTAGAAGGACTGATTAGACCTTGCTTTATTGTCTTTTCTTCCTTGCGTGAAATCATTTGCTGCGGCAAAACACCAGGCTTGAATGGTAAATATTGCTGTAGAATCTTGGGCTAGATGTCATTTTCAAGTATACAAAGCAAACATTTTAAGCCAGCTGAACAGAAAACACATAGAACAGGAGGACAGAAAGTCTGCACCAACAAGTTTAAACAAATTAGCCATCGATTTTGAGTCCAAGGAGATTATTTTAAATTATTCTGGTAAATCTGGGCCTTAAATTCCAAGGCATGTAGTTCTAAATTTCACTGAAGGTAATGAGCAGAACTCCCCATGGCCTCGTTCAATTTTAAGTTGAAACTTTCATTTTAGTAGTGATTTGACAAAAGGGTTGTCCAGCAGCAGGGTTTCACGAGGATCTCTTTGAACCTAAAGACCAATTGGTCTTTGATTCTAAAGTCCTGTGTAGAGCTGGACAAAAGGAGATAAAATTCCTCCTCCCCTAAAAACACAACATCTTATTCAGGCAAAGGTGCGTTCTGATGAGACCTGTGCTATAACAGGCTAAAGAACTACCTAGTCCATCATTCTGTTCCCAGAGTGACCAGACAAGAAGGGCATTCACTTTTAGTATTTTCCTGTCCCTGTGTAGTCCTCTATTCTTCACTAGCAGAATTGGCAAGAATAATACCTGTACCTTAAACACCTTCAACCTCCTGTCCAAAATTCATAGTCAGAGATGATCTGTTCAAAGTGTTCTTGGCCATGTCATGTTCTTGGTACCCACGTGAATAAGGAGAAAAGAGAAAGGGATAGTGATCTGTATACTTGATGGTTTTTGGCAAGTAGTCAGTGGCATACCAGATTCGTGTGCCAGGAAGACATAACACTTCCTGGTCCACCTTGTCAGGCTGGCACACAGGTGCCTTTATAACCCTGAGTAATGAAGCCACCAGCACCTTTCTTTTCTTGTTGTGTTATCTTGACTCCTTCCTTGGCATGTGGTAACCCTTGTTTTTTTTATCAAACAAGCCTGAGTTTGCAAGATAGGGTTCTTAATAACAGGTGGTCTTGGAGGTCTCTGATTCTTAAGGTCACCATAACATCAAGTCAATTTGATGGCAATTAACAACAGCTACAACAACAACAGGACATTGATTTCTTTGATCATCCACAGCCTCATGTATGAGGAGACACACTCAAGTTGTGAGATAGTCATATGTCTTTTTTTCTTACTTAGATGACTATATTATTGAAATATACACAAGAAGGAAAGTCAATTCCTACATAGGTGCAGCTGCAATCCTACACACTGTGATTTATAATGGAGGACTTTTTATTTTATTTTATTTTAGTTCAAAGTTTGAATCCATTTGTACATAACTTTCTTGATCTCACATGCTAGGTGAGCTCGGCCAAAGTGAAGAGTGCATAGGCAACAGGGCTTGGAGAATCTTCTTTCTTTGGACTAGCTGCCAGAATCATTGAGCCAGCATGGCCACTTGTGCAAACAAACAAAGCAACCTTCTTTCTCCGTCTCTGACTTTCACACATACCTCCCCCTCTTTCTACCTCTATCTCATCTTCAGCCCTTTCCTACTTCACAGTTGCAACACTATGATCCCAGTTTAACTGCCATAATTGTACTCTGCAGAGTATTGGGATGTTTAATTTTTTTGTTGTTGTTTGCCTTGAAGGCAAGTCCAACTCACAATAACTGTATCATGGGGCTTTCTTGGTAAATTTTGTTTGATGGGGATTTATCATTACCTTCTCCTTAAAATGGCATAGATTATCACATGGAGAAAAGAAGGGAAGCAAAGCAGATCACTCCCATCCTTATCCCGTTCTTATCGCATCGCACTTATCCTGTCCTTCTTCCGTCAGTGAAGTGGAATGGCCCCATCACTTTGTATTAATAGAAGTTTCCCTTAGTACAAAGTAACAAGGCCATTCCACTTCACTGATGGGAGAAGGATGGGATAAGTGTGATGTAGTCTGATAATCTTTGCAAGGATGGGATCATCATCAACATCATCCGATAATCTCCATGTGATCACGCGATAAGGACAGGAGTGATTCACTTCGCTTCCTTCCTTTTCCTCGTGTGACAATCTCTACAGTGTGACTTGCTCAAGTATCATAGATTTGGGCCATGCTACCCAAGGAGTTTCGTGAGTCAGCAAGATACAACACTCAGACTACTACGCCACACTTGTTCTTCTAAGGGCCTTATCACATGGGGTCTAAAGCAGAGCTAATCCAAAGGGTATCCGAAGCTAATACATATTATCTCCCCGTGTTTACACACGACGTTGCACCGAAACTAGACAGAAACCGGAGCTAATCCGTAACGAAGGGAGAATTTTTGACATTCGGTTTTTCGGGGAAGTACAGCTGAGCCTTCATATTCATTGCGCAATGGCCGCGCAGGCGAAATACATCTGAGCGCGCGATCCGTATTGTGAAGGGGTTTCCCGTCACTACGTGCGTCACTACCCAAGGTTCCTCGCGCTATTTCCCATGGATCTGTGAGGAGGCATCATCTGACGTGTACTTCCTGTTTTGATCGGCCAACAAACGGAATGGGTAAACATGTTGTTCTCTGCTGTGAAGGCGGTCTAGGTTTATATTTGGATAAGTGGCGCCGCGCGATAAGGATTTGTGGCCGGGGAGAGCAATCTCCATCTGGGGGTGGGGGGAAGAATATTTGGCCTGGGGGCAATATTCCATAGCCTTTTGTTAGTATGAATTCGTTGTGACGAGGGGGGGCTGGGGAAAAGATGTTTTTAATCTGATGCTTCTCTTTTCTCAGGTGTGGATCACTCCCTGACAGCAACATCCCTGAGGGTCGTTTTACCTGGTCGTCAGTTCTCTTGATGTGTGAATGCCAATTTGATTACATTTATACAATTTATTCATGGCACTCCCTCGCCGCACCCTTCCTTGGGTGGTGCACACCCACTGACATATGCACGTTGAGAAGTGGGAGAATGCTGTATTTATACATTGGTTGGTGGGTAGATAGATGGATTGCTGGCTAGATAGATAGATAGAAAGATCGGTAGATAGATAGATGGATAGATAGATAGATAGATAGATAGATAGATGGATGGATTGTTGGGTTGATACAAAGATGGATAGATGCATAGATAGATAGATAGATAGATAGATAGATAGATAGATGGAAAGGAAGTTGGATTGATAGGTTGGTAGGTAGATAGATAGGTGGATAGGTAGATCGATAGAGCAGATAGATAGTTAGGTGGTAAGG